>CP092093.1:11180000-11657500 GCA_029203775.1 Neoneuromus ignobilis | reverse complement strand
TTTAATTTATACACACACATACATATATATATCTATACACGAGGGTCGTTTGATAAGTATGGTAAATTTATTTATTGTTTAATTTAATTAAATTTTTCAATTTAGTTTTTCTTACTTTTTACCATACTTATCAAACGACCCTCATATATATAAAGTTGACTTTAATATTTTAAGTAAAAACTTATTTTATAACTATACATATATTTTTAAAAATATATAAAATACTTTTAGTAAACATATTTTTATTACTGCTTTTTAATTACAAAACATCTGCAAAATTCTCTATTATGCACCTAAGGTAAATGACGAAATATCAACTTTTTTAAATCAGAGATTGTCAGGGTTGTTCAATGACTAATATATATGAATATTTTTAGTTATTTAAAAGGTATAAATTTAATTTTTCTTTTAGTCACTCCCACGCGGAAGGATTGACAACAATGCAGTTTTGGATGGAATCAAAGTTTTAGCTGAAGCAATCAGTCGAAAACAAACAAGTCTTGCATCATTAACTTCGATTATTGAAGTTAAAGTAGAAACAGCACTAGTTAGTGAAGAACAACAAAACAATGCAGCAATGATAGCTCTAATATGTATAATTGTGATTATAATTTGTGTTGGTGTGTGTGTTATATTATTTTACTGGCATCAATCTCAACGAAGCCGAAGTCTTAGTGGTATGAATTTATCAAGTTCTACAGGAGAATCATGTCACAGACATCATGATGATGAAAAATCAAATAATCTACAAAACGAAGAAAATTTAAGAAGATATGCAAATCCATTGAAGGACGAAGGAAGCAGCATTGGAGGAAGTATGGGCAGCATTAGAGGCGTCATTAATTCGGCAAGTGGTTCTTGCAATATGGGAAAAACGAGTGGATCACAAGGAAGCCTCGATTTACCGTTGGCAAAAGTGAGTGTAGTAAGGCCAATGTCAACTATGTTGACTGGTGCTGAATCTAGCACAGAAATGTTGGAAATGATCGCTGAATCTGAAAACCCTGGACCGAAATCAATGACTATGGTAATGGCTGGTCCAAGCAATGACTTAGGCTTCAATCAAGCACACCGAAAAAGTCAAATTCTACTTTATAAACCACAAAACGCTGATGTAAGAAAGAACACGGCGTCGTTTGACGACGCCGGTCCACATAAAGATTTTGCAAAGCGTGCAATCAACATGAATGTTATTCCAAATGTTCAAAGGACTATATCACAGCAACCGATTGATAGTGGGGGAGATAACTTAACAATTTTAATGGGGGTACCATGAAAATTGAACTAAATATAAGTGCGTTCCCGTTCGAAGTGTTATAATGACGTTATTTAAATGAAATTATTAAAAAACATAAAATAACTGTGAAACAATGTCCTGATCTCGTCCTTTTTGAATGACTTTAATAATGACAATTTTAAAATGTTTTTAATAAACATAAATGAAGAAAACTAGCAAACATAAGTTTGTTGACGTGTGATATTATCTATATGTAATACAATTTTTTTATTTGAAATCAACAATAGAATCTATTATTAAATATATTATTTTTTAATTAGTTAATTCTTTTTATCATCAGCAAATAGATTTCTGAAAGATTTTTTTTGTACAGATATTTTATATTAATTTAATGTTATATGACAATATATTTATATTTATTGTTCCTGATTAATTTTTTCCATATGGATTTATATTAGTTTTTTTTAAAAAAAAATGTGTAGATGTCAAATAATGTATAAAAAATAAAGAAATGCATTCGTATTTATGTAAATATGTAAATAAAAATAGATATGTTCAAAAAAAAGAACAAACTACACAGTATTCAACACGAAATTGTAATATTACAGTTATAATTCAGATTTTATAGAATTTTACTAGTAAACATTAAAATTAATTTATTTTTTAAGAATGTCGGTGCAATATACGAAAAGAAAAAAGTTGTGAAAATTATATCTTTATATGATTTTGTATATAAAAGTAGTAAATTTAATTGATTAAAATATTTTTGTTTTTGAAAAGTACTGAAAAGAACTACTTAATTTATTAATTAAATAATATTTTGCACATCATACGTATATTTTGTTATGTGTAATGAGAAAGATATAATTTTGACAGGTTTATGATGAATTTGTAATGAGATATTTGAAAAAATATAAATGAAATAAATATAGTCAGTTGTATTTGTAAAGAAACTTTCTTTTCAGAATTATTGAAATAATGAACAATGAGTTCCTAAATTTTCGAAACATACATCTTACAGCCAAAACAAACAATTCTCAAAAGAATTTTTCTATTCATCTGATAAATCAATTTAACTGAACATTGTAATATCTAGTAATAAGTTTTATAATTCATCCAAATAAAATTTTGTGAACGAAAGGATTTTTTTGAAAAAATGACAGTACTTATATATTTATGGTTACTTATATAATAAATAGAAATTAGAACAGATCATGTGCCTGCAGTGGTTACAAAAGTGTCTTTGCTTGCAACATAGGTTTTTAAAGATGTGCCTTTAGAACTTTTGAATATATCTACATTGTAATTAAGTGCCTGAACGGTATTATTATGCACAATATATTTTTTATCCCAAGCAGAACGAGTTTCTACAAAAAAATAAATAAAAATAAAATACATGGATAAATTAAATTAAATTTCATTTAGTGTAAGTAACTGCCAAATGTATATTTTGTATAGTTAATTTAAAAGTCGTATTTTATGAATTGCATTGATACGATAATTACTATAATAGTGTAACTATAACATAAAAAAGCTTGTCAAATATGTGGTTAAATAAAAAACATTTATAAAAAATATTTTTACGAATTATTTGTGTACAACCCGTTCATTTGAAACAATTTACTAAGCCTGAACAATATATATACACGCACAAACAACACAATTTTAAATAAAAATAATAATTTTATTTTAGCCATACTTATTGAATAAATAGTTTTATTCCTCATTAGAGCCTCTAACCAAATTTTCTATCTTAATCACGAGTATCAGTATTTTATTGTTATATACATAAACAAACACACCCATATATTTATTTATTTATATATATATATATATATATATATATATATATATATATATATATATATATACACACTCACATTGTAATAGACTTAATAAGAAAAGAAAATAAGAATTACTGTACATTTCCAATAAAATTAAATTCATTTGAAATTCATTATACTGTGCCATTAGTAATGTAAATTCTTACAAAAATTAGTGAAGAAAACAGTCATCATACTTCTAAGAGGAATATGAAGCATTATATATATATATATATATATATATATATATATATATATATATATATATATATATATATATATATACCTGAGTCTGTTTTTATGCGGTAGATACGTTCCGCAAAAAACCGCATTAAAAAAAATCGCACATAAAGACTTAACTTGCATTGAAAAATTAGGGATACGTTCCGTAATTTTCAAAAACCTCATACAACCAAAGCTACAAAGTGAGATTACTCTAAAATTCGCATAAAAAATCAGGAATTAAAGAATGCCTAAAAAATTTTAAAAAACTGCAAAAAATTAATACAAAACAAAGCTTTTTTACTTTATTTTTTAATTAACTAATTTTATTCAAAGCAATATGTACATATGTGTAATTTATTTTAAATTTTTTCATGCATATTTTAATCATCATCGCAATAATATCTGCACTGTTTAGAATAAAAATAAGAAAATAAAAAAGAAAGTGAATAGCTGCACTGTTTTCAAGACATGTAGGCCAAGCCTTTTTCCAACAGGCATTTAAAGTCTGTTGTTTTATTTGAGTAATAGCAAATGCAACATGATTTATACAGTCAAAGATAGGATTTTTTTCCAAGCGTCAGTTACTATTATTGATTCATTTTCTAATTTATCCAATATAAATTGGAAAGTGCGTTTAACGTAATATTGTTTAAAAAAAATTGGCAGCTTCTTCATCTGCCGATGCAATCGCGCCCGTAATCTTTATGTTATGCAGTGCATTCCTTTTTAAAAAACCGGTTAACCCATCCTTTGCTAGCCAAAAATTCCTTATCAGTTTGAGAAGCGGAAGTAAATAACTATGATTCCTTTTTTTGTTCATAAAACTAAAGAGTTTTTCGTTGAATTAAATAACCGCTTAAAGAAATTCTTAAAAAAAATTCGTATAAAAAGATACTAAGAAGAAATATGAATCACAACTTCAAAATCGCATTAAAATCCGCACAAAAACAGACCCAGCTGTATGTATGTATATGTATATGTATATATATATATATATATATATATATATATATATATATATATATATATATATATATATACATACATACATACATACATACATACATACATACATACACAGTATCGAATGAAACTACTGGCACAGTTAAATAAATATAACATTATATTGTAACATCTATTTACATAAAGAAAATTATTAATGTTTTTTATAAATCACAGGATAATACACTATTTGTTTACATTATAATACCATAAAAAATCTTACCTCCAAAGCAATAATAGTGACTGCATAAACAAAAATCTATTTCGTTACAAATATATTGGAACACTTGTACAATTGTTCATAAACTACCCATTAATAAACTTATCTCTAATGTACATACATATTAGGTGATTTCCCAAAATGTCTTTAATACTTATAAATGTATTTCAATAAATAAGGTATTCAAATTAGTATTACTTTTACTTGAAATTCAATCAAAATGTTTAAAGGGAAACAAATTACAGTTGAAGAGCGACAAATATTATTAAATTTAATTAAAAAAAAATCTTACTCAGAAATAGCAAAAATTATTCATAGAAGTCGTTTCATCGTAAGACGTGTTTGTTAAACGATTTTATTGGTAAGAAAACATACAAAGTAACAGAAGAAACAGTTGTCCATCGAAGTTGTTTGATAGAGAACAATGTAAAATCATCGGTATCGTAAAATCAAATCCCAAAACTACATCCTCCTAGATAGTAGTACATCTATTAGATCATTATAAAAAAGAAGTACACCCAATAACAATACGCAGAGTTCTCAGAAATTATAGTTATAGTTTTAGAACTGCAAGAAAAAAAAACGTACATTGGTAAAGACAATAGAAAATTATATAAATTATTCACAAAAAAATACATTAATAAGGATAATGAGTTTTGGAACAAAGTATTACTTTCTAATGAAAGCATATTTAATATCTTCCAGTCGGATGGTACAATTAAGGTATGGTGCGAATTCAACATTGAATTAGAGAAAAAAAAATTTACATGCAATAATTAAACAAGGGGGTGGTGGAGTCATGGTATGGAAATGTATGTCAACTTCTGGTGTAGGGAATTTGTTTATAGATAGTATTATGAATAAAAACATTTATTTAAACATTTTAAAGGAAAATCTCCATAAAAGCATCCAAAAAATAGACTTATGTAAAAAAAATATTTTTAACAAGACAATGATCCAAAACATTTGGTTTAAATAGTTCATCAATATATCATTTTTAATATTCCTTATAGCTTCCCAACACCACCCAAATCTCCTAATTTAAATCCTATCGAGAATCTTTGGTTACTATTACAATTTCTTAATCATTTTACAAAAAAAATAAGAAATTGTATTTTAACCATACTAATTGTATAAATAATCTTATTCCTTAGTAGGACCTCTTTAACCAAATTTTCTGTTTTAATCAGGAGTATTAGTATTTTATTATGTTATACATAGATAAATATATATATACATAACACAATTTTAAATAAAAAACAATAAAAATTGTATTTTAACCATATTAATTGAATAAATAGTCTTATTCCTCGTTATAACCACTTTAACTAAATTTTCTATTTAATCAGGAGTATTAGTATTTTATTATGATACACATAGCAAATATATAAACAGTCGCATATAAATCATGGCACACATGAGTGACATAAGCAATTTATTGATATAATTCAATGAAGGCGTAAATTAAAAAAAATATTTTTAATTGAAAATAAATATAATTAATATTATATAATAAATAAATTTAATGAATATTATATTTATTGCTTATGTTACCCAGTGTGCCATGACTTATGTGACTCAGTGTATGTATATGTTTGTGTGTATGTATATACATATGTATATGTCTATATATATATATATATATATATATATATATATATATATATATATAATATACATACATTATAATAGAATTCATAAGAAAAAAAAATCAAAATTACTGGAAATATCCGATTAAATAACATACCTCATTTGAAATTTTTATGCTGTGCCACTAGTGATATAAACTCGTACAGAAATTAATGAAGAAAACAGTCAATATACATTCTCTATGCTTCTAAGAGGAATATGTAATTATATATATATATATATATATATATATATATATATATATATATATATATATATATATATATATATATACATATATACACATATATATATATATATATATATATATATATATATATATATATATATATACATATACATACACATATATATACATATATATATATATATATATATATACATATACATATATATACACATATATATACATATATATATATATATATACATATATAATATATATATATATATATATATATACATATACCTATATATATACATATATATATATATATATATATATATCACACACACAACACATATAAAAAAAATAATAAATTTTATTTTAACTACACTAACTGTACAAATAGTCTTAATCCTCACTAGAACCTCTTAAACCAAATTTTCTATCTTATTCAGAAGTATTAGTATTTTATTATATATATATATATATATATATATATATATATATATATATATATATATATATATATATATATAACACTATATAGACTTCACAAGAAAACAAAATGAGACTTACTGGAAATTTTCGATAAAATAACGTACCTTATTTAAAATTTATTATACTGTACCACTAGTATGATGTAAACTCTTATAAAAATTAACGACAAACAGTCAGTATATTATATAATACATTCACTATACTTCTAAGAGAAATAGATGGCATTATATATACATATATATATATATATATATATATATATATATATATATATATATATATATATATATATATATATATACTATAATAGACTTCAGAAGAAAAGAAAATGAGAATACACTGGAAATTTCCGATTAAATAACGTACTTCATTTGAAATTTATTGTCACTAGTGATGTAAACCCTTACAAAAATTAGTAAAGAAAACAATCAATATACATTAACTATACTTCTAAGAGTAATATGTAGCAATTTTATATATATATATATATATATATATATATATATATATATATATATATATATATATATATATATATATACATGCATGCATGCATGCATACATACATACATACATACATACATATGTACACATCACATATATTAATAATCATATTGAAGTTAAATGTAGGGCATTAAAAGTATAATCCAGATACCTTGTTATCAGCATTTCAATGAAAATGAATTTAATTATATTTTTATATTATTACATATAAAATATCATGTTATTAGTTTTTAAAATATTTTTTAATCTATACATTACCAAATTGCATCATAATTACTAACTTATATACATACATAGACATACACACACACACACATAATATATATATATACATATATATATATATATACATATATATATATATATATATTAGGTTGGCAAGTATCTCCCTTCCGCTTTTTTTTTACATAGCTGCGAAATTCAAAAGACCAGAAGGCGGAAGGGAGATATTTGCCAACCTAATATATATATATATATATAGTCAAAAATCTATTGAAAATCTTTTAGATAAATCTTAATTGCAAATCATAACTCCTGTAAAACGAAATATTAATTTTCTATTATTTAAATGTTACTTTTGTATCTACTTACTATAAATTATATGTGAAAAAGAAGTTTTGAATAATGTGTAATTGGTTACATGAGTGTATATCCAATTGTTTTTAGAAAAAATAATTTGCTAAACAATCAGAAAATACAATAGATAGAAATATTCCAATATATAAATATTCGTAATAATTTGTTAATTATCTGAAAAAAAAATCTTTATTAAACTATATTGATTTTAAATAAGTACCTAAAACTAAATAGCTGGATAACATGATTAATCAGTAGTAGTTAATCAATTATAATAAAAATATAAGTATAAACCTTTGCATTCAGATATAAACATATTCTGTGTAAACATAATAATAAATTATCAATAAAAACATTTTAAAAATAATATATTAATAAAAATATACACAATTGACAAACAATACTTAAATATTATAAACATATATGAAGGATAAATGAAGCAATTAAAAATGTAATCAATCTAAAAACATAATTTCATTCCATGTTTATATATATATATATATATATATATATATATATATATATATATATATATATATATATATATATATATATATAATTATATACAATGTAACAACAATGTAAATGTGTACTTTTCAATTACTAAATAATAATTCATTTTATAACTATACAGTCGATGCAATAATAACTTTTTAATAATTCAAAATATAACAAGTATATGTTAAATTTTGAAAAAGGTATGGCAATGGACATTTTGCATATACAAACTACATTAATACGAGTTTCATCATACCAAACATGTACACCCATCTCCATTTTTCCATTCACCTAAAAAACATAATATTTTAATATATTTCTAATCCTACATATAGAACATAAAATATAAAATTTAACTAAAAAAGAATATTTATTAGTAAATAAAATTAATAATTATTATTCAACAATATAATAATATTAAGACATTTTCAAAATACTGCTTTGTACACCGTTTTTACATATTTTGCAAATACATTCAATAAAACATCATGTATATAATTAATATTATCATGTGTGTATGTATTTATATATATATCTAGAAGAGGAACGTATTGAATCAGTCAAAATGGAAGATTTTAGGGGATACTTTCATCTGGCAGTGGATTGAGAGGGTCTAATGATTGTGAAGATTGATGTTGATGATGATGATGATGATGAGTGTGAGTGTATGTATATATGTATATCCAAATAAATATAATATATTAATAAAAATAATTTTTATATAACAATTTAACCTTATTCTCTTCTCCTATCTGCTACGAAGAAATCTCTGATCTCTCTAATTGCACAAGTGAAGGAGGAGGTGTTATTCCATTTCTTTGTAATTGTTGCCTGAGTAAAGCATTTTCACGTCTTAACAAATCATTCTGTTGTCGAAGATTTTCAATATCTACAGATAACTGCTCATTTTCTTTTAAATAATCACCTAACCTCTGATTACTTTGCCTTAACTCAATTATGTATTCACATGCTTTCGCAAGTATCCCTCCTTTACTCTGACCTTCAAATGCACCACTATGTTTTGTAGATTCACCATTTGATGATCCATTTAAATCAGGGATTATTTTACTTAACTTCATGATCCAATTATTTATTTTGTCACGCCGTCGTCGCTCAACTTCATTGTGTGTCGCTCTTCTACGATCATCTCTCTATGAAAATAATACATTTTTTCATATGCAATTCATTACCCGACACAATTATTTATATTGATAATCTCAATAACAGAATATTTAAACTATATCTTACTTTTTTTATATTAGCAGTAACAGGAGAAAATGTATCAACATGTGCATTAGACCTAGGTGCAATATTTCGTGGATTTCCACTTGCAAATACTTCACTGGAGTTTCCAATAACATAAAGCTGACCTACAGTAACATTTTTTATTGTAAAATACAAAATCAATAACATCAAAATCTTTTTAAAATTATACAAAGTAGCTATTAGACAAATATTTGTTACTAGTTTTCATTTCAATTTGTAACTACTTTATACTTTACCTAGTGTATAAAATAAATAAAAAAATATTCCAATTAAAATATCAAAAATTAACTGATTTAGTTTTACCATTCAATGTAGCTGTGAGAACTTGTGGAACGGCCGAAGCTGTTGCAAATCCTGCTGAAGAATCTATCTGAGGTAACGATTCTAATTGATTATCCACATGAACTACACGATACGTTACTGTCCCACTATCAGATCGAAATGCATATTGCACATCATCATCAGTATTACCATGTGCATCTAAAAGATGCCCACTAGTGTTCAATTGACCACCACCGGTTGTCTCTTCAGATCCACTACCTAAAGAACCTTCTTCAACGATTGTCAAATCTTGAGTAAGCATATCTTTGCTATCAACGAGACCGACAACTTCTGTATCACCACTATTAATAAAATTCTGCTTAGACAATAATAATTATAAATGAAAGCAAAATTTAAAAGTAAAATATAATTCAATTAAAATTATTGAAAGTACAATAAATCAACATTTATTTACATAAGTAACTAATGTATAAAAATATTTTCATTGATTGATACTTCAAAATAATCTAATATTATATATATATATATATATATATATATATATATATATATATATATATATATATATATATATAAACACATATATATACACACACACACATACAACTTTTTAAATTGTGTAGTAACTAATAAATTAGTATAAAAATGTACACCTTAGTACACCTCATATAAAAGTAAATAAATATTAAAAAATAAACATTACCATTATTAGTTATTTTAGCTAATTATTTTTTTCAATATATGATAAAAAGTGATAGTTCATATCATGAAAATAAAAAAAAATATTTAACCTCATTTTACAATAAAATATGATAAAGTATTTCTAGGATATTAAATTTGTTTTAACACCACAGAATATAATTTTTCAAAAAATTAGATTATCATATACACTTTATAATCGAAATTCATTATTTATATAGATTAACCTATACAAATGACCTTCAAATAAATTATGTCAATTTCACATACAAAGTACTGAAAATTGCAAAAACTATGTTTAAAAAACAGTTATCTACCTGCTATCAAGTGTATGATCAAGCATGTCCATTTGATACAGACTTTTCAATTCACCACCAAATATTTGAATCTGTCGAGATCACGGGGACAAACAATCAGGTCATGTGAGCTGGCTAAAAGATGCACCAATAGTTGTGTACTGCGCAATAACGTTCTGTTGTATGTAAAAATTCGCAATATAAGCCGAATATTTCGCGGAGCTATATTAATGTTTTGCATTTCCCAAAACAATTTTCCTAATGGATAGAATAGAATAGTAAAAACATTCAATAAGCTAAGCAGTGTGACATAAGCTCATTAAATTTAGATATTATTTGTACGATTTTGGTAATTGTTATATTTTTTATTTTGGTGGAACTGTCAAACATAAAATTAATGTCAAAATAAAAAGACAATTTAAAAATAACCTCGATCTGATTTATTATCAACGGTATTGGCTGTCAGCAACGAATGTTCTTGTAAACAAATCAAAGAAATAATACAATTAAACGACATGCCTGGATGTGCCTGTGCGATTTCCTCCTGTAAAAACAGCATAAATACAGAATCCGAAATAACTTATACAGACAAAAACATTATTTATCATAAATTTCCCAAAGAAATAGAATTAAGAGATGCTTGGATAGCTAGATGTGATAGAGATTACACGTTAAACACTCGGCATGCGAGAGTTTGTTCAGTACATTTCACAACTGAAGATTATGAAAAAGAAATTAATTCTGAAATTCTATCAATTCCAATACGAAGACGACTTAAAAAGACTGCAATTCCTAGTATAAATTTAGGTCCTAAATGGAGTTCACCTACCATTCATGCAAATCAACAACAGGTATACATAGTAAGTAATACTGAAGAATATGTATCATGCGATGGTCAAGAAAGCATCGATATCGAGTGTAATACAGACGATATTTCGAGTCAGTACGAAATGATTCAAGATAATTCATTAATCGTTAAAACAGACCCTGTTCCTAATACAATTGAAGTAGTCCCTCTGAGTGATTTTGAACTTTTGATGTCCGAATTAGAATCTGAGAAACGAATAAATACTGCATTACGTTCACAATTAGAAAAATTAGAAGAGGATCTCACACATAAATCAAGTACTGTGATCAGTATGCGTAAAGAACTTAATATACTTCGTGATAAATTGAAAAGTCAAAACAATACTCATGAAAAGTTGCTTGTAGCTCTTAGATCAATGTTTACTGAAAATCAAATTAAGTTATTAACATGTAAACTAAAACGAGTAAACTGGTCAGATGAAGATATGGTCGCAGCATTAACTTTACGATTTCTGGGTATGGAATTAAAAAGTGATTTTATTTGTATAAATTCTATAATTTTGGTTTATGAAAATTTTCAGGTAAAAGAACATATGTATATTTGAGAGAACGATTGAATTATCCTCTACCAAGTTTTTCTACACTTGATCGTTGGGCAGCATTACCCAGAGTTAAAAATAAAATAGATGCAGCGAAGCAGGCCTCAGCACAAATAGAAGTACAGTTAGTTGAATCTAAAAAAATGATTACTAAAGCTGTTAAAAAAAGAATCCGAAAAGAGAAGAAACAGAAAGCTGAAATCATTCATGAGCAACAAGTCTTAAAACAAGATGACTATGAAGAAATGTATTTAGTTGAAACTGGTAATGGAGGAAACATTTTAATTCCTATATGTACTTTACAGTCTGGGCAGGAATTATTTATGGAGACAATAGATACAATAACACCATAATTTATTATTTTTTAATTTTAAGTTATTAATATATATATATATATATATATATATATATATATATATATATATATATATATATATATATATATATATATATATATATATATATATATATATATATATATATATATATATATATATATATATATATATATATATATATATATATATATATATATATATATATATATATATATATATATATATATATATATATCTGTGTATGTGTGTGTATATATATATATATATATATATATATATATATATATATATATATATATATATATATATATATATATATATATATACATATACATATACATACACATATATACATATATATATATATTCACACACACAGTTTAGTAAAACACCAAAATGCTATAGAATTGTTTTTCAAATTTAATCAATTTGTAGTGATTCTCAAGTATATGTGCGTGTGTGTGTATATTTAAAATGTATGTATGTATACATAAGTTCACACATTATCTTGCACATAAATACAAAACAATTTATATGTGAAAGGTTTTAAAAAATACAATTATTGAACAAATTTATAGATATCAATTTAAAATAAATATCTAGAAAAAAGAGCAAATTGTATATCACATGTAATAATTATATAAATATCTTTTTTTTTATAACAAATATATATCATATTGATATAAAAGTTTAATTTATTACTTAACATGTACTTTGTACATATAGTAATATATTTATATATACACACACATACATACATACACAAATACTATACATATACTTATAAAATAAAAAATATCAAATTTAAAAAAATATAATTACTTGCTTTTAATTAACGTTACTGAAATCTAGTGTATAATTTTTTTATTTCTATTTCAGTTACTAATGCACTAGGTTATTCACTTTTTGATCAAGATGTGAGTTCAAAAGTTAATTATTTGCTTCATACATTGTATTGTAAATATTTTATTTTATAAAAAATTAAACTAATTTTCATACACTTTCATTTACTTTGGATGAATATGTAATTTTTGAATAATTTATTTAATTTTTTTTGTTAAATTTACTTTGTATTAAATATTTTTAAAATACACATTTACAATATTTAAGACTTATCTGAAAATGGAAAATTCAATGTTTATACTTAAATAATGTACTTGGTGTTTTACTTTACCTTATACATCAGTTTTTCCTTTTTTTAATTTATATTATATACTTATATTGAACAAAATTAAATAAATATACATTATTGGAAAACAAATGTATTATTATTAAATTTTCCTTTATTATAGAAATAAAGTTTCATGTACTGAATTTTCAATTAAAAAGATTTCATCTGAGAACAATTTCTTCTATGAATATTTAATTATACTCATTCACATCATCTACAATATTTTAAAGGTCTATATAGTAAACTTCAAATTCCTAAATAATGTGTGAATCCTTCAAATTCAAAATAATGTGTGAATATATAATTTCTATAAATTATTTTATGTAAAAAAGCTACAAAACTTCAATCTAAATGCTAATAGTTATTAAAATATAAATGCACATAAAAATCAATAAAACAGAAATGAATTTTTAAAATTCAATAAATTTAAAACAAATATCTTTAATTTTCTTAATTATATAAAAGTAACTTATATTTACATTATTAAAAATTTCAAATTAGTTTATAGCTCCTACATTCCCAATATATTAATACTATCAAATAAACTATTAATATGACCAATTTACACTTCATTGAAATATATAACATATATCAAACATAAAAAGGTGCCTGAAAATCTTATATTTACAAAATAGAAATTAATTTATGTATTTTTATTTAATATAAATGAAATTCACAAAATAAATACCAATTAAAATAACAAAAAGGAATTAAAATGTATATTTACAAATTTTATTGCATAAAAAATTGTATTCTTTTAAGAATTATAAATATGATGGAATTCATTGAAAATATGTTTATTCTTATATGTGTTTTTATACTGTATATTTTTAAAAATAAATCAATGTCACAGGCATACTGATATATGTATATACATATATATATATATATATATATATATATATATATATATATATATATATATATATATATATATAAATTTTCACATATTCAAACACAATCATTCACATTTATATATATTTATACAGCATATAAAATACATATGCTTAATACTTGTAAAAAATTAATATCAAACATAAAACTTCAGAATGTAACACACTGGCATTTTAAATTATTCAACTTTCTTCTTTTCTAATATAAATGTACTTTTAATTTAATCTAAAATAAAAGTTATTAAAAAAATTATATACAGAATAGAATTCAATTAATAGAATATAAAATTATTTATACTAAAATATGAATTCACAACAAAATTACTTGATTGTCTTACCTCATAATGCACAACTTCTACAGTGCCATCGTCCAGGAGGTACTTTACGTAAACCAACACAATAAATATGATAACCACGATCACATCTATCACAAAACAACATCTTGTCATCATCACAAGGTTCTCGACATTGCCAACATGTTTTACAGTCAGTGCATTGCCATTTATAAGCTCTGATTCGAGGAACCATTTCTGCTGTTAGATCAACACAACTAGGATGTAGAAAGCATAAACACTGTCCGCATTGTATTAGTGGTTCAGGCTTATTTGTCTATAAAAAATTATAATTAATATGACAATTACTTAAATATATTATTAAAAAATTTAATTTATATATATATATATATATATATATATATATATATATATATATATATATATATATATATGCAGGGACTAGTTTTAAACAACACTTTTTAATGAATCATAACTTACTTTATTTTTTGGTGCATTTCCTGAACAAGCTTTACATTGATCTTTACTCTGATCTTTTGATTGTTCTACATTTATATTTGTAGATCCATCATTTGTTGCTACAGATGTAGATGGACCTGGTATACCTTCATCTAAAGATGAATCTGAATCATCACTAGATGAATCACTGTCACTTCCATCGCTACTTGAATCTGAATCATCTGAATCAACTTCAGATGCAGCATCAGACATTTCATCTCTTTGATTTGGTATCATTGGACCATACATGATTGTATTAATCGGCAAGAAATTAAGTTCTGCTGCAGAATATTCCTAAAATATTTAATATTTTGTTGAATAAATTAAATATTTCATAATTAATATATTTAAATTTTACAAACCCTATAATAATCAGTAAATTGACCAGGCACCAATGCAAGTGGATAGTTTCCAGATGAGGGTCTTTTAATGATATTTGATTCTCGTTTTGGATACATAATTGTAAATGTCTGCAGATCTATACAGCACCTACGTTGTTCTTTGCGTGTTTTATTTAAGGTTGAATTAAAAGATGCAGCACTACGTGCAGCTTTTTCAGCAGGAGTTTCAGCTTTACCACGATCTGAACTACTTGCATTGAGAGCACGTTGTTTACTTGAAATTTCTTTAGCATGCTTCTCTCTTTGATATTTTCGATAATCCTCATATTTATCCTAAAAATTTATAAAGTTTAAACATTAATTTATACTTGTTTTAACAAAAATATTTGTTTATGAATGTATTAAACAAATTCAATAACATATATTTTAAATAATTAAGTTAAATAAATTACAATAGTACTTTAATTATTCTATACATACTGGAAAATCTGTACACATCACATCTAAAATTTCATGACTTGGAACAGCTGTTAAACCCATATCACAAAGTGATTCTGAAGCTAAAGCATTTTCACGTAAATAATCTCGTTCTTGCATTTCCACTGGCCTACGTGTCATACCAGGATATTTACGTTTAAATGATTTAACTCCAAGATATTGAGCAATTTGTTCTTGTAGCATATAAGGGCCAGCTTCACGCCAATAGTATTCAGCTATTTGTTCAGGACATGTAACTTTTCTAAAAGTAATAAATACTTTCAGTATAATTATGGTAAGTCGAGGTATTCTCATTTTTTAATAACTTTTTTTAAAACAATTTAAAATTTCAAAGATTATAACTTTTTTCAAAATAATTATTAAGTGCAAATACTCAAAACACAAATATTATAAAGATAAAATTAAAGACTACATAATACTAACGTATCAAAATCGCTAACTTCAAGTCGTCCACGTTTCGTTCTAGTACTTTCTGTAGTTGTACTAGAGCTTCTAGACTCATCTGCTCCATCTGTGCCAGTTGTGGTAGATTGTGCAGGTATTTTAATGTGTGCTGGTGTTTCTGTAATAACTTCTCTAACACCTTCAGCACTCATACGAGTTTCTTCTTCAACAAAAACACTTTCAATTTTAGGTGTAGTCATTTTATTATGTGATAATGAAGGGATTGATATATCAAGAGGATCTTCGGCTAAAATATTTGTTGCAGGTAATGAAGTTGTTGATGTTTCACTAAGATCAATGATAGTCTCCACTTTTTCACCAAGAGATATACGAACCTCACGTAAAGTTTTTTGTACTTCCTGCAATTATATTCGCAAAATAAATTATGTTTAAAGGATATTACAATTTTACATACATATTATAAATATTTAGATATACTAATAGCTTAATATAATTATTAATTTATTATATACACTGACACACAAAAGTTATCGCCATATGGGTAACATAAGCAATTTATTGATATAATTCAATAAAGTTGTTAAATTAAAAAAAATATATATTTAATTGATAATAAATATAATATTCATTATATTTATTTATTATATAATATTCATTAAATTTATTTTCAATTAAATATATATATATATTTTTTAATTTAATGACTATTAAATTATATCAATAAATTGCTTATGTTACCCATATGGCAATGACTTATGCACATCAGTGTATGTACCTCACAGATCTATATATATATATATATATATATATATATATATATATATATATATATATATATATATATATATATATATATATATATATATATATATGCATAAGCACACATATGTGTGTGTGTATATACAAGGGTTGTTTGATAAGTATGGTAAATTTATTTATTGTGTAATTTAATTAATCAATTAATTAAATTAATTTTTTCAATTTAGTTTTTCTTACTTTTTTACCATACTTATCAAACGACCCTCGTGTGTATGTGTGTGTGTATGTGTGTGTGTATGTATATATATATATATATATATATATATATATATATATATATATATATATATATATATATATAATATATACACATATTTATGCATATATATGTAATATATCAAACACGAGCAAGTAAGATATGGAGTAATCTAAGCATGTATACATATATACACAGCATACATATGTTTACATATGCTTTTGTGTACATAATATTTAAATTTAAACAATGTTCATAACCTTAATTTCATTTTTAAATGATGTGCCTCAGGTTAGAAATAGTAAAAAAAATAAATTCAAATTATACACAAACACATATATGAATTCACACTTAATACATACAAATATATATATATGTATATATCTATATATAAAGAAAATGACATAAATAAACTTTAAATAACTAATCTTAACTTGACAAAAATTTAAAGTAATTAAAATAATATTGCTATAGTTTATACATGTGGAACTAATTTTAGAACTTAGTCACCCAATAACATGCTATTATTAAGATAAATATAAATATCTGATTTAGATATCAAATTAGCTTTTCTTACAGACTGATGTATAAATACTTATTTAGGTTTTTATTTTGAATAATTCTCTTATTTATAAGGTACTTTGAAATATTAATGTACTTTGTACTAGATTAGTTTGAGTATTTTATTTAATAATCTTAAAATATTAGTGACTATTGTTATTATAATATGTATGTATACATATATACAAATATAATGTAAATAGTTGTATTTTTATTTTTACTAAATCTATTATAATACAATGTAAAGATAAACTAATTAGTTGAAAAATATCTGAGTATGTTTTTTAATTTAAATTAATATTTAAAACGTGAATATATTTTAATTTAAAAAACTTACATTAACTAATGGCAACATAGAGCCTCTCTTTTTTCCACCACCACGTCCACCTCTTGATCCTCTGCCACCACGACTTCCTCTCCCACCACCCCTTCGGCCTCTAGTAACCGTAGTGGTACTTCTCCCTCTACAACTTCGTTTCGGCCTAACACTTTCATAATCGACATTTGTGCTTACATGAAGGGGTTGTTCTGGCTGTCCTTCATTTAAAATATGTGCATCCATTCCTTCATTTTTCAATTCAGGTCTAATTACAATTGGATTTTTCCTCGGTCTACCACGCTTTCTAGGAGTCTGTATTGGTTGAGTAATAATGACTGGAGTTACTCTTGGAATATCTTTCTTAATTATTTCATTTATTATAACAACATCTCTTGAATTTGATTCATCTCCTGTCAAATCTAAAGTTCCAATATCCTTTTCCTTATTAGCAATTATTTCAACAATTTTAACATCATCATCAGTTGAATTACTTTCTTCAGTCTCAATAGTGAGATGTGTTGATTTAGTTTGGCTAAGTTTCATTAGTATTTCCTTTAATTTTGAATCAGATGTATTCTGATTTGAAGGTTTTGGTTTTACAGGGGAGATGTGAGTAGTACATTTCTCTTCAGGTCCTACCCGAACAATAGTGACATCATCTGTTATTTTTGGTTTTGGACTGGGACTCATATTTTTTTCAACAACTTTAATCGAAAGATCTGCATTTTCAAAAAATCCAATTGTATCATCTTTTTTCATTTTTTTTGCTTCAACCAATTCTAATGTAGTATTTACACCTAACATACGTTTTAGTGAACTTGGTCCAGGAGATACTATTTCAGGTTGTTGCTTAAATGTTCCTGGATGTTGTAGGATTTCAGGATGACCACCACTACCTTTTGGTAATTTTAGAGTTATTTTTTCAAGTTTATCATGTTGATCATCTGCACTCTTTTTCATTGATTCTGCTTTTAAATCCTCTTTTCCTTTATTAATTTTAAGTATAAATTTTTCATTTTTTAATCCTTCATTAGAATTCATTTGTAATCCAGAAATATTTCTCTGTATTTTCAATCCATCTTCAGCAGACTTAAAAATAGGCTTAATGGTCACTTTTGGATTAGTAATATTTCCTTGAATTAATCCTGACTTAATTTTCGAATGAATTATTTTAATGTCATCAATCGGCTTTATAGTAATTTTTGGGCTAAGAGGTGTTTCAGTATTTTTCATTCCTTTACAATGAACCTTTTCATTAGAATGAGATATAGCTGAGCTTTTTTTATCAATTTCTTCAATTGTCACAACTTGTTTCATAGCGCATTTACCTGAAAGTAAACTTTTTTGTTCTTCCATTTTAGATTTTAAAGTAATTTTTGGACTAAGCTGCTGATCAACATTTTTTGCAGCTCGGGTAGACTGTCTGGTTGAAACTACAGAACTTTTATTAGTTTCTATCACTATACATGGTTTTGAAGACATTTTGGGACTTAAAGATAAATCAGTTTTCTTTATATTTTTACTGGATGATTTTAATGCTGATGCAATTAAATTAGATCCTATCTCAGATTCATATAAATTTTTTGTAGATCTTGGACTAACTTTTGCAACAGTGTCTACTCTAAATGGTTTAATTATAGGTTTAATTGTAATTTTTGGCATAGAAGTAGTTGGACAGCCATCATCAGAATCTGTTATATCAATACAAAGAGGTTCTGAAATATTCTTGGAAATTTCAAAATCTTTTTGATTTTTAGTTACTGTTGTTAATATAATATCTTGCTTCTCGCTTAAGTGTTTCGCAGATGTTTCTTCAATTTTGAGTGCTTTTGATTCATTTATCAAACTTTCAGGTTTACTTATCGATTTAATTGTTATTTTTGGAATAGAATTTTCGTCCCCATCATTTTGTGTTTTAATTAATTTTAATTCTTTAATGTTAAGATCACTTCCCATTTTTTGCTGTGAATCACAAGATTGCAGTTCTACTTGATTTGATTGCTCGATTAATTTTTTAATTACAGTTGAGTCTGCTTCTATTTGAACTTTAGATTTTACTACTTCTGAAGTTTGATTTACTTCTTTTTCAACAACAGTTTCAATTTCGTATGTTTCACTTTTTTGTTTTATAGTGAATTTGGGTATTTTCCCTTCTTCTTTTGTACTTTTCTGCATTATATTCGATTTAACAGTTTTAATAGTTAATTTTGGTAATAAAGGCTCTTTTTCCATTGTATCTGTTTTTTCTTCATTTTCATTTTTAATAGCCTTTTTTGATATTTCTAACACAGATTTAACTTCCTTTTTTTCATCAGATTTTAAAATCGGTTTTATAGTAATTTTTGGAACATAATTTTCTGTATTACTACACGAAATGTCAATTTTCTTTTCAGCTTCACATTTTTCTTCAGATTCTATTGTACACTTATCTTCAGACTTCAAAACTGATTTAATAGAAGATTTTAGACCAAAACTTTCATCTTTTTTATCTGCATTTTTTTCTAATGCAGACTGACTTGCCTTATTTGTCTGTACAAATGATGTTTTTGATTCTGTGTTTTCTTCAGATTTTACGGTTTTAAGTAATTTTTTTAAAGTATAAATTTCATTTACGTTATCCTTTAGTCCTTCAATAACATTACTACAATCCTCCTTCTCTTCAGATTCTGATAATACTTTATTCTCTGACTTTTCTTCTGGTTTTGTTAATGACTTTGTTTTAATTGTTAATTTTGGAATATAACTTTCAGTTCCAATTTCCTTTCTTTCTAAAACTTGTATATTTTGTTCCTCTGTAAGCTCGAGCTTAGTTTTTTTAATATCATCTTTTTCTTCCAATTTCAATAATGGTTTGATTGACATTTTTGGAAACTGGCTTTCTGTTTTACTAGAAACTGTTTCTGTTCTAGATTGAAAATTATTTTGACTTTTTCTAATTTGTTCTGAATCACACTTACTACTGTAAATTTCTTCTATTTTTAAACTGGATTTTATAGTAACATTCGGATCAGAAAATATATCATCACTAATATTATTATCAACTTCTTCAATTTCAACTTTTTTTTGTAAATCAAATTTAAATTCGTGTTTCTCAATAGATTTTGAAAGTGGCTTGATTGTTACTTTTGGTATTAAACCTTCAGATATTTCAGATTCTGAATTAAGTAATTCTGTTTCAGCAGGTTTCAATATAGGTTTTATTTTTATTTTTGGAACAAATGATTCTTCTGACGATTGAGAAGATTCACTAGTTTCAGACTTTGAAACAGATCGTATTGTTATTTTCGGTATAATCGATTCATCTGAATCAATATTAATTTTCGGAGATACTACTTCCCCTTGTTTAATAATTAACTTAGGCACAGTCAATTCCTTTTCAACGTGTACAATTTTACATTTTTTATCACTATCATCATCTTTAGAATTCTTTTCATACAAACTTTCCATATCTTTTATTGTTTTTATTACCAGTTTTGGTACTTTTTCGGAATCTTCAATATTTTGTGAAATAATATCAGACATTGAAACTGTGCATTTGATATCTTCATTTTTTGCATTATTTTCATTTGAATCTGCATCTCTTATAGTTTTAATAACAAATTTTGGTATTTTTTCAAGATCATCTGCACTAGATGAAGGTACACTTGATTCTGAAATTACACACTTTGTACTACTATCATGTCTTTTATCACTTTTTAAATTTTCCTCAATTTTAAAATCTAAATCTTTGACAGTTTTAATAATTAGTTTTGGAATTTTTTCAACATCTTCAACATTAGATGAATGAACATCTAATTCTGATATCATACATTTTGTATCATTATCTCCCTTTGAAACATCTCCCTGTATTTTATTTTCAACATCTTTCACAGTTTTTATAACAAGTTTTGGTATTTTTTCATCTTCAGTATTCGGTGATGTAACAATTACTTGGGAAATTTTTCCATCGGGCTTAACAACTTGTTTAAGTGTGATTTTTGGTATGACTTGTTTCAAATCATCAACAGAATGAATAGATTTTTCAAGCAATGGTTTAATTTTTAATTTAGGTACTATCCCTTCATTAGACTTTGACACTTCAGTAATTTTTTCAGATGATGTACTCGATACACTCTGCTCACTTGATAATGGTGAACTTACTCTGACAATTTCTTTATTCTTTTGTAAAATTTCATGCTCTACTTTACTTTGTTCTAAATTTGATGACTTATCTGCTGATGATAAAATGTCATTTTTTTCATTTGGTAGAATAGGATGTTCTTCCAACTTTTGTTTTTGTAAAGTTTGTTCTGTGCTATTAATTTCATTATTTAATATGGTATTTTCTAATTTTAATACTTCAACAAAACCTAAACTACTTGATTGACATTCTGGATTATTATCCAATTTTATTATTTCTTTTTTCTCACTGTTTTTGTCCTTTTCAGTAGATACTGATATTTCATTGTCATTTTTTTTAGGACATTCATTAGAAATATAGTCCATTGAATTCGATTCAGATTCAAACTTATTTGAACTATTTTCATATTTTTCTTCACTACAATGTGATGTAAAAAGTGAATCAGTTTTGTTAACAATGGTTGTGGTTGACTGAGTTATTGTTTCTGAACTAATTTCTTCATGAAATTCTTTAAAAGAATTTACATTTTGTAAAGACTGTTTATTTTCTGACTGACTGGAATCAATATCCATTAAAAATTGTATTTTTTTTGCATTATCATCTTCTATAATTAATTCTTTGTCGACTGACTGACTTGATAAAATATTTTCTTTTTTAAAATTTTTTTCAATTAAATTATCTTCTAAAATATCAGATAATTCCTTATTTAAATTTTTATGTTCAGCTGAATGTTTTTTCAAACTAATTTCACTAAAAACATCGATTAATTCTTCGGATTTTTCATCTGGCTCTTTTATGTTTTTTAAACGGTCTTCTGTACTAAACGTAGACATATTAAGCAATTCATTTTTTGAATTTTCTGCTTCTATAACTACATTGACTGACTTCTTCTTTTCTAAACTGTTTAGTGAAATATCATCCATTTTTATATCTTCTAAAATATCACAAGATTTTTTTAATTCCTCAAACTGTTTCTCTTTGTGTTCTTTTTTATTTTGATTTTCTTCTAAAGGTTTTTTTCCAGATATTTGATTTTCTGGCTTTGATAGTTGAATATCTGATCCAATTTCTAATTTATCATCTTCTGATTTTGAATCTACAGATGAAGTCCATACTTTGTTGGTACAGACATTACGATTTTCTGATAATAAATTTTCAATTTCTTCACATTCAGCTTCAAATGAATCCTTTTCTGATTTAAAATCTTTGTAATTTCTACTATTCCCGTTATTATCCATAGCTGCTAATTGAACATTTTCAGATTTATTTATATCTAACCGAGATAAATCTTTTTCTTTAATATCCTGGCCTACATTGTCAGCAGTATTAGATGATATTTTTTTATTTGAATCATATGCATCACTACTTTCACTCTGATCCATTTTAAATTCTTTTTTGAAAATATTTTCTAAATAACTACCTGATCCTGTAGCTTCTGAAATAAGTGTATTTTGATCTTCTGAAGATATATTTTCAACTGACAAGTCATCGCTCTTTAAAACAACAGAAAAACTTTCACACTTTGCTGACTGTGGAATTGGAAAATACCTCTTTAATTTAACTTTTTTTGGAGGATTACTTTCCACTGGACTATCAGATTTTCTTTTGAGCTCAGAATCTGTTAATGAGATATTTTCTAAACTTACAGTTTCTTTTAATATATTTTTATCAATCTCAGTTTTAATAACATTATTTGAATCTTCAGTAACAGTAATTTCTTTTATTTTGGGACTGTTTGTTTCTCTTTCATATAGAGAAATTTTATTAGATGCAAATGAATCAAAACTGGTTGAACTAGTTGAAGCACCGCCTATATACATATTACAAACTGGAGCAATAGTCGTTCCAGATATTATACTACTCTCAGCTAATAAATGTGCACGTTTCAGTTTTACTTTTTTTGGAGGACTTATTCGTTTATCATTATCTTCTGTTTGGATTACACGTTCATCAGACTGTGTCGCATTGTGATCATTTGAGGAATCTTCATTTTTTTCAATAATATTTGGTTCAGATATTTCAAATGCATCGTCAATAAATTTATTCAAATTTTCTTCACCTGTATTTGTATTATCTTGATTTAAATCAACTATAGATTCAACATTAGAATGTACTAAGCCTGATATTATTTTTTCATCTTTAACTTCAACAGTTTCTGCCTGAACAGAGTCATTCTGAGCCATAATAATCAAATCATCAATATCATCCATTTCTGATTTACTATTTTCTTCTGAACTCAATCCTGTTACGAACTGATCTAAACCAAGTTCACCTAAATCTTGTATTTGAATATCATCACAACTAGAACTGACTGGATCATTTTGTGAAGTACTTACTCCAACAATTTCATTCGAAGTAGTTACAAAATCATTCTCTTGTGATGTGGACACATTATCCGTTGGATACGAACCTTCAGTCAGGACGGAATCATCATACATACTTGTTGAAGTAGCTTCAATACTGTCAGTAGTATCCACAACAGAATTATCTACAGTTTCATTTTGGTTAATTCCCGAGGATAAAATATTACCCATATCATTTGAACTTGAGGAAGATACTTCACTGTTGTTCTGACTTGTCACATTTGTTGAATCAGTTACTTCCATAGTTAGTTAATATTAAAGAATAATTCTTGTATGGAAAACCTTGAAATTACCTTTCAATTTAGTTACATTCATTTCCATCAATAATATCCATCTTAGTTCTTATAACTTAGAATAATTTTTATAACACTTTTTCAGTATAAATGTCACATATTTTTAATGTTTAACTTTACACAAAAACATAACCATTTTCTAAACGTACGCGTTGCACAGAAAACTATGAATTACATATAAACATATACGATATGTTGAAACACAAATGTGTTAATTAAAAAAATATTAACAATAACATTTTTAAATATTTATTTAATTTACAGAATATCGCAAACGACATACATACACAATTTCTACTACTCTGTAATATTACGAATGTAAAATATTTAATATTGAACCAGTGATTCTCAAATTATGTATACGCAAAACCTTTTTACAAAATATATTGTACACACACGTATAAGATAGTGCTTTTACTTTGACAAGTTAAAAATTTAATTTTTGTCTTTATGTTTTCTAAAAATATATAAATTAAAAAATATTCCCCTACATATTTACATTAAAATTGAAAAAAATAATAAGATATTTTTATCTCATAAGATGACATAATAAAAATACTGCTTAAAGAGAACTTTAAACTCGGTTTTTTTTATAAAATACTCAAAAATACCAAACAACTCAAAAATCAACTTCTATAATAGTATGCAAAGATTTATAAATTCATTTTTACTTTAGTAATTTCAAAACATGTGTTATCACAAACGATATTTATTTTATTAAGTAAAATAAAAAAATTAAAACTTAAAAAAATAATACTGAAATATATATATATATATATATATATATATATATATATATATATATATATATATATATATATATATATATATATATATATATATATATATATATATATATATATATATATATATATATATATATATATATATATATATATATATATATATATATATATATATATATATATATATATATATATATATATATATATATATATATATATATATATATATATATATATATATATATATATATATATATAGATCTTATAACTACTTTAATAAAAATAAATTCTTTTTGTAATATTTATTTAAAAAAATTATATATATAAATAGTTAGATAGATAAATGTCTGCTTCAAAAATATTTCTCATAAATGTTCTTTTACAATATTAATTTTCAATTCGGAATCCTTTCCTAAAATGAAATTTACGAAAATCAAATTTCTAGTTTTGAATATATTCATCACTTACACACAAACACATACACATATGTGTATATATATATATATATATATATATATATATATATATATATATGTATGTGTGTGTGTGTGTGTGAACGTTTGTGTATATTTACCTAAGAAACTTAGAAGAACTGGTAAAAGTATTAAACCATGAGCAGCTCCTACTAAAACTATACTTAAATACATACGAAAATAAAATACTTGAAATATTTGCGATTTTGCAAAAGCTAATACAACAATACCAGCAAATTTAGTCAATGTTATTCCAGAAAGAACCTTAAAGAAATAAATGTAAACTTTTTATGAAATCAATTAAATTTATTTCATCGATTACATAAACATTAAAATAATTTTTATAATTAGATTTTATAAAATCATAAACAAATTCTTCATTCAAAATTATTGTTATTCCGATTGTCTTGTTTACTTGTATTATATTTTTTATAATACGACCTTTAATTTGTTTATTTAAAAAATCCGTATATGTAAAAATTAAATTAGTTTATGTAAATACACAATATACTTACAGAACTACCCATATTTGCTAAAGCATCTGCTGCTTTATCTGTGCTCGTATATTTTTTAGAAACTCTATAAGCATGGACAATATTACTGCAAAATTCGACTCCAATTCCAACCGTCTAAAATGTATATATATATATATATATATATATATATATATATATATATATAAATTTTATAATAAAAATTACTAATATGTAATTTATTATAAAAATATTTTTGAAAATTAAGTTACCATTACTAAGTTAACAAGAGAAACAGCATTGAGACTTATATTCCACCAAAACATTATTCCAGTGACATTAATTAGTATAAGTATGACGTTGAACGTAACAATAAACGCCGAAAATAAAGATAATCCTGTTAAAAGAAGAGTAACCACAAATATAGCAAGTAAGGACATTGCAAGAGATTGTAGTGCAACTGGCCATATTGTTAAATATTGTTCATAAAAAACGTAGAAAACACTGAAACAAATTTCATAAAAAAATGTGATTTTTCATATTAATTTATAGAGTTGAAAAATTATTGTAATTAAATCTATTTTCAAAGTTGAATAAAAAAAACAAATTCTGTTCATTTTTTATTTGTAATATATTTAGTTATTATTATTTAAAAGTAAATATTTATTCAATATTTAAATATGTAAATGTATTGATTGAAAAAGTAATAACGAATTATTGCACCAAAATAATAATTAATTTTTAATACAATTTTCATTAGCCACAAATAATTATAAAAATCCAAAAGTATAATAATAATAGAAATATCAAATAATTTAATTTAGTATATCAATAAAAACTTTCATGGTCAATAGATTTAATCACCGAATAATATTTTTTAAAAGTAGTTATTGTCTATGATAAACACATATGTATATATTTCATATTATCAATAGTGAGATAATATTATCGAATTATTGCAATTTTCATAAACAATAGTATTTTACTTATAAAAATTAAATGTAAATATGTTTTTTCTACTATATATATATATATATATATATATATATATATATATATATATATATATATGTGTGTGTGTGTGTGTGTGTGTGTGTATGTGTGTGTGTGTGTATGTAAGTATATTCATATGTAATTAACATAAAAATATTAACAAATATTAAATTGGATAGTTATAAAGTCATTTTCAAACATTTATGTAAAGTATATAACCGAAATTTTATTTAAAAAATCTTTAAATCGTACTAGTAAAAAACAACAATTTCAAAATTATGCTGTTATTTTTAAAGGAAAGTTATTGACATTGAATAAGAATAATATAATTATTTTAATGTAAAAATGTTTATAATAAAATAATATGACAAACTGCTCTACAGTTTATTTATCTCTTGTCTATATAGACAAGGACTTCAAAATTTTGAAAAACTTTAGATATAAACATATAATCACATTTACTTAAACAAATTATTTGCAAGAAAAATTGTTAATACATATAAAATTCATTAAAAACGATCCATGATTCACATATATTTTCTAGTGTACGCCTTTAGACTACATTAATGAATATAATATAATTAAAAATAAATATTAATCATTTATGAAATACCTGTATGGGAAAACTTCGATATCGACATCAGTTCCATGGTTTATAGTAATCGTGAGGTTATCAGCAATTTGACGTGCATAACGTAACGCCTCGTAAAAATCTTTGGATGTTTTTAAAATTGTATGATACGACATCATATAAAAGTCTTGTATTTGAAGATCACCTTTATCGTCCAATATATAATTAATTGCCTAATAATATCAATCAATTAATTTTCAATTAAATAATTTTTATTAATTATTTAAAACAGTTTATTTTGACTATTACAATGTTAATTATTCCCTTTTTATTATTTCAGTTGAATAAGTAAATAAGTATGACTAGGGCCTATAAACATTTTAAAAACTTTACTTACATTAATAATATATAGTCATATTTTTATTATTAAATATTATACGTTCATTATTAATAATAATTAAAAAAATCACAGACACACATATATATATATATATATATATATATATATATATATATATATATATACCGGAGCATAAGCAGCATGTCCTCCTTTAGCACAATAAGGATCAGGATTATCTTGTAAAAAATACGGTAAATAATATCTAAAGTCAAATTCTGTTGGTCTTGTTCCGTTCAATTCAATTGCACACGAGTTGCAATATTCCTCTGTAATATAATTTTCATAAATAAATATTTTGAATAGAATAAATAAAATGTTTACTTAAAATATATTTGTATGGTTGTTGATCTTAATAAAAGATTTATTTTTTATATAAACTATTAAATATTTATCATATATAATTTACCATCGTGAGTATGTGGACAGAATGAATCATTGCTTAGGAAATATTTACAACAAGATCCAACAGAAGTCCAATCGAAAAAGTCATCTAACCAAGATGATGATGGTCTCGCTATATATGTCCTTAAAATAAATTAAAAACAGGTAAATGTACAGATCGTCGATTAAAAAATACTATAATATCGATTAAACTTACATGTTGGAATATTTAGCGGCGATAAATAATTGTGTGCTTAGAGAATCCGAATCACAACCTTGACTTCCACAAATACGATTCTGTATATCCGTTTTACTATAATCTAATCCAGATCGCACAACCCAATATACTGGTGGTCCGATGGATAAAAGTTCATTCATAAACTGGAATAATTAAATAATTCAGAAAATTTAATCTAAATATTCTTTTGAGAAAAAAACAATTCTAATATTGAATCACTGTTGTATTTTATCGTAATTAAAATTTCGTCACATTGCCTATTTTCAGGTAGCTTAATACCAACAAATAGAACAGGTATTTAAAATGATCATGGAAAAGCAAATAAGGAAAAGAATAGATAATTAAAAAACACTAATAAAATTTTGTTGCCAGTGATTATTTTGTTAAATTATATATGCCAAATTATAATACAGTATTATCACATAAATTAAGATCAGAACATTGATTATTTTTATATTTGATTCTTTGTAACTGAAGAAATATAGTACTTAAATAATTTGATCTAACCAAATGTGTACATACATTTTTTTTAAAAAATGTAGAAACTTGTGTACCATTGGTCTCAATTTTATTTAAAAAAGTTATACCTTAATATATTAATAAATTTTACTTATTACACAACATTTTATAAAAAATAATTTGTTTATAAATAAATATGTTCATGATTAAATTTAATTTATCTTATAATATGAACAAAATATCTATAGGATCATGTAATAATTTAATATAATTTATAATTATAAATATATTTCAAATTATGTATTTTTTTATTGTTTGATAATATATCTTTATTTAATATTGGTAAATTGTTTCAATTACCTGAAAATATTTTAAGACGTGACTATCTTCTGGCATTGATAATTCTTGATCGAGTCCTGCTTCTATACTAGGTATTACAGATAAACTTAAACAAGTCCAGAATAAAAATACGATTAGAACCGTGATCCTTACCCAATACCTAGAAAAGTTATATAAATAAATAAAAGGATTTTTATAAGAACTATAATTTCAATTAACATACTTCATTAAAAAAGGTACATAGTGTTCACCCCACATTCGGAATAACCAACCTTTACCTCTTGTTTCCTCATCATATGGAAGTGGATTTTTAATTTTTGCACAACATATTAAATCAAATCTATTATCCTAAAAATATACGAAATATTTTAAACAGATCATTTATATCAGTTTTACGAGTTTTTTAAAAAAATAAAATAAAAGGTATAGTTGTGAACTCACATCAACTCGTTGACTATCTAATGAAAGTAACGCAATAAATGCGGATATTTGAAAGAAGAAGTCAATAAGGAGAGCTACAGTTGCATATAAAGCAAATGTTTTAACTGCTGGCATTTCAGAAAGAGCACCTATTAAAGAAGAATATATATTTCAAAATTAGAAATCAATAGAATTTTATAGAGTATGTACTTTAAAATATTTTTAATTTTAATGAAAATTTAAATAATTACATGCCTATTGCAAAGCAGCAACACTCTGAAAGACTAGTAAGAAGCATAGTTGGTCCGACAGTTGCGACGATTTCAGCAATTTGTTCTTCGTGAGTTAAATTTTTATTTCTACGGAAATAAAAATATACAGTAAAATTTTAATCTAAATAAATAGATAGAAAAACTGCTTTAATTAAAATAAATTATTATTGAATTTATTTTTAATTATTAGAAATTTATAATTAATAAAAATTCATTAATTCACCACTGGATAACAACTTCTCGTGAAACTTTCTATTTTTAATTTCGTTTGAAACAAATTTTCATTAGTAAATGACACAATTCAATCATTACAAACAGTAAAAAGGTATAAAAGGTTTAAATAATTTTTGAAAAAAAAACTTACGGTGGTGTACGTTGATGTGTTTGAACTAAAATAAATATATTATCGATTCCAACTGCAAGAACCAAAAATGGTAACACTTCAATAGTAAGTAATGTAGTAGGTACTTGTAAATACCCAAAAACTCCTAGGGAACAGGCTACTGAGGATAATTCCGTAACAATTCCACCAATACCTAAAGTGAACTTATTATCTATCTGAAAGTATTCAATGCACATATAAAAATGGTTATTATTTAAATATTTAATGAGATTAAATAATTAGGAATAAAGTTATTTATCACTCACGAAAAACGTCCTACAAGAACGTATATGTCCTAAGGCAAGAGTTACATATATAAACATCACCCCATAACTTATTAAAACTGTAGTAACTTCTGCTGCTGATTCACGACTTAGTTCATCTTCAATTGAACGTTCGCTGCTATAAGCAATTTCCATATATTCTGGTCGTTCGTTTTCATCCCAGTCACGGAGTAATTTTATAAACCTGAAAAAAATCTGATATTAAGATAATTATATGTATTTATAATTATGGAATAAAAAACTATATTCTGTGATAAAAGAATTAGATAGATATACATCTATAAAAGTGTAAATTGAACTCACTTTTTTTCCCACTCCAAAGCAGGTTTAAGTAAGTCTTTATTATGATTATTTTTAACAATAAAAGTTAATACAACAGCTGTAGACATTACATAATTTGGAACTGATGTATCTTTTGGAAATCCTCCTAAAGCTATTCCAGGCTCAATCGGACCTCCGTATGGACCAAGACAAGTAGGATCAAATACATTACTGAAATTATCATTCTGTTAAAATAATAATTATATTTTTTCAATAATGTATTCAGATTTGATTTTAAATTTATATTTCGAATAATATAAGAATACAATGTGTAATTATTGAATCATTATCATGTTTAATTAATAATAAAATTAAATTTCATTTATTTTTTCATCAAAAAATCACTATCTCAATACCACAAAATTACATTGAAACGTTCAATAAGTATTTGTTCTCAGCTCTTTGTTGTTTAAGTATTTTTTTTTATTATAATATAATCTGAATATTAAACATTTTGATAAAATGTATTGATGAAATAAATATACTTATCTAAATAATAAATAATTATTGAAAATTTGAATAAAATGTATTATTAGAATAATGACTTCTCTGTAAAAATTGGCTACTATTCAAACTTTATTGTGAAAAATGATTTTACTTTTCAAATTTCTTATATATATATATATATATATATATATATATATATATATATATATATATATATATATATATAATGTTGATAAATAGAAAAATAAAATAAAGATATAAAATAACTGTGCTAAGTTATTTTATAAAATATAATAAATAATTTTAAAATTCTTGATTTCATATAAGAAAATAAATATAAAAGATAATGCTTACTGGAGACATTTTTCAATTTTATTAAGATATGTTTCGTTAAATTGTTGTTTATTTTCATCAACAACAACTACTACGTCGTTGAATTCGTCCATGTCTTTAAAAAATCCATATATAGATTGTATCGTACATTCTTTTATCGTGACAGGTCCTTTAAAAGGACTGTCTAATGGAGCGAAACATATTTTTTCTAAACCAGATCCATCACTTAATTTAATCTATAATAAAATACAACAAAAATTATCATTCATTAAATAATATTAAATATATTATATAACTGAATCGAATTCTATTTAAATTATTGTTCTGTGTTTAATTTAATTAAAAAAAATAATTGGAAAACAAATTACAGAATGCAAAAAAAACTAATTTTCTAAAATATATTTTTTTTTAAAAAAAATTAAATATGTTATCTTTATAATTTTATTTTAAATTTATTTAAAATATTATAAGGAAAATTCAACAAATAATTTTATTTAATATAAAAGCTTGTAGAATTTTTTGTTATGAATAAGTATATTAAGTGGAAAATAAATTTCAGCGAGAGTAAAAAATATGACATCTATTTTTTTTTTATTTTAAACAATAATTTTTATATAATTCGTCATATAAAAAATATTTACATACATTTTCAATTTTTTCCTGTAATTGGAATACAGTTCGTAGAAAATCTTCATTGAATGCAGGCCCAAATTCTAATTCGCCTATAGTAGTATTATGATATATCTAAAATAAACAACTGTGTTATTTTTTAAAAAATACAATCATAAATATATGAAATATACGTTATCTAATCCAACAGCTTTTATAAATATCTGTTCTGTACGATAGAACGGTCCAAAACGACTATCAAAAAATTCTTTTTCTAGTCTACTTTGACTTTCGGGCGATGCCCAAAGTTCAACTGGATCTGTCGTTACTAGCACTTTAGGAATACCAAATGATAAACCAATTATAATCCACGAACAAACAGCAAGAGCCAGAAATGGTTGTTTAGCCATAACTGTAAGTAATTCAATTTGAAAAATATCATTATTTATAATTCATTTCTTTGGAAGTGAATAATGAAAAATAATGAAATATATTTTTAATTAAAAAATGTCAAATAAATATAACTGATACAAATAATACTCTTATATAGTCATTAATAAAAAAATGAATTTGGTCTATAAAAAATATAATATTGTCAATAAATTAATTTGTAATTTTCAATATTAATTTATATAATTACTATTAATTTTACTATTTTTAAAAAACTAGTAGAATTTTTCAACTGCTTATTTTATATATATATATATATATATATATATATATATATATATTTATATATATATATATATATATATATATATAGTGATAAAAATTAATGGATAAGTAATTTATTATATTTTTTTAATTATTTTTTATTTCAAATTTATATTCTATGATTTATAAATTAACTAAAGAGGACAGAATAGAAATTATTCTTATGTACAGAAACGACTGTATCATACAATTAGTTACTAAAGAATTTAATACGAAATATCTTGATAGCATTCGAATTAAAGAACTGTTATTATATTATTTGATCCTTTCAAATAAACGTGAAATATTTATAATCAACAATGTAATTAAAACTTTAATTTATACAATAATTTGTCTTAAACCAGTCTTTTGTATAAAAATATTCTATAAAAACATTTTTTTAAAAAAAGAGATCAAATTTTATTTTATAGTTAGTTATCTTGATATTATATTGAAATAAAAAAATCGTTAAAATATTAATAGAAATCAAAACACAATCTTATTACACAATTATTAATTAATAATTGACAAATTAATGATTATTGAAATTACATAATGGTTCATTAGATTTTTTACTTACAATATCCCCATTTTCGAAAAAATGATTCTATTGATTTGTCGATCCATTTTCCAATAGAGGTACAACAACAAGTAGTATCTTCATCATCGTCAGAAATTATTGTATTTACCCCTGTTATTAAATATTTTTAAATACAAATTATATGTTCACTGATTTAAAAAAATATACAAAAGTAATTACAAAATAATATAACGAAAATTGTAAATTCTTACAAGACTTTGTATAATTTTTTAAATAAATATTATATATATATATATATATATATAATTGGTAAATACCTGTATCAGTAGATATTTTTTTAAAATTTTTCTTAACAATTTTAACTCGAACTAGAATTGCAGTTGTTCCGATAACAAATACCAGAAGACCAGTCAAAAAAGCAGCACCGAAAAGTCCTGCTATTTTAAATGGTTCTGGTGGAAGCTCTGGTGTAATTCCAAGAGGACAACTTTCAGCACAGTCTACACAGCTGCAGGCTAAATTATTCTATAATAATATATTATTTTTTAATAGAAACATTAAGTACTTTATTTGAAAAAAATATAGATACATAAGTAATTATTAACCCTTTGAATTCGAATAGTGCTCGAGCTTGAGTACATAACTTGTCATAAATTAAAAAAGATATTATTTATTAACTTAAATAAAAAAATATAATTTTAGCTCCTAAACTGTCAATTAGAATAAATAAACTTTGACAACGAGCGTGATGGAATTATCGTAGCTTTCGATCGTAAAGGATTAAATTACTATTTTTAAACTTTTAATTACATAAATTTAAAACACTGTAACGACTAGTATAAACTTGTTTTTTAGCAAATTGGTTTATTTTAATTTGCAAACAATAAAAGAAATAAAAATATCTAAGTTAAATATATATACATACACACATCTCTCTCTCTTTCTCCCTCTACCCGCCCCCCTCTATATATATATATAATACTTGCCTCATAATTTTCATTACAAGGTAAAGCACGGGGATATGATACATTTTCTAAATTTTCTCCAGAAAACGGTATATAATTGATTTGGAACGGCACAAAACTTCCTTCGCTTTTTGCATCTCCCAAAAAATAAAACCATCTGCAAAAATATTTATTTTTCATATATATCTATATATATATATATATATATATATATATATATAATTGTGCATTCTAAAATGCAAAAAATAATTTTAAAATTTAAAAAAATTAGAAAACTAAAATATATATATTCTCAATTTTAACACGACATACCTTATTATATTGAATAACAATGTTGAAAATTGTAGTTTTATTTTCAATGGAAAATCGAATTGATAAATAAAAGGAAAAGTTGTATTTTTTTAAAAAAAATCAGGAAATAATTTTTACAAGTACATATCTTTAGAATAGGTAGACAAATCTTAATAAATTCATAAAAGTGTTATAACGAATATATAAATCATTACTAATTATAACTCTTTTAGGCGGTAAACTAATATTTTGGCGATAAGGAATTTATTTTCTTAAGATAACAATTTTTTCATCATAAATTTCTTAGGAAAATTACTGAAATTCATGCAAATATAAAATTAATCTTAAGATTGTCAGAAAAAATATTTATTTCATTTCAAGACTGAATAAAAATTTACATTTTTTTTGTAGACGATGTACTTAAGAAATCTAGATTATTATTAATAATACTATACAAATGTATGATATATTAGTAAACGTGTTGAGTCGTAGTAAAAGATTATGATATGACTAAGTTAAAAATAACTATATATTAAAAAGAAATACTTCAATAGATATTTATAGTATTATTCTTTTAAAAAGATTAATATTAAAAAAAACCTTTATTTCTGTATCTCAAATAAAACGTAATATAAATTAAAAACAATTCAAAGAAAAATATTTCATTCGTAAATGTGTAATAGTTGTCCTCGAAATTCTAAATGCCAATTTCTTTGGTCACAATCACTGTCATATATATATATATATATATATATATATATATATATATATATATATATATATATGTTGATAACTTAATCAATTATTTATCATATTATCAAAATTAGGAAAATATGTTAAAATAAATTATTATTAATCATACGATACGATAAAATATGTCTGTAAAAATGTGTAATTAAAAGTTCTCATAGAACACATTTATATGTAATATATTTCATTGTTAAATATTAGATAAGAATTATATTTATTATTTTTACTGAACGACTTACTATACTTAAAATATAAAAGGTAGAGAACATAGGTCAAATTCTTTACGATTATTTAATAAAGACTCTGATTTTATCCAGATACTAGTTTTGAATGAAATTTAATAGAAATTGTTTTTATAAGAACTTGAAATTATTTTAAATCGATTTCAAATTTAATTATTTCACAATACAAATGAATTATAATTGAAAATTAATAAATAATTTCAGTTAAATAAAATATCATTAAAGTAATGTAAATGAAAATTTATAAATACTATACTAATAAATTAAAACGTTATCGTTTCAATATTTTTATACGCAAATTACAGACATATTGAAACATAATATGTATTTTCAAAAATATATTATCATAAATAGATCATCAATAAAATTTTTAAAATATTTATGTTCTATTTTGAACAAACATCTCGAATTATTTTCAAAATAATTAAAAAATGAAAATAAATATCATTTATGTTAAGTCTATATCAAATTATCGTGAAATTTTAATTTTTATTGAAACAGAAATAAAGTAAAGATATTAATAAAATATAAATAAGACAAAAAATACAATATTGATCTAATTATTCAGAAATGAAATTATATAAATGTTAAATTGGTCTTAAGATCAAAATAAAAGTAATTTATTATTAATAATCACAATTTCTACTTGATAACTTTTACAAGACAAAAAAATTATTAAACTAAAAATGAAATAATCTTTTTTAAAAAAATAATCGCATTATTTAATCGTCACTAAGTAGATCTTTACCTTTCTGGTGTACAGTATAAAGCTTCATATTTTCCACAGCCTGCATCTAACACCAAATTTCCTGATTGTGGGTTAATAACATCTGTACACGAATCAAAACTATCCAACATGTATTTTTCACTAAGATTTACATCAATTTCCGTAATATATACTATAAAAATAAGCATATTTATTTATTAGCTCGAATTATTATTAATTTATTTTAAATATCACAATACAACCAACCTTTCTTAGTGTTGCTATCTTTTTTCGTTTTTTTTACATTTATAAAACGAGAATGGTCAGGTCGACAAGTAAAATCGCACACATTTTGTTCAAGATTGTGCAGACATGTTGGGCATCTTTGGAAAACACCGGCTGCCATTGTTAAACTTTTATCCATTGTAAATATCATATCGGCATCACAGCAAAGAGGAGTATCGTCAACTGGTTTACCATTTTCTTTAAAAAAATGTTTTATTAATGTACAAATTAATATACCGAAAATAATGTTTGATACAATGATTAAAAAAATACTAATTTAGCCTAACTGGGGGTTAAGAATAAATTATAAAAGGAATAGAAACAATTACACAACCTACTAAAACAGAAAAAAATTCTTTATTATAGGGGGAACAAATAAGATTCAAGATGCATTAACAAAATATCTATGATATATTGTTATAATATCAAAGATAATAGGAAAAAATGCAAAAAGAACATTTATAAATGAAGTGAATAAGAGATAAATGGGATGTTATGAATTTACAAAAAAATCTTGTATTATTCTTTTATATTCAAAAGAAAAAATATTTTGATCAATTTATCTGTTTTTGCAATGAAACGTGGGTCTCAAATACTAAAATAATTCAACAGTTCTAGACAACACAAAGAAGTATGTAAAAATGCTTGTTAATACTTAAAGATAACAAGAGAAACAAGTCAAAATAAAGTTATGTACGATATAACAAGAGTGAAAAGTTTAAAATGGAAATGGGTCAAAAATAGCAAAAAGAGAATATCAATGAAGAAGAATAGAAATGATTGATTAGGAGTTTAGAAATATAAAAAAATTCAAGAAGAGATCTATGGGTAGGTGAGGTAGAAATCTGAGAAAAATTGTTATTATGGAATGAAAGAACAAAGCATTGAATTGATGGAAGTAGAAAGTTTTGAGAGGGGCCTAAATTCAGAAATGAGTAAAAAGAGACTAATGATATATATATATATATATATATATATATATATATATATATATATATATATATATACGAGGATCGTTTGATAAGTGTGGTAAAAAAGTCAGAAAAACTAAATGGAAAAAAATAATTTAATTAATTAAATTAAACAATAAATAAATTTACCATACTTATCAAACGATTCTTATATATATATATATATATATATATATATATATATATATATATATATATGCATATCATTAAAAAATAATAAAATCAGAACAAATTAAAACAATGGATTGACTAAAATAATCTTTTAAAAAATATCTCGACTTTATAAATAAAGTACATATCTTTAATACAATCAATAGATAATTTTAGTTAATAATAAACATTATTCAAGATAAACGATAATTAGTGTACAAAATGAAAAGAATTAAAGTATATACAATTTTAAAATTTGATAAGTCATTTTTAGTATGAAAAATAATCATTTTAAGAAAACAATTTTAATGAATTGGAATATAAATAGATATCTACCCACGAAAAAAAGTTTCAAAACCTAGTTTAAATTTATAATATTTTTTTTATATCTCTCATGTATATATATACACTTACATTTTATTAATGTTCATTCTTTAAATATTATAAAACTTCTATAGAAAAAATTGTACAATTAGTAATAGTTAAATTTAAAATCATTTTTTTTACATCATGAATTTATATATTTATGCAAATATATTACTCACCGTCTATAAAAAAATGAGGACATCTTCTTTTAAGAACTAATGCAGCTTCTTCATTGTTTATTAATAAAGGATTTGTTTCATTTTTGCAATTTTGTTTAAGATATGGTTTAATTGGATCTTGGTGACATTCACCATACCAAACACAGTGATGTTCGATTTTTGTACTATGTTCTTTTCCATTTATATTCGTCAAATGTGTAAGAAATATAATAAATAAAAATACTAAAAAAACGATACACTTATTACGATTTAAAAAAAATATTAAAAATATTCAATAAGTTTTAATATCATTTTTAAGTTAAATTCTTTCTAAATATTATTTTTCATTATATTATTTTTATTTTTTTAAGAAAATAAAAATCTTACTTTGTTAAGAAATTTAACTTTTAATGAATTTATATTTAATTATTAAATGTTATTTAAATATCTTATTAAGTATTTAATAAACTTGGAATTAATTATTAATATTGATTCTAATTAATAATAAATTTACTTATAAAAATAAATACATCGTTCAGGAAAATAAAATATGTACACAACTACAAAAAAATATGTTCATTATTTTATTTATTTTAATATTTTTTTTAAAAACACTATTTATTTTTTAAATACCGTAATTCCAAGTAATAAATATTTGAATAAAATATTCATATCTAAATAATATATTATAACAATTATATTAAAATTGATATATATTATAATTAATAAGGAAAGATTTTAATTATCAAAGATGTAGATTTTTGTACTAAAATATGAATAAAACGACAAAATAGCGTCTAAACGTTTAATATATATATATATATATATATATATATATATATATATATATATATATATATATATATATATATAACAAATAATTACTCCAACATTTTTTTTAAAAAAACGTACTTTTCATCTTAAATTTAAATAAAAATAAATAAATATACACTAAATTTTAAATTTCTGAACTTTTCACTTTTTCACTTTTCTGAATTACAACAAACATTTTCGTGGTCTTATGTTAGTTGATAAATTTCAACTGATAGATTCATTCAATCAGTAATGAGATAAATATAAATCTGAAATTATCACGAATTAACGTATATACCTACGCAATTTATAGATATATACACACACACATACATACACACACACACACATATATATATATATATATATATATATATATATATATATATATATAACATATATACATCAATGGTGACTAAAATAATGGGAAAAAGTGGAAAAAATATGTGCAAACTTTTATATTGTTCATTTATAAGTATATACAGAAAAATTATAAACAACATATGTATACAAATTTTACCCTGTGTATTATTTTTTTTAATTTTTTAAATAGATAATGAGTAGTAAGTAGAAGTAGAAAAAAATCGAGTTAAACAAAGAAATATATAAAAATTGATTATTTATTTAAAAAGACTTATGAAAATTCTTATGTCTCTTATAATATTACCTGAATGACAAAAAAGATCAATCGGGATGAAAAGAAGGATAATAACATTTAAATTGATTTCATGTATCAAAGTTGTTATAGTAAATTTAAAACAATTTATTAAGAAAAATTAATCAATGTTGTAGCTAAGTAGTTAAATATGCATCAAAATAATAAATATTAACATAAATTAATTTTAATGACTCTTACTTAATTCCTAAAATAATAATAATAAAATTTTATTATCCAAACACATTTTGAAAATGCTAAATCATGAAAAGAAAAACAAGAATAATTAAAACAGCTAAAATAAAAAATTATGAAAATGATTCTAATAGAAAAAACAATATATATGTACACATGTATATACGTTCTAAAGTATGGAAGTAAAAAAGATTTACTTTAAAGGTTTTACAAATATTTTATGACATTTATATATATATATATATATATATATATATATATATATATATATATATATATATATATATATATATATGTATGTATGTGTGTGTGTGTGTGTGAGTATAAATATACAAGCAATAAACATGTTTTAGAAAATTAGTTTTGATTCTTATATCCAGACTATGTAAATAAAATATGACATATATATATATATATATATATATATATTTATAAATTAAGTCTTGATTAGATATTTAAAATATTTTTGATTACAACTATTTATTCAAAAAAAAAATAAGAAAATAAAAAACTATGTTTTAAAGATAACAAAATACGTATGTGTAACATTGTTGTAATATAATCTTAAAAAAATATCACAGGTGTTTCGATAAGACAAAAAATATATTAAAAATGTACTTGAAATAACAAAGATTAAAAGTGAACAATTCAATAAAAAATCCAGTGAATTAATAAGCAGGTGTTTTCTAAACAATATACAGCTAGTAAAGAAATGATTAAATGATATATTTGTTATATTAATGTATATATATATATATATATATATATATATATTTCATTAGTATGTAAAAAAATAAAAATACAAAGTATACTTTTTTAAGATTAAAATTTAAAATTCTTAAAATACAATAATTGATACAAAAAAAGTCAATACAATGTGTTATTGATATATTTATTTTAAATAATAGCTGAAAAATTACAAATAAACTGAAAAAATAAATAAAAATTAAATTATTATTTCATCGATTTTGAATTCAAAAAGTATATAGAATCGAAGAACAAATTTGATAGTGGAGTCCAGAATTATACACAAATATACAACAATTACCATTGTATCTTGGCCAGGTTCAGAGAATATTCTGTTTCCAATTACACTAAATCAAAGGATTAATTACAGAAATTGACTTTAACCCATACTAAATGTAGAAAATGCTTCAAATATTTGTAAAACCACAAAAATATAAATTGGGATATCTTCGAAATTTAAGCATGACTGACTTAAATGTGTCTATATCTACAGAAAAAATATTTTAGAATATTTATATATCTTTATATCATCATTGGTTTTATGCAATTTTTAAGATTTACTTTAAGTACCAATGATACTTGTTCTTGGATGGTTGTACGTTATTTTCTTCATTATAAATATCTGAAAGTACAATTTGTATATTCTGCATAAATGAATTTTAAATCAAGTTTAAATAAATAAAACAAAGAAATAAGTACTACAAAAAGTTACTATAACATATTTCTCACACCAGTAAAATTTTGGCGCAATCAAAAATTAATATATGTGGTACTGAACTATATTCCCTTTTTTTAATTTTGATTTTTTTCTTAATTGTTCATTTAAAAAATTTGAAACTACTCTGATTAATTTCAAATATATAACTGAACATCTGAAGATTTATTTACATGTGACTTACAACGTAGTTTCTTATATATAAAATTAAACAACAATGGATATGTTTTTACATGTTCAAAGTAATTCTTAAGAACTATATATATAGGCTTTTGTTGTTATTGAATTTTTTATTTTAATTTGGCTACTTTTATCTATTATATATTATTATACATTAGAATTAACACACATCGTCATATGAAAATTACTTCTTTGTGTGTAATTGACTTATAAAAATCGAAAGTGTAAATAAAAAAGATTTATAATTAATTCTATTTATGGGATTTGTTACTTAAATGTGTAAGGCAACTTCAATTAAAACAGTATTTTAAGAGAATAAACAATTATTGAAATGTAAACAAAAATCGATCTAATACACGCAGAATCATTTACAAGAAGTAATTAAACAAGAAGAAAATTAAACGATATATATATATATATATATATGGTTTAAAAAAATAATTTAATAAATATTTTATGTATTTAATGTCCATAATTTTTTCAATAAATTTATTGCATATACTCGTACATAAACTTTTATAATTTATTGTATAAAATTAAAGCCTTTCTTTTAAGAATATGTACGTACATTATTGAATCATTTTCTATCAAATACTCTTACATTAAAATTATATTTTCTGAAAAAATCAAATTTACAATAAGAAAGCTAGAACATATTATTTTTTGAGTCTCGACTGTACATATTTACAAAAGGTGTTACTACAGAGTTAATTTTATACTAGAGTTCATAATTTAGTTCAGAGTTTCTGAACATTTTATAAAAGAAATATATAATACATTATAATTTATTTGGAATTTTGGTTATTCTTCAATAAATTATATATAAAATTGTATTTTAATTCAATTATCTAAAATAAATATGGGTTTTATTTAGAAATGATTATATTTATTAACAATTTTTTGAAATTAAAAATAGAAATATAATTAATTGGGGAATGATTTTGAAATATTTTTTTAAAAAAGTTTTAAATATAAAAAAATAATGTAAAATGTTAATTGAATCTCTATTGTAGAAAAGATATTACAGTATTTTTTATGATGAAAAGTACATTTTATTTCAAATAAAATATGTTCGTTCATTTGACTTATGTTATTTTCATTACTTTTTATATTTTATTGAATTCAAATATCATTCTTGGCAAAGAATGATAGACAAGACACTATATTATCACTTCTTTTAGATACAGTTTTACCACAAATAACCACATAAGTCTAGAAAGTTCTAGGAATCTATATTTGTGTATATAAGTACACTTTGTTTACAGTGAGCTTCTAATATTTGGTAATGCGAGAATAATTGCGGGAAGAATTACTTGTGCTTGTTAATCGATCATAAACTTCCAGAAATATCAAGGTATAAATATAATATTTGTATTTATTCATTTTTTTTTTCAATAACGAAAAATTGCTAAATATTTCATTTTTTAAAAAAAATATATATTGATATATCTTAATACACACGTGTGTATACATTTATATACTTACACTTACATTAAACGTAAAAATATTACATTACCTTTCATTTAAGAAACATGACTAATTCAAATGAAATAGACATATCACCTCAAAAAGATGGTAAAGTCTTGAAAAAAATTATAAAAGAAGGTGTAGACGATGAACTACCTGCTCCAGGTTCTAAAGTTAAAGTACATTACGTTGGAAAATTAACTGATGGCACACAATTCGATTCAAGCCGTGATAGAGGAGAACCATTTGAATTTAATCTCGGAAAAGGTAAAATTGCTTAGATATAGTATATAAAAGTTATATGTAATAGGTTTATATATAAATTAATATAAATTTAAGGGATTGTTATCAAGGCATGGGATGTTGGAGTAGCAACAATGCGAAAAGGAGAAGTAGCTCTTTTAACTTGTACATCAGATTATGCTTATGGTTCTGCTGGAAGTCCTCCAAAAATCCCTCCAAATGCAACATTAGTTTTTGAAGTATGTAGTAATTAACTAACTCTTAGAAATATGTAATGATTAACTAAATCTTGGTTTAATATGTAATTTTATAGATTGAGGTAATTGATTGGACTGGTGAAGATTTAAGTCCAAAGAAAGATGAAAGTATAGTACGGTATACAATTATAGCAGGTGATGGTATTTCATCACCGAATGATGGGGCACTTGTTGATAGTAAGTTTCATTTAAAATTTAATATGTGTAATTAAATTTTCATTAATTGTAATTAAAGTTTATTTAATTGTAATGTGAACATTATTACATTCATTGTTATTTATCTAATATTATCTAGTTCATTTCTATTTTATCTAGTTCACATTGTTGGAATATATGATGGTAAACAGTTTGAAGAAAAAGATGCTATTTTTAATTTGGGTGAGGGTATTGAATATGGAATAGTTGAAGGTGTAGAAAAGGCATTAGAAAAGTTCAAAAAAGGTGAAAAATCAAGATTAGTTATTAAACCAAATTTTGCATTTAGGGGCGAAGGTCATTTAGCATATAATATACCACCAAATGCAACAGTTGAATATATAGTTACACTAAAATTATTTGAAAAGGTCAGTTATATTTAAAATAGATTCATTTTTTAGTAAAACATATAAATGATTAAAATATTTTTAAACTTTTATAGGCTAAAGAATCTTCTTGTTTAGAATCTGATGAAAAAATAGCTCAATCTCAACTTTTTAAAGAAAAGGGCACAAATTATTTTAAAGCAAACAAATTTGCACTTGCTGTGAAAATGTATTCAAAAATTGTATCATTTCTTGAATTTAAAGGTATATTTTGAAAAAGTATTTAGTTCTTAATATCACAATTTTAAAGTGCCAATTCAATGAATTATAAATGAAAAATCTTTTCATTTTATTTTTGAAATCCAAATGTTATTTAAAGTTATTAATTTCTGTCATATTTTATTAGTAGTACTAATAAATCTTTTTTCAATTCTTCAGATGGTGACAATGAATTATTACAAGAAAAAAATAATTTGCTTATATCAGCTCATTTAAATATTGCATTATGTGAGCTTAAACTAAAAGATCCCCTAAAAGCTCGTGATTCATGTTCTGCTGCTATTAAATTGCAAGGAAATAGTGAAAAAGCATTTTTCCGTCGTGGTTTAGCTTTCTTAGAATTATCTGAACCAGAATTAGCTCTTAATGATTTCAATGAAGTACTTAAATTAGAACCGAATAATAAAGCAGCTGTTACCCAAATTGCTATATGTAAACGTAAAATTCAAGAGCAGAAAAATAAAGAGAAGAAAATTTATGCAAATATGTTTGAAAAGTTTGCAAAACGAGATTCAGAGGTTTAAGAGCATTTTTAATTTTGTTGCATATTGCTGAATATTATTTTTTAAATATAAGTTGTGTTTTATTAATTACGTACTAGAATTCATTCATAAATATTTATTTAGATGTAAAAATAAATATGGATTATTTTATATTTTCAAAGCATATATAAAAATTAGTTTTATATATAATAATTGTTAACAATTTTTTAAAAGTGATTTTTAGATTATTTTGGCTATTAAATTAATATTCTTAAATTTTTGTTTTAATGTAGCAAAGTAACATGTTAATGTTATTTATAAATTAAAAACAAAAAAAACAGTTAACATTTATTTTAGATTTTATATTGAAATCATTCAGCAGTATCTTTTTTGATCAAAATGAAATGTGAGATCGTATTATTTTTTTTGTATCATACAAGTTCTTTCTTTTTACATTCTTATGAATATAATTTTAAGGTTACTTCCTTATTATCATTCCTTGTCCTAACTCAGTCATTTGTAAATTTCATAACTCGTTTAAAATATTGTAAAAAAATGTAATTCAATTTCAATAATAATTGGATGTTGCTGTATCAGTAATGCACAATAAAGAATGTTAAAGAATTATTTTCTTTCATTTATTGTCTTGAAAATTATTTTTTTTAAAAAAAAATATTCAATTTTTACTGGAATCTTATCAAAAAAGTATTAAGTTCAAGGGAATAAATTAAGAGTGTATTGAATTATCTAAATGCTGTTGTGGAATAGATTAAAAAAATCACTTTTCATAAAACCTTCAATCCATGTAAAAATCCTGTTCAATTACCTTAAGTATTAACCTTTTAATTTGTTGAGTTTATTAGTACAACATATTATATTTAAAAACTGCAATATAATGTTTCTATTATTGATTAAAAAGTTTAGAATTTTATGTATTTAAAAAATATTTTGAAATCAATTAAAAGTATTACTGTATATAAAAAATAAGATAAATTGTAATCCAGAACTATTAAACATTTGTAATAATTCTAGTATTGTAGAAAAGAATATAAATTTACATTAAATTATATAAATATTGCGATTTGTAATATTTTTTTAACATTTAATTCATCTGTTTTAAAATTAAATAATTTTATTTTAATTTAGCAAAGAATAATTTTCTATTATCGAATTTATTTATTTATTTTAATTTAAACATATATTAATATCCATTTATATAAGAGCATGCATGTTAAATTAGTAACAATATTGTTATCGATAATTTTTTATTTTTTCTCCACTTATTTTTGTTAAAAGTTATAAATATATCGTAATATTCACATAAAATTTATAATTATTAACTTGTTTTAATTAGATTTAATAATGAAATGTTATTTTTAAATATATTAAGTACAGAGATATAGAATGGTATTTTTGCAGAAAGAAAAAGAAGAATTACAAAAGCAACCAGATGTGATGAAATCACTTGGAGAATGGGGAGAAGATGAACGTGAAAGAGAACCAACTGATTTTGAGAAAGAAAATCCAAATATTCTTATGCTTAATAAAACAGGAGAATTTGAAGACATGTAGTTTAAATGTTAAATGATGATTTTATTATTGAATAAAGCCATTGTTTTAGGTTTTATAAAACAAAATTTTTCATAATAGCATTATTAACATTTTAATATATTTTATATACATATAAAATTAGCGTATATAAGATATTTGGTTTATTTTGTAATCTTTCATTGTTTTTAAATAAATGTCAAATGAATAATTAAAATATACTCATTGTGGATAACAATATTGAATTTAAATAAAAAAGATTCCATGGTTTTTATATCTTTTATCAGGTTTAGTTGTAAAAAAAATATTTATTGAATATTTATTTATATATGATCATTTTTTGTATATTTTATAGAAAGTTCATTTTCACTTAACTGGAAAGTAAGATTTTCAAATAATTAATGTCATACAAAAAAAATCCACAATATATGTAAAAAAAAATATTAAAATGCATTAGTTCTTCACAACATTGAAAAAATATTTACTTTGGCAATAATTATATTTGTAGCTAAAAATAAAAGATATTGTATTTGTTAAAAGCACAGAAATGTAACAGTATGTATACTTAATTGCTATGAAATAAACGCAGAAAAAATGAGCAACTTATATTTATTATTGATTTAATGATATAGTATGAATATTTTAAATATTGAATATTTATATATTCAACATAAGAAATTTAAAATGTATAAATAAAAATGAATAATGTACATGTGTAAGTGCCAGCGCTTGTGTGTCAATTTAATAATTAGGGTTTAGCTTCATTTTAGCTTAATAATTAAATGTAAATGTTACAGTCCAAGTTTAAAATTTACAACATAAACTTAAATTTTGAGATTATTTATATTACACAATTTACTATTTCAGGATTTTACCTGCACATGCACAGACTTAAAAGAGTGTACATTAGTAATTTAAGGTTGAATTAAAAAAAATCTTTTTGTCTAAATATATTATATTTAACAGTCTCATGTGAGCATTAACACATTTGTGTATATGTATGTGTGTATGTATGTATATATATTTATATATATATATATATATATATATATATATATATATATATAAACACATACATATAAAAAATTATATACACATTAAACATTCCAAAAATAATGTGACATTTTGTACAAAGTATCAATTACATACATATGTGAATGTATGTATATGTAAGCTTGTATACATATATATATATATATATATATATATATATATATATATATATATATATATATATATATGCATATGTGTGTGTATACAATAAATACCTTTTAAAGTATTTTATTTTTTTATATCCTATGAAAAAAAATTATTAATAAATATTTTAAAACCAATGTCACAAATAATGGTATATAAATTGTCTTTAAAAATACATCATGTATTGATTATTAAATGTCAGGAAAATGTTTTCTTTATATAGTATTTTTCAAAAAATAAATTATTTGAAACATTAATTACATATTATATTAAATATTGATTAAAAGCATAAAAAATATATTTTTGTCAAAAGTAAAATTTTCTTAATTCATAAATATTTTACTTATAATTTATGTTAGGATTGGACGAACAGAAAAAATTCCAATATCATAATCAAATATCAATTATTTCATAAATTCGATTTATGAACACAATTAATGATTGCCAATAATGTTGGTTAAATAATTTTTAGCGTCTTAATATCTGCTGTAAATATATCAGTTCTTATTAAATATATAAAATTTATTTATAATTATAAAAATAATAATTAGAAATAAATGTTTATATTTTAAAATATATGATTTTTGTTGGTACCATATATTAATTAAATAAAAAAATATAAATTAATAAATAAATTAAAAATACCTTTTTGATGTAGTAATAGTTTACAATACATTTATTCTTATATGTAATGTTCGTCTATCCTTTAAATTTACAATGCAATATAACTAATTTCATGACATCAATTATACTGAGTTCAATTTTATATATAATTGGGAAAAATAATCTCTACTTTTTTATACACATGTTTATATTTCATTCTAGGCAACATATATCTATATATGGCTACTGCAGACTAAAAAGCAGCACTTTTAGGCTCAAATTAAAAAGATCTGAAATTGTCTACAAAATATTACATTATTAAAATAAATTTTCTTTTATTTGCAGTATGTCTGTCATTCAAATTTTTCTTGCAACTATTACCGTTTATTATTTTTTTAATACCTGTAAATTATATATTTTTAAATGGAATTATTAAATAGTTAAAAAACATATAAGCAAATAAGTTTAATACATTAAAAAGTAAATGTAAAAACTATAAAAAATAATTTTATAATATATAATTTAATTTGCAGGAACACTGAAAAACATCAAAATTTAAAACAATTGCTTCTGTAATATATTTGCTTATATGTGTACTGTCTTGAGATCAAATAACTGTAAAAACAATTTTATAATTAATTGTAAAGCAATAATTTTTAGTGTTTAAAAAAATTGTGCACACTAAAAATGTTCAATAATTTGTTTCATACTTTTTAAGTATGAATAACAATGAACTTAACTGTACTAACAGATATAACTCAAGTACTGACTAAAATATTAACTATTTATTTTTATACATATACAAATGCACATATATATATATATATATATATATATATATATATATATATATATATATATATATATGTATGTATATGTGAATTTATACAACTTTGATTAAGTCAATAACATACAAAATTATATTTGTATTTTTTTTCTCAAAATTATAAACCATTTTATTGATATCTGATTCCACATATTGAAAGTAATGTGTTGATTTTCTGAAGCTGACAAACAGGAACAATTGTATATACAATATTGTAATGATCTTGATGCTTCAGAAATATTTCATGTAAAAGTGCAATGTCTATTTGCTTTAAAACTGGATAGTAAATTCGTAAATTACAGACTGGGTTTAATTCTTCTGTATAATCTTGGTTCAGCTTTAAAATAGCATATTCTAATGCTAGTGAAATAAGTTCTTCAGAAAGGGTTTCTTCTGTTGATTCATTTGATAAATTACAAGGATGCTCAATGTAACATACAACAGCTGCTACATTGTTTTCATAATTCCATCTTCTACGAATAGAAAGTAAATAATCTCCAACACATTGACCAGTTTCTTCATCTAATGGAAAAAAAATAGAAATTAAAATATATGAATCATCCTCTGATAAGTGAATAATAGCGCAGCTATATATTTTTTTTATTTTGCTTGATTCACAAAGTGGTGGATATTATAAAATTAAAGAAAAAAAATGAATGCTTACAATCAAATTGATTATTATGTTTATGGGCCCACAAATGCCATTCTACCATTGCCCCTTTAGGCAAATCTGATACTACTAAATAATCTACTATGGCATTGTTTGTACGTTTTTCCCATTCTTGTCTTGCAACTAATACATAACTTGGGTGTGTTACATAGCAAACTCCTAAAAAAAGTAATATATTTTAAATTTATTTTTTGATTTATAAACCAATGTGATTTAAATCTAGTTAATTATATATAATTCATTATATTTTTATACCTTGAACAACATCTCTAAGTTGCATATTTGGATCCATAGCAGCCACTATACGACCGACATGACGTAGTGATAAGCGGCATTGTCTACGGACACCACCTTCTACTATCTGCATTGTTCCTGGTACCATTCCTATTTGACCAGCTACTCTGGTTATGTCACCAATCTAAAAAAATGAAAAATTAAACTTTCAAACATAACTATTTATGTAAAAACATTTTATTGCTATTCAAGAATTTATGCACGTTTAACTCTGATTTTAAAATTATCTGATTTTTAAAAAAATATTCATTTGTTATTTAAATAAGTACATGATTTTGTATGTACCTGAACAGCTTGACTATAAGGACCAATATTAGCTGGAGCCCAATGTGAAATACCCTGAACATGCATTGTCACACGATTTAATTTGTTTCCTAAACTGTCTTCATCGTTTGAACTAATTGAACAAGGTGAATTATCTCCTTGTGATCCATGTGAATAAGTTGTTTCTGGAGTTATTAGATGAAATGCTAAAGCATCAAGAAGAACAGGGCTATACTTTGAAAGTGGACATTGTACACATACTCTTGCTGGTGGATGTTCATGTTTGAAGAAACTAATATATATATCATTGAATTTGGAATACAAAGACATGTCACTAATATACAAAGTAACAGAGCATACATCTTGAATTATTAAGCCATGATCTGTGAGGCGATCTGTAGATAATAAATAGATTAAAAATTATAATTTATACATAAAATGATAAAACATTTAAATTAGTAAATACATACATATTTTTGTTAACCATTTAACATTTTATTAGTTTATATGTAGTATATAATTATAATCCAACTTAAGATGATTTTTATTACTATTTTTGGAAAATGATTACTATACTTTATACACAATAATTATATAAAAAAAATAATATACCAATAATAAATAACATTTTAAAATAAATTATAACATTCTTAAAAACAAATTTTTCAGGAAAAATTTTATAAGATATTTCGCCTTTACCTACTCTTTAACTTGTTTAAAGCAAGCTTCATTGCTTCTTCAGGATCTTCTGAACATCCAGAACATCCACCAATCCACATCCATCCATGACTTGTTCGGCCAGAAGAAACTGCATGTTCTATTTCATAATTTATAATTTCAAGTGGTAGTTCATTATTTAGATTTTCACAACTACAGTTTTCTGATTTTTCTATAACCTCTTCTTCATTTTCATCATCATTACACTGTTCTCTTAAGTCTGTTTCATCTTCATCAATATCTGCTATATATGCAAGAGGGTCTTTAATTGGAACATTTTTTAAACGATTTTCCAACAGTGGATCAGTATCTTTAGACTCTAAATGAACTTTTAAGAAACGTAAATAACCTACAGGTGCTATAGCATCATCTGAATGGATTATTGTTTCAGACTCATCACTGAAATATTTTTTAAAATTTTAATTTATTTTTATTAACACTACTCTTTAATGTTCATTTATAAGAACTTACACAGTAATTACTGATTTATATAAAGGACAATCTAAAGTAAATGTTTCATATTCTCCACCTTCACCACATACATTTAAACCATACTGTTCATGTTGTAAAAGAAGTTGGGGCCGCATAGATTTAATTGAAGCACCCAAATCTCTACCAGGTTCTAGGCCAAGTGCAGCAACTTTAACAAGAACAGCTTCTATACCACAGAGTAACATTTCATCAAATAATTCCAACTGATTTCGTCGCCAGAGATATGCGACAGAAATAAGGCCAAGTCTTGAACACCTATAATTGTAATTATTTGTAGCAAGAATTCAACAGTTTAGTGATTATATATAATAATGAAAATAAATAAATATATAAAACAATAATGTACATACACATTTTCAACACGTATCCTTTGATAATCAGATAAAATTGCACCTACAGCAACCCCATCAAATTCAATTTCTTTCTAAAATAAAATATAAACAGTAGAGATGTATATGTGTGTATACGTATGTGTGTGTATATATATATTTATAAATATACACATACCTATAAGTGATTCATTTTTATGGAGAATTTTTTTTAGATAACATAAAAAACTATGTACAGTACCTTAATATCTTGAAGTAATTCAAACAGATCTTCTACTTCATCACTATTAGTTGGTATATATTCTTTATTTTGATTGTGTGCTTTTCCATCTGTAAATTTTCTAAATAATGGTAATCCTAATGCTTCACCTAAAATCGCTACTGCCTCATGGGCTGCACTTTGATACATATAGCTATCTAATTCACCTAAAAATATGTGTTGTAATGATGAATTTTAGATATTTTTATTTATTAGAATATTATTTTATATGAACTTAAAAGTTATAAATTACAACTGCATGCATGATTTACAGATATGTATATGTGTGTGTGTATATGTATATGTATATACATATATATATATATATATATATATGTATATACATATATATATATATATATATATATATATATATGTACATAAACACACATATGTATGTCTTGTGTATATAATGTATACATATATAAAATACTTTATCAAACGAAACATGACATTCATAGATTATTTTATAATACATATCTATTTAAAACATTTTTTCATTCTTAAAAATCATGTTTTGCAAATAATTAAAAGATTAAAAAGACAATGTAATTTATTTAGTACAAGTAAACATTGATATGTTAATAGAGTTTATTAATATAAATACATAACAATTATTTTTATTTAACTGTTTTGTTAACACAAAGATTTATTATTTACAATCAATTGTATGTACAGAATCAAGTATATAAAATATTATGATTTTTATAAAATATTGACCTAGTTTTTATGATATACAATTTTTTATAAAAAATATATAATATATTCATTTAGAAAATGTAATTAACCATTTTATATATATATATATATATATATATATATATATATAATCAAAAAAATATCTTTGTTATTGTTTGTATTTTAAAAATATTTTTATGAATCTTTATAAATAAACTGTTTACTTTTTAAGGTTTTAGAAATACTATAAAAGAAAATAATTTCATATCAATGTTGTGAAATAGTTGAATATAATTTTGAAAATATTTTTATCGAGTAGTTATTTAAAAAGCTTAAAAGATTGGTTGAATATTAATTATACAAATGTTATTATCTCGAAGAAAATTAACTAATACATGTTTAATAAAAAAATATACTTACTATGATTATGAGGTTCAATGTTAGCAAGTCCAACAATTGTATGACCTGCTGCTATACACTGCATAATATTATAACAACTATCTTTTCCGCCACTAACCAAAGCTATGATTCTCATTTTGTTTTAAAAAAATATATATAAATATATAAAATATATTCTTATATTGATAACAGTGAATAAAATAGACGAAAATATATTAACTGCAAAATAAGGTTAGAAAATTATAATCAAATGAAAATAAACAAACAGACACATCTAATCAAAGAAACTTACCGAAAAATAAGATTCAGTTATCAAATGTACGATAAGATAAGACTTCTGCTTATAGACATTTTGGTACAATCGCGTAAAGTTAAATGAACTTTGTCCATAAAAGGATGGTATACAGTATAGCAATTAGGTGAATGTTCATCACACTGTAAACATTCGATTTTAAGAATAGATTGGATTCGACGTTGTGATTCATTTAAAATATATGCAGATATGATTTTTACACTTTAAATAACTTGAGAATATATTACGTAAAAGTTTTTGTTGAATTTCTAATACAATCCACAGAGATAAAAAAATATGGGGATTTTAGAATACTATATTTACTTTTCAGTGCACTGTATTTTTCCTTGAAGACAATAAAAATCTAATGGTTGCATATCACAAAGGATAACATTACTTAATAATAAAAATGATAGAAATTATATTTAATACAAAAAAAACTTATATATATATATATATATATATATATATATATATATATAAATATATGTATATATATATATATATATATATATATATATATATAAATATATGTATATATATATATATATATATATATATATATAATATATATATATATATATATTATATATATATATATATATATATATATATATATATACATGTTTTTTCTAATTATTGTTTAATATTTTTTTAAAAAAAAATGGTATAAAATATATACAAAAATACGTATTGTATTAAATCTATTTATTAATAATATCATTTTATTCCTGAAATTTATAAATAAAATAAACAATCAGATTTTTTAACAAAAAATATTCAATAGGTGTTCGAAAAAAAATAACTCTTTTATTGGAATCCTCAATAAGCATATTTCTATTACTACATATATATATATATATATATATATATATATATATATATACGAGGGTCGTTTGATAAGTATGGTAAATTTATTTATTGTTTAATTTAATTAAATTTTTCAATTTAGTTTTTTAACTTTTTTACCATAATTATCAAACGACCTTCGTATATATATAGGTGGTTCAAATGAGACTAAAGGTTTTATATATACATTTACTATTGTTCAGTTTCATTTGAAACACATATCATATCAGCTTATGTCAGCTCACTGTTGGGTGAAATCCTCATTCAATGTTAAAATTCATTGATACATCGTCATATATATCACGCTGATCAGACGCTGGTGAGGATTTTTAGGGTTTACTCCTTTAGGCAAGTGGTCTTCACCTTGGATAAAGAGACCTAATTTTTTTTACATCTACTGACCAGGGATATATATATATATATATATATATATATATATATATATATATATATATATATATATACATACAAATGAACAATTGTAATGAAAATATTAAATTAATATAGAAATACATGGAAAAATGTAATTTATATTGTTATATATACAATATTTTTTGATCTTTAAATTTCGTACCTATCGAATATGTAAAATAGATAGTCTAAATAAAATTTAAAAAATGACTGTTATTTTAATTAATTTATTCTAAAAAAAATTTTGAAAGATTTTCTAAGAACAAAAAATAAATAAATAAAAATAATATAAAATAGCTAATACACTTTCACATAATTGTATTATCACCCCTAACACTACAAGATGTTATATTTAATAATAAGTTAAATAAATATTTATATGTATTTTTTTTATGACGAACATCATTTTAAACTCTTTTTAGCGCGTGACAAAACACGAAATAAAATATTCATAGTAAATATTCAAATAATTATAGTTAATAACGCGTTTGTTTAAATTAATTTCTTTTTACAAGTCCATTGTCATATAATGTTTTTTGCGAAACAATACCGACTATCAAAATATAATACAATCGAGTGTTATAAAAGAATCATCTTTTCTTTAAATCTCAACAATGCTTGCTCTAATTCGTGCTATTTTATTATTCAGAGCATCAAGACAATAATAATATTGTCATGTGTTTTTAAAATTATAAATTTACAATCATCTGTATGGATGGATGACAATATGAAAATTACTTTCATTTTATACTCCTTGCACGTACTATTGTTTACAACAACAATAGAAAGATACTCAAAAGTTGTATTTGCGAAGAAAATATTATAAATATAGATGAAATCCGTAACGAATGTTATTTGATACTAGAAAATGGATCAGGTGTTGTGACAACTGTGCGATGTGTATGTAAAAATGAAGGTGGGTGTTTATATCATATGATTTTGGTCGTTTTATTTAAAAAAGTGAATATACGAAATTAAATTGATATATTTTTTAACATTTTTTTGAAATTTGCTTTCAATGAAAAAAAAAACATTTCATACCCAAATAAATTATTTTTATACAACTATATGAGTATTATTTCTTGATTGGTACATTGAGTAGATTAAATACGAGAAAATGGTCTTTATGATCACATTTTTTTATATTATTTAAATGATCGAAAAAAAATTATTATGGTCCTTAAGACATTTTATCAAATTCATGTTTTACTTGACATTTATTAAACATGTATAATTTTGAATTTTTTTTATATATGCAGTTAAATTTAACGCCTTTTAGTTAAAATTATATGGCCATTATTTCTGCAATATATATAGATACTAAACTGTATTATTTTCAAATTTCTTAATGAATTTATTCACTACATAATTAAAATTAATTTAATTTAGTCTGTGTTAAAATTGCTAATTATGATAAAGGTTTTGTAGTATAATATATTAGTACATTTATGATTATTCTCTCTCTCTCTCTCTCTTTATATATATATATATATTTATATACTCTGAATAATTCTCATTTAATTACAGGTTTTTGTAATATATATATTTTTTGTATTATTTATAACTACAAATACTGAATCCGTTGAACAGTACGATGATATTGAAAAAAATATAACCACAACTGAAGTTATACCAATAATAACATCAAGTTCTACTACAACAGAAACTATTCCAAATACATCAGAATCATTACAAAAATCAGAAGTGGTCGCATCAAAAGAATTACCTAGTGTTTCAGCTCCTTCGCCGAAATCGAACAACAGTACTTTTATTCCAAGTGTACAAGTACCTTTCTTCGAGTATAATCCATATCCTGTATTACCTGCTTTACCAGAATCGAAACATGTACTATACAACTCTTTTTATAACAAGAAACCCGAAAAATTCGAGAGGTTTATACCACCAAACAGTGTAGGTTCAGTACATCAGGCCAGTGTAGATTTTGATGAACCATTTTTACCAACTGGAGGTGTGGTTAGAAACAGTGGTGTGACTGTATCTTACCCAACAGGTCATAAATGGAATATAGGATCATATGTTTCAAATGGAAATACTGACAAGAATAAAAACGGTATAGAGTTATCAGCGAACGAACAGATGTTTCAGCACGTGACACAAATTCCTACGAAACCATCTTCTAACAGTAATCACGGTGTAGGTTTATCAGCATATGCGAGTAAGGGCCATAATGAAGGACGAGGACATTTAGGACCAAGTTTGGAATATAGTACTGGTGACGTGATTCCAGTAACGCATCCTCCTTATATAGAACATGAAAAGATTAATGAAAAACCTGTTTCTTATTATCCCCCGCCAAGTAAAGAACCGGTCGTTGAAAAGGACGCTAAGAAAGATATGAAACAGATTGATGATGATAATGGTTCTAAGGAACATTCGAATAGCTGGAAATGGAAGCCACAGCATTCGAATAAACCAAACATAATGAAGGTTAAAGACGAACCATATCCTTATACAGTTGATGGAACTCCTAGTCCTACTATTAAAACGTATAGTGTTTTGTCACAAGAAGCTATCGATGGAGCTGATCTTGAAGATGAAAAACCGAGGTATAAACCATACGGTTTATCACCTTGGAAACAATTTATAAAATTTGTAACGACTATTTTACCAATTGGATTGTTCTTGTCGGCATTGACTCCAAGTATAATCAATCTTACACCTGTACATAATAACATGACTGAAACTTCGTGAGTAATTTTTTATAATATAATATATATTTTTTTGAAAAAAACAACTATAGTAAATTTTGTTCAAGAAATATATATATATATATATATATATATATATATATATATATTGTAATTATCTATTTTTTGATCATAAATACCACTAAAATGTTTTTTTTGCTAAGTGCAATATTTTGGTATAAAATTTAACTATTTGATAATAATTATCTGTGATAAAAATTTAGATAAAATAATTTTATAAAAAATAGAGTCCATTCAATTTTCTCATTGTTCTTTGGTTCCCTTGTGGATATTGATCATAATTTTTTTATCATTTAAATTTTAATCATTTTTGTCGAGTATATTTTATCCAATAATATTTTTAATATACTTTCCTATCATTCTAAATTTATATAATATAACTATAGACATAGATACCGTTCAGATGATATTAATGTAAGTACTAAACGACTCTTGGAACTTTTGGAAAGTAACCCAGGAGATGGAGGAGGATGTAAACAGTTAAAATTATTTTGCGAAGCAGCAACATTAGGACGAAATCCACACGCTTCTAATTTACAACGGGCATTATGGATGATTGCTGAACAGTGAGTTTAATTTTATTTTAAATTGTGAAGTGAATGTATTTTATATTGAACAATGAAATAATTTTCGAACAAATATGAAATTAAAATTGTTATAAAAAAGGAAGAGTTAGTAAAAATTATTTTTCATTATTAATAATCAGAGGTTAAATAATGTCATCACTCTCAGATTAATAAAATAAATCTCATATTATAAAAAAAACGAATATAAAAGAATATACAATTACAAGATTATTGTTTAAATTTCGAATATATTTGTATACTTGAAATATTTTAGTAGCAATTAGAAAAATATTAAATATAAAACATTATTATCACATTTAGTACATCGTTTATACAATTGTTATTTTAAATATTATTTAGAAAGTTAATATGTTTAACATAATTGTATTTTTTCGAACAACATACATTATTTAAAAAATAATGTATAAAAAAGTTAATGACTTTCAAGTATATACTTATTTGAAATTATTTTAGTAATTACAAAAAGGTACTCACACAGGTCGCACTTTTTTAATATGTTTATAATTTGTACTTTTATTTTAAAATAATTGAAATATGTCACTTATACAAATACTATTTTAATTATAGACAATTATATATTTCAGAGCATATGAAGAAAAGAAAGGTCCAAAAGAATTGAATATTGTATTTAAAGCAATTCGAAGAAATTCGTGTGATATGATTGTTTGCAATGAAAATGATTTTCTGGATATTAGTCATTTACAAAAAGCACGGATTTTAGATACAACTTAATAGAATTTGATGGATGTTGGAATTAATTCAAAAAAATAATAAAGTGTTTTTAAATAATTGTTAATAGAATGATAGATAATTTAATTAATGTTTGTGATTGATTTAGTTATGATTTGTTTGATAAAAAATAGATTAGTACAAATTAAAATAAATATTGTTTCAAATAAACTTGTTTGGTTAATAATTTTTAATGATGAACCTATAAAATTTATTAAATAAAAATAGTTTCAAGAAAATTAACATTCACACACACACATACATACATATATATATATATATATATATATATATATATATATAAATAAATACAGGTGATTTAAAATTTCTTCAACACAAACTAACAAAGTTTTTATATATTTTATATACGAAGAAAAATTAAACTGATTTCAATGTTATGTTTTAATTTAAAAATATATATATATTTTCTTTTATATACATCATCATTGCCCACATGAGTCACTACTGTATATATATATATATATATATATATATATATATATATATATATATATATATATCCATAAAAATAACAATGTATAAACTACCGGTAAAATGTATTCTACTTTCTATTATTTCTTTTATGTTAAAAATATTTTCTCACATTTTATATTTAGCACACGATTAAGAATATTGTCAATAAACAACAAATAGATGTACATGTGTTCGTAGTTACTCTCTTTACTTGTAGAAATTTTAAATGCATTTTTTTAAAAGATGTACATTTTAAGGTCAGTTAAGAATGTTTAGATAAAAAGTGAAAGTCCGTAAGTAAATAACTATATTTTCATAATTACTTTAGTGGAAACACTAATTAGTATTCAATGATTGAATAATTGATAAGTATGTGGAATATTTATAAAATATGTACATGATTTTTTTAAATTTTTGTAATGATGTTAAATTGATTTTAAAAGAACTATTTTTAGATTATATACTGATTTTAATGTAAATATGTTATTAGTACCTATTTGAATTTTTATTCAACTAAAATATTTGAAAGTAATAAAGTAAATAATTATTATTTTAAAAGATACATAAATAATCGTTATTTTGTAAGTTCTTAATGTGAATGTTTAAGCTTATTAATTTTGTTTTTAAGAGAGATGTTTATTTCTTAATGATTTTTTTATTAAATTAGAATCAAATTAAAATAAATTCTAATCAACTATAAATTCTAATTATTAAATTAATTCATTTTTTTAAGTTTTATAATGAAATATATTGAAATTTTTGTTCATAAACTTTTATAAAAATTTACAAAATGATATTTTATTTCATAGCTCATTAATATTTTTATTTTGAAATTGTTTAATGTTAAATAGTGTTGTTTTTATGTAATTGACTTTATTTTGGTTTTGGGTTATAAAAGTAAACTCAAATGTCATTAAAGGTTATTAATGTAAAATATTCGTTTGGTTTTCTTCAAATATTTCGAATGAAATATTTGTTTTTGAAATGTTAGTAGCAGTGCTTAGACACAGAATAATATTTTACAAGAAGTTTTAAAAATGAGTAAATTTGATTATATATTCTTAATGAAATTAGAATGCATTTTTAAATGGTATTTATTTTTTCTAAATACACTTAAGTTCTTATTAGAGAAAACATCAAATATTAACATCGATTTCTATTAAATATATTATTACCGGCGATGGAGCGATGACGTGTATAAAAATAAAATAAAATGTTAATTTACAGAGTTAATTTTCGTATTTAAATTAAATTTGTTTAGATTCGTCTTTAGTTTATAATTAAATGTTCCGAAAAGTTTTTTCTTAATAATTAATGAGTACCCACATTTTATGTCCAGGATTTAAATTCATGACCTGTTAGTCAACGGTTCGTCATGTTAACCACCGGTCTACGGTAGTCTCTTATAATATAAATCCGGTTTGAGAATGTTACATTTTCAATCCATGTATTAACGCAAATAAAGACCTTTTTTTATAACAAATTTAATCATGTGTATGTGTGTCCACCAAGTAAAATGTTGTATAGCCACTTTCTAATGAAGGTCACCGTGAAGAAATGTTCATTTGGATATGCTGTTATAAAGAATGTTTGCTAATTTAGATTTAGTTTTAAATGTTTTATAATGGGCAGATAACAAAATTTATGACGGGCACGTGACAGTAGAAATTTTTGGAATTTTTTTTAATTTACACTTCTTGTTTAGATGAAAGGTGGTTTTGATACTTTTCAATGTGAAAGAATAAAAAGACAGAGTGGTGTTGAATAGATAAGCGGACGTTCTTATTCATTAATTTTTTTATGATGAACTGTTTTAAATGCAATTTTTATAGTTAATTTTTTGTATTTTTTTATATATATATATAATATAATTGGAATTTGTGACATTATTTGTATATAACTATTTATTTCTTTTTATTTCCTCTCTAAAGATTTTCTTTACATTTTAAAAAAATCTTTTCCTTTTTTTATTAAAACCATTCATATTATATACATTCATATCATATTTTATACATACTATAAAATATATTCATTTTGGAATCATTTAACATTTCATTTATTATCGAGTCTTATAAAATGTTCGAAAATATGTATTTAAGTATAAGTTTCAAAAATTAATTTCAAAACATTTTTAATTTTTTTGTTTATTTTTAATTAATTCCTTTTACGATAATATACTTTTTAAGTCACACACACACACACACACATACACACACACACACACACACACACACACACACATATATATATATATATATATATATATATATATATATATAAGATTTTTATATTTTAAATACCTCAATTTACATAGACGAAAAAGTTGTTCTTACATTTTTATATTATTTAAATTTAAATATATGTATGAATACATTCAATTTTATTAATTGGACATGTAAATATAATAAAATTGCTTATCAGAGCAGAAAGGTTTAATACTGGTAGATATTTCGTACTATTCGAGAATATTGATGAGTATTGGATTGTAATTTTTTGATTTTCGTATTATAAATTCTCTCTCTCTCTCTCTATATATATATAATTATAATTAAATTACAATTTAAACAGATGTCATTGAAAAAAATATTTTGAAATATAAGGTCATTAAATAATACTATAAAACACTTTACATTTATTAAATGATAATTTAATAATTCTCTGCATTTTTTGAGTTACTTGATAGTAAATTTAAACTGAAAATATTTAATTAAATTTTCGTGTTTAATACAAATCATTTATCCCAATACTACAAGTTCTTATAAAAAATATTCTAGATTTTAAAATACATCATTATCCTAGATTGTATAATCTAGATTATGATGATGATGGCAAAGTTTTCAAAACACAAATCAATAAAAAAGGTGAAAAAAGAAGTGATTATTGATTACTTTTATAGAATTTTTGTATAGGTATTTTTTTTAAGCGTGATAGAACTTTAAATTGAATCCATATCAGTTCTAATAAAGTTCTAAGAAAATTCTATCTAACCTAAAAAAAAACCTTTATATGTATGTGTGTGCATAAGTATGTATATATATATATATATATATATATATATATATATATATATATATATAAAGATTGTTTTTTTATGTTAGATAGAACTTTCGATAGGGACTCAATTTAAAGTTCTATCAAGCTTAAAAAATATCTATATTATTATATATTAAAATGATTTTGTCACAATACCAGAATAAATTGTAAATTTTTGTTATAGTCGTTAGAGAATTTTTTTTATCTTATTATAATTACTTACAACAAGTTTTTCTTCTTCATGTTATCTTGAGAATATTATCAAAATTAGATATCCTTAAAGAAGTCGATGATGTTAAAACTATAATAAGATAAGAAATGAAAAGTGACTATAAAAATATAAAAGAATTTAATAAAAAAATGATTTAACATGAATGAATATAAAGAATTTTAGCTTCAAATAAAAATATTTATTAATATATTTTATATTTTATTTATTTGCTTTATTCTGACAAGACGTTATTGTAGAAACAATTTCAAATATTTAATAAAACGTACTAACGATTTTAGAAATTTTAGATTTTTTTTAATTTTGTTAGATGATAAAAAAACTCTGGTATCTTTAAGTTTCTTAGAAAATATTATAAAGAAATTCATTTTGCAGTAATACAATTTATTTTAAAAACAATTCAAAGTATTTTTTTTAATTTTTAAAATCAGAAAATGTCTTCTGTCATATCTGTTTTTTTTAAAAAAAATCAATTATTTGATTATAAAAATCTTTTTGTATATGGATTAACATTTTAAAATCACTATTTAATTTTAATTTATATATATATATATATATATATATATATATATATAAATGTATATTTTTTACACTTACTACTTTCAGTGTTGACATTAAACTTGACTACTGTATAAAAATATTAATATTTCCTCTTATTAACCGTACGTATAACAAATACAGTAAACAGTACTGTTAATGACGGTCATTGTGGCTTATGGACACGTTTATTACATTAAATATAGATTACTCGGGCAAATCCTGTTACTTTCACCTTTTAATTACAGTCAGCCAATTGTGATATATGAAAATGTACATCGTGAATGTTAATAAGTAAAAGTGAATAATGGGATTCGTTTTGAATGCATCCATTCAGTTGAACAATAACTGTATTACTTATTGTAGTTGAAAATCAGCGTTTTTAATCAATCTGTTTAATTAGTGCGAATATCATTTTTTTTTGGAAATTTTCAATTAGAATAATTGATGGGCTATAAATTAATGGGTTCAGTAATTGCATTAAAACAATTTTGAAACGATTTTGAATATATATATATATATATATATATATATATATATATATATATATATATATATATATATATATATATATATATCTGTGTGTGTGTTTAATAAGATTATATAGATATGTACAAAATCAAAAGAAATCACGAATAAAAACTGCAATTTTCAAGAGTAAAGTGGACGTGGCCATGTGCTGCCCTCGTTTAACACATGTTGGTTGAACCTAAATTCTCTGAAGGATGTATATTACAATAATTAATATCCGAGTGGAAGATTGTAGATAATTGTAGGAAAAGATGAATATAAGTATTGAAAATAATTGTACTTATTTGCGGTGAATGTTATATTTTATAAAGACTTTTAGTTGTATTCATTTAATTGTTTCCTCGAGTATAGAAAATAATGAATGGTTATTATTTTGTTAGCAATTTAATATTGTAGAAATATTTTAATGTTTTTATCTAATAATCATTTAGTTAAAGATTTGCATAAACTACTATATGTAATTTTTAAAATATTTTTTTTTTATTATTACATATATAAAATATCTATCAATTTTAATAATCTTAAAAAAATATTTTGTATATAAAATAAATCATATGTTTAATAAACCATTATTTTTTTAAAAATAAAATGGAATTTAATGTTAAATAATATTTGTAAAGAAAAGTTTGATATTTTAATAAATGAATTATTTTTCTAAAAAAAGGATTATTAGGAATTTTTATGGAGATGCAATTTTAAAAACGAAAAATTGAAAATTATTTCAGTTTTTAATATAAAGTAATTATATTAATTACAATTAATTTGAAATTATAAGAAACAAATACAATTTGTGATTTCAATATTAGTGGTAATTTTATTTTAAATTTAAATCTCTGTTTCCAAATTTAAAAATTAATTATGTATAGTTTTTTCTGATAAAGCACCGATTCCATATATAGAGATATATTTTGTTTGTTACTAGTATAATATTTTAATTTTTTAGGAAAAGAATTAAATATTGAAAATTATTTTTATTTTTTTATATAAATTTAACGAATTGTACATTATTTTTCATACTGCAAAAAACATTTAAGAAATTTACAAGTTATATTTTTTGATTTAGTCAAATTTATTCTAAAATTATCAACAACAAATTGATATGAAACTTTTAGATGTTTTATAATAAAACATTATTAAATAATTATTTATATATTAAAAATATAAAATATTTGTACTATAATTGTAACGTTTTTATACATAATTTTAAAAAAGTATAAGTATATAAAGATATTTTAATAAAAAAATAGTTTAAAATAGAAATCGATTCTCTTTCGCAGACGTGTTTAAATTATTAAAAAATAAGCTAGACAAGATGACGCTGTGGTTGTATTTTTTATGAAAGTTTCTTTCCGTTGCGTGATAGTTCTAGATGTAATAAAATGATTCATTCGTTGTGATTTACTTATTCATTTTAATGTATTTCATTAATGTTTTTAACAAGAAACTGTAATATTAAAAGTAGGTTATACGATTATAAACAGATGATAATAAATGTATGTTTTATAAAATGTTGATGTATCTAAGGTGTGAGACAAGCAACTTAATGGATAATTGTGTTCTTGGATTATGCTATTTAAATATGGTATTGTTTCTACAATTGAAATTGTTTATTTACTAGCATCAACTTTTTGTCATAACCGAGTATAGAACTTTTTGCCACGATTTAGATTTTTTTAATAATAATTAAGAAAAAATTATAAAAAATGTTTTAATGGAATGTTTATAACATGTAGTTAATATAAAAGTTGTAATTGCTTTTTTTATTCTTATATATCTGAAGTTAAATTTAACTCATTTATTTAAAAATATAAATTTACTAATTCTGTTCATTTAACAATGAAAGATTTAATATTTGTGCTATTTTATGATCTTTATATAAATTTTAAACAAGTATTAAAACTGGTCGTGGAAACTTATAACAGAAAGAAGGGTTTTAACATATTAACTCAGAGTTAAATTTAATAGTACAGCAATTTTAATAATAGTTGAAAATTATTTTTTAAAAATTAGAAATTCTTAGAATTAAAGTATGAAATTTTAATATTATATTAAAAATATTTTAAAAAAATTGATTAATGTCTCTTATAAAATGGATACACATATATGAGTTTATTTAATGTTTTTTTGAGGGCATATTTTGATAATTAATTTGCAATGCTTTCCGTGCAGATCGAATTGTAAACAGCATTCCAACAGTGACGAAGATGATGACTGTTTTTTTTTTTAAAAAAAATAATATATAGGTTAATGAATATTATGTATGTGTATATGTGTGTTCGTCATACTCATACTAATCTGTGATACATACATTCATACATGGATTGAGCAAGGCCGCGAATTATTGGAGTTGGCAATGTGAATAGCAGAGCGAGACGTATATGGATCACATGCAATATATGTGTGTGTGTGTGTTTGATACGAACAAGTATATGATAAAATTGTATCGGTGGGACGCTCAAGTTGGCCACACGTTTTACAGAGCAAGACTCAATAACAACACAAAAAAAAAACAGAGAGAATGTTTGGTTAATAAGATTTACGATTGATTCAAATCCGAATATTAATTTTCAGTTCAAATTTATTAATTGTAATTAGTTATATATAAATTTAAGTAAACAGTTAAATATGATTTGACCCGCTTCAGCGAGTATTTATTGTAATTAAATGCATTTCTTTTCATATTTTTTAATCCAATTTATTCAAAATAATGAATATACTTTTAAATGATCAATTAACATTTGATTATTTATTTTGTTTTACCTATAATTAGACATACACACACACAAATATATATATATATATTTGAATTTTATTTTACAAGTTTTATATATTTCTGATAAAGAATATTATTATTTTCTGTGTTTTTTTTGTTTAAATAATAAATATTTTAATAAATTATTTTTACATAATTAAATGCAGGTTTGAAAAAAATGAAAGTTTAAATGTTAAAAAAATATTTTCAAGTTAAAATTATTGAAAAACTAGTTCTTTTAGTAACTGATAATAATTTTTATAGGAAAAAAGTTACATTAAATTGATTTTTTTTTTGTTTAACAAGCATCAACATTTTTTTTGCCCTAGAAGATTAATAAAAAAATGTTTCATTAACTAGAAATACTAAAATGAAGAAATTCCTGTTTGTTCCATTATTTTTTTTTAAAGTATTCAAAAACCAATTACTGCATACTGAGGATGCTGGCAAGGCTATGAAAAGTATATCAGCAATTAAAATAAATAATGAGTGATTATTGAGTATTTTTATAGAATCTTGTGGTGTTAGTGTAAATAAATTCATTTGTGTTAAAATGAATGAAGTTATTCAGTTTTTTCTTTACACAATTGTCTTGTTGTCTTATTTTATTGTTTTTCGCTCAACAGATTTTTTATTTATTCAAAACGTGATGAATTATTCAAAAGATTTAATGCATATAATGAATGAGAATAAATAACAGAATATCATGTGTTTTTTTAAGGATAAAAATCAGAATTTATACAAAGACAATATATAATTTGAAAAGTGATAAAGAGATTGTCTTAATGCGAACTGGAACAATTTTTAATAACGCTGCTAATTATAAAAAAGTACTTTAATTTCACCTTGAAAATAGAACTTTTTAGTGGTATCAACCTGATATTTATATGTTAATAACTTTTTTATTACTTTACAATTTATTTTTGAAACAAAATTAGTTCATTCTAAAGATATTGAAAATTAATACTTCAATGCTAATAGTGTAAATAATTGATAAATGTGATCAAATATTTTCACTAAGACAAAAAATCAAAATATAAAAAAGTGTTTAGAAACGTATGAATTGTTTCACACAACAAATCATCTTGAGCAATCTTCCAAAACGATTCACTATCGATTTATTATTGACAATAGATGAGTGTTTAACGAAATTCTTCACTGACAAAAGAAATCACTGAAATGAAATCTAATAAAAACAGCTCGAACGGTGACATTGTTAAAATCGTCAACGAAAATGATGTCGAATACATTAAAAATTGATAGAGTATTGATATGAGTGATGCTGCGTTAAGACAATTCGATTACACAAAATATTTTGTCAACTTTCTATTTATAATGAGCTGGAATGATGATGTATTATATGATTTTTATTATCTATTTCATTATGTAGATGCACATATTTGTACGTTTAATGATACAGGTGTGGTACATTCTATAAGGAATTTCATTACTAGATATTAATATGCTTGTTTGATCTGCTATAATGTTTAGGTACTTGAGAAATTACGAAAATAAAATAAACTATCAGGTTAAAATTACATTTTGAATATTAATTATTAAAAAAGAAAAGGCTAAGAAATATATCATTTATCATGAGGAGTGTTAAATTTCTTATTGTAATATATTTGTTTAAGTTATATTTTTTCTTGTGAATAAGTTAAATATAATATTTATGTTAAATAAATATTTTGACATTAATAAAATATTAATTATTAATAATTAATTTAAGTGTTAATTTAATTAACTATTTAATCAGAGATGATTACAATATTTTATTCTATTTGTTAAAAGAATATTGATATATTTTTTACAAATGAATCAAATTTCTAAATATCACAACTACTTATTACAATTTTAGTAAACATGAAAAATAAAACTGGATTTATATTTAAACAAATAATTATGGAAATATTTTAAATATGACGAAATAAGAATATTTATATATTTTAATGCACAAATATACAAAATAACATTTTATAAAGAATAAAATAAAAAAGACTTATGAATTTTAAACGTGGTTAAAAAGTTTAAATATAACCGACATTATTTTACAATTTGTGGTTTGGATTTATTTGAAACGTGAATGTACAATTTGCTGAATTTAAATTTACGTGCTATAATACTGATTATATCTAACATACATTATTAATCAAACTATTTTATCGTTTACTTTGATAAAGTCATAAAATTTATATTTTATTTATTTGCATACTCTGAGAATGAACGTGTAAATAAATTAATGTAGAGAAAAGCATAATTGCATTTTATTACTCAGGCTAGCAATTGTAAATAATTTGACCCAGAGAGAACTAATTGAAATTATTCTCACAAGTACAACTTTGAAATTGTTGAAAAAGAGAAATGTACTTCATTTTTATACATTTTGATTTAAATATAAATTGTTTATTTCAAAAAATATCACACATTTTTTCAATGAAGGTAACATAATTTTTACACGATTTAAAATTGTTATATAAAATATTTTAATCGTAAAAAGAATTTATTTAGATTTAAATCGTTTGGAATTTTGCAGATGTATTCATTACTAAGCACATTACAAAATTGACAAAAATTGTCTAGAACACATTTGACTAATTACATAAAGTAGAATTCCTAATGTTTTAAATTATATTTTACTGATTTAGTTGAATATTTTTGTCTGTCCATTTATTATTACAAAAAAAATATTTTCTTCTTTTAATATAAAATACAGCAATATTTCGTAATTCAAAGTTAAAAAATATAAGAGAAAAAATTAATTATGTAATTAATTAGAAATTATATCAAAGATCAATAACCATTACAAAACGAATTTTAAATATAGAGTGTTTTTTTAAACGTGATAGAACTTTAAATTGAATCCCTATCGAAAATTCTATCTAACCTAAAAACAACTTTATATACATATATGTGTGTGTATATACAAAGGTTTGATAAAGATTTCTTTCGATAGGGATTCAATTTAAAGTTCTATCACGCTTTAAAAAACACCTACAGTTGACTTTTTATGCCTGTTGTACATTGTTTTATATGAATTTATTATTTCTAGTAAAGTTAAATTTTATAACATAAAAAATAAGTATTATTTCAAAATTTGCATACAGAAACACAAACACATAAACACACACACACACACATATATATAATATATATATATATATATATATATATATATATATATATATATAAATAAATGAATTATTTCTTATGGAAATATTTTATTGAATAAATTGAAAATTGAAATTTTTGAATAATCAAGTTTTAAAGTAATTAATTCATATATTAGGTTAAATTATATAAACTCAATCTTTATTTAACTGACATTAATTTGTTATAATATAAAACCATTTTATAGGTATGGTCTATAAATTAATTTTTGTTTTAGATAAGTCAAGATTTAATCTTTTTAATTTAATTAATTAATCGACTGAAAATGAATCTACTTATCTACTTTCTACCTTTTATCAATTGTAATGAAATTGTTGGAGGCAGATTTAATAACGTAACCATTTGGAGCAGTTTTACTACATATCTTGCTCTAATCCCTAATATTTTTTTATGAATTTTTGGATAACAGTCACACAAGAATGGATCACAATTGAAGGTATTGAAAGTCAGTTTTCAATATTGCAACGGAAGGTTCAATAGAAGTTATAAACATCAGAGAAAATAAAAAAAATCAAGGAAATAATGAAACTATGTACATCTCTTAAGCAGGTTATACTTTCGACATATATTCTTGTATTATCAATGTCACTTGTTAATCATATATCAATGCATAAACCTTCATTTTCAAAAATCCCACGTTCCAAACAAAAATAACAGTGGGTCATTGTTTAAAGTAAAATATATTTATTCGGTATTGAGTATATATATATATATATATATATATATATATATATATATATATATTTATATACATACACACACATGTGGTGTGTTCATCAATCTTTAGCAGTCTCATAGTTCACGCAAACGTCTCTATCGTTTTGATTATTGTTAGAAGTGTCGACTTTCATTCGAAATACGTGCTATAATGTAGGTCGTCCCACCAAACATTGAATTACCGGTAACAGGTGGAGAGAAGATCTGGTCGTCTGTAAGCAATACTTGTTGCATTGATGTTGAATATTAGCAACTGTTAGTGCTGTCACAGCAGTGGATTCAATCAAGACAAGTCGCGGTGCGCACGTGCTTATATTATAAAACGCAGCTTAATTGAATACAATCAGCTTTGTTATTATACGAACATTGTCTCAAATTAACGAATCGAAGTATTTTTTTTTACAATGGTTTATTATTATCGATTTTTATAATGAATTATTTTTGAGTTTTTTGCTTGTGATCATAATTCATTTGATTATATTTTAGTGGTGTTATTAAATATAATTTTTAAGTGAATTTGTGCTCGTGTTTGTGCCATTTTTGGAGAAAAGTCGTAGCTGTTCAACAAATAAAGCAACATGGAGATGAAGGTATTTTTTAAATTATCATACATTCATAATTATTTAACGTTGCTTTAAGAAATAAATTTACAAATATATATATAAGCAAAGATAATTATAATGTAGGAAAAATACGAAATTTTGAGCTTTGAATCTAAGTTGTAATCTGTTTTAAAAGCAAAAGCAATTATTTTTATTTGAATTAATAAATCATTTTCTGTGGAATATTTTGATTCAATGTATAAATATTTAATAATTAAAAATGATCAAAAGTATGATTCTAAATGATACCTTAGGATTTTCTGTAAATATTTATTTATATATAAATGCTTTTGAACAAAATTGAATTCATCAAATCGTTAAAATTTTGATTAAAAATTAATTATTAATATTAATTATAATAATAACAATAATATACTTACTTAGAGCAAGTAAATAAAGTGGAAAGGATTATTTTTCATATAAAATTATCCTTGTTGCAAATTTTTTGCATTAATCTTTTCATGAAAAAATTTGAAAAAAAAATAAAGAGAAATTTTAGAATTTATAATCACAGTTCATTATATCCTCTCATGTATATTTTTTTTAAAAAAATAGTTATATACATTTTTCCAATTGTAATATAATTGTAATTTATTATTATTTATTTAAGATAGAACAATAAATTTTAATAAAATTCATTACATTAAATGATTTATGAATGATTAAATGAAATTTATCGATTTTTTATGAAGATCAACTGATATTTTAATTTATTAAACTATCAGATTGTTTATTTTTTTATAAGAAACTAGAAGTTCCTCTTTGTATAAAATTATCATGATAAATTTTTTTAGGCATTGTTAAGATCCCACATATTATTTTAGTATTCTATTGTTAATTTTTTTTATAAAATTATATCTCATTATTTTATTGTTTTCAGTAAAAAAAATATACGAGGTTTACCAACTGCCATAAATATGCAAAATAGAATCATTTAATTTACTATCATGTCTAAGTATTCATGTAGTAAATATTTTATTCCCACTTCTTTAGCAGAGGTAGAATGAATTACTATAAAATATAAATACAAAATGATGAAATATTAAATTAATTTCTATTTGTAAAATGAAAGTTCTTTTAGATGAGTCAAATCCTATTCATTATTCATATCTTTATAGAGTTTTTAACAATTACTAACGTATTTTATCTTTCTGATTCTGTAATAATTATTTTCTATATTGTAATTTATGTAGCTGTGTTATCTTTCGTAACAATACAATTGAAAATAACATTTTCAATATAGGTATTTTATCTTTTCTCATTAATTTTCATTAAGGAAAAGTTGTATATCAATGATCATGTGAATTTCTAATGTTTGAGTTATATAGAAGAGATAAGAAAAAGTATATTGAATTATTTCAAAATGGTATTAAATAAAATAAAAAATTGTCTAGAAATAATTTTTAAAAAATAAACATTTAAATAACAGAAGTAAGACTATATAAATATATTTTTTATATATAAATTTCAATGTAATTACAATAAATAAATTGCTAGTTAAATCAAGTTGTTTTTACAAGCATAATTTTCAAAATAATAAAATTTGGATAATTATTTTTTATAAAACCTTTATAAAATTAATTTTACTTGTGTCATTTCCAAACAGCTCTGATTCTATAATGTCGTTTTTATGTATATTATGTAAAACCATTTCCATTCGATACATAAAAAGGATTATAGTTGTAGATCAAGGATAAATTAAAGTAAAAGCAGTTGTTTGCAATTCAACCTCGTATAAACATTGATTATTCTAAGACGCCATTAAACTTTTATTCCGTTAAAAAGTACATTTTTCTAAAATACTCGTATATTCTTGTTCTAGTTCTGTCAGAGTAAGTTGTAGTTTTACCTGATATAATATTTCAGTATGTAATTAAATATCTATAGTGACGTTTATAAAAATCGATGAATTACGATTTAAAATAATGATGAATAAAATATAGTTATTGCTATCAGATAGTAAAATATTTATTTATATACATATAATTTATTATGTTTTAAATATCAACTTTCTTCAATGATAAATTTTTATTTTTTTTCCCGAAAAACGAGAGAAATTTGTGAGATATTATTCTGTTTTAAAATTAATTATCAGAAACATATTACTAAATAATTATCTTTTTTACTGTTATATATCGATGAATTATGTAAAAGATAAAAAAAGAAATTTGTGAGGTGTATTTTTTGTTGATTCTGTTTTTAAATTAATTTTTGAAAAGTTATTTAGTCATTATGCACTTTATTGTAATATATTAAATAATTATACACATAATTATTGAAAGGGTATAAAAATATACAATTTAATTTTGTTTATAACTAATAATAAATATATTTTTGGATTCAAAAATTAGAAAATTCTGTTAACATTTTTTTTCAATATTTTTTAAATATAAGTATTATATAGGGCTATGCAAATGTGATGCCTAGATTTGTGTTTTATTAAAAAGAAACAAAAGGAACTATATAAATGTTTCCCTATACACCACCCTATATAAATATTTTTTTTAATGATGCACAAATCTAGGCGTCACATTTGGATGACTTTATATAATAATAATTATAATAATGTAGAATTTTTATTAATGACCTCTACTTATAAACGTTTCTACAAAAAAGCTGTATAAGTAAAATAGTTGAGTATTTTTGATTTAATTTTTTTATTTGTATAAAATAGATTATTTTAAATTTCTTAAAAAAATATTTTATTTGCTATTAAATTAATTAACTATTTTTATATAGTTTATAAAATATTTTCTCAGTTTACTGATTTATTTAATAATAATATAATGAATATAAAATTTTTTATAAACTACAATAAGAAATACACACACAAACATATATAAAGAAAGAAAGTAGATAAATTAGAGATCATAAATGATTACAAAAATATTTTCCTTCATCATTTAATTTATTATAATTGTAAACGCTTTCAAATAACGATGTTAATTAGACGTACGAAACAATCAGTTAAATATGACATATCTCACAAATCTAGATTTGAACTCGTGACACGATTTTTGTTATTGAAATTAATAACTCTGTAGCAATTAAATCTACACACAATTAAACAAGGTACATACGAACGTATCAATTTCTCTCTCTCTCTCTCTTATTATATATATATATATATTTATATATATATATATATATATATATATATATATATATATATATATATATATATATTATATATATATATATATATATATATATATTTATTTATACATATATATATATATATATATATATATATATATATTATATATATATATATATATATATAATATATATATATATATATATATTATATATGTATATATACATACATACATACATACATATATTTATTTATATAATCATAGTATTTCCCTACATACATGAATATTGATAGTTGATTTTAATTATACAAAAACATTTTTATTCCACTAATTAATATTTTACATACAATCTAATCGCTTTGAAATAGCACTACCTTAATTGCAATCAGAATAAAACGTACATCGCGATACGTGCACTACTAAAACACATAAAATCAAATTTATTGTTTCAACTAGATGATTACATACGAATGGATTTATTTTTAGACCATGAAATTATGTAGACATAAGCGTGATAAAAAAAGATGAACTTCTTTGTAACCATTTGTTACACTTTCATGGACACGGAGATGTCGAGAGTTGTTCGTTAAGAAAAAAAAACTGTACTACAAATCTCAGATGTCAATATTGTTATTGGATTTCAATACGAAATTCAGCTGTTGAAGGGATTGATAGAAATCTTGAACAAATCAATAACTACTAAATACAAATATAGCATTTGTGTATTAGGTGACCGTGTTTTAAGAAATTGACACATATACACTTAGTTTACATTACTTTTACATACATACATACATACATACATACATACATATTATATATATATATATATATATATATATAAGTTATAAAATTGGGCTATTTAGGATAGGTTAGCGATTGGGATAGCTTTACCATTAACACTAGATGCACAATTTTATAAACAAATTTATTTTATTTATCAGTTTAATAACAACACTAATCAAATATTACACAAAAATCCACCACTATATCTTCACAGCGACTAGAGGAGCTCTCTAAATATAAACTATTCGAATGCTATATTAGAACTGTTCGAATCCATAAGTAGAACTAACTTTACAGGCTGTTTTAACTTAAAAAGAAACCTCTGATGTTTGGTTAGCATAATCAATTGATGTAATTGATTATGGTGTTTTTCCCGGTTCTAGAAGCTTCTATACTCTCGCTAAAGGGGTATTATATAAACAGTCATTACATGCTTGTTGATATATGCTGTCCCGTGCGACTAGCCGTCATCGAAAATGTCAAGGTTTTATGGGTTATATAACTTATATATATATATATATATATATATATATATATATATATATATATATATAATATCGTATATCTTTATGATGTTTTAATACGTGTATCTTAATTAGAAAAAGATTAAAAAAAGCGTGTAGATCAAGTAAAAATGTTTGTTAGGGAACCAGGAAAAAGGACAATAGACTTAATGAAACTCAATAAATCTTAGAAATGTTCAATGATTGAGACTTGTTATTTTGATTGTTCATTATTGTTTCTTTTTGTAAACAAAGTACATTAGTGACAAGAAAATATCCTGTCATGTACTAGTTTCCAAAAAGGATAAATTCTATGAACAACTATAATTGGAATCAAAGGAGTATAGAGCAGTTTTATTAACGACGATTTTCAGGTTCTTATTGAACTGGAAATGAAGTTATAGTATATAGTAGAATGTGATTAAATTTGTTTTATCTACATTGACCAGTGCAGTGTTAGCACAATTAGATATAGCAGTCATAACATTCCACATAAGACTGGAGCTGACAGTGTTAGATGTGATGGTTGGTTTAGATCCTAAAAGCCTCTGGTTGCATAGATATTGACTACAGTCTTATGAGAATATGGAGGAGTAGAAAAATAAGCATTCTGGGCTGCAGTTCAGAAGATATATATATATATATATATATATATATATATATATATATATATATATATATAACTGACCAATAGCGTAGTCATTTACATTACTGCTTGTATTGAGGGGAAAATACGTTCGATTTCCAATCGGAGAAATGGAGCAGATGGGACTCTAGGTCGAAATAAAGGCAAGTTGTCTAAAGGAGTAAACCTTGAATGAAAAATCTTCATTCATTTGCCTGATTAGTGTGGTGATTTTGATCAAATGTCAGTGAATGGTAAAATTAAATAAAACTTTCATCCAGCAGTGGAATAATGTAGGGTGTCCCATTAGGAGTGCACACTCATCATCGCTTACTTAGAAAAAAATGCGTTTTATTTAAAAATTAAGTTGTACGCTCCTGATGGAACAACACCCTATATAAGTTGATATGATAATAATGGTTATATATATATATATATATATATATATATATATATATATATCACATCACATCACATCATAAAGCCCATATCAATCCATTACTGGACGAGAGCCTCAATAAATGCTACCAGTCACTGGTATTTGGTCATATTCACCACGCTGACCAGGCGGATTGGTGAAGATTTTTTTATTTGGGGTTTACTCCCTTCTCGGCAGTTATTTTTTACAAGATGAGGTTGTCGGCCTTCATACTCAACCCTCGAAAATGAGGGACTCTCCGACTGGTATATATATATATATATATATATATATATATATATATATATATGTATATATGTATTTTATTGATATTTTTGGATTAATTTTATTTACAATATTTTTCTTTTTTTAAAAAATATATAAATATACATACTTTACAGTTAGAAATATTTTACACTGAACAAAATTATCAAATAAAGAATTAATTTTATTATATCTGTTTAAATAATAGTAAATAAATATAATAAATTAGGAATTAATAAAATTCTTACTGTAATTTAATCTAAAAAATATTTAGTACTTTTTTAATTTTTTTTTAATATGGTTGGTGTTTTAGTTTATATTATCCTATTTTAATTATTAATTCACTAATCACTTTTTAATTTATTTCATTATTTAGAAATTATACATTTTTAATTATTGTGTAATTAATTATACACTTTAGAAATATTTTAATTTTCTAATAAACATTCAATTATAAAAAACATTAAATCTAGCTACGTTATATTTAAGAACATTGATAGATAATTGCGTAAAGCAAATTTTTATTGATATTTACACAATGGCGAAAAACAAGTTTTTCTTGATCTTTAAAAAACATCGTCTGAAAAAAAATTACTCGGATATCTTCTCACAGATACAAAAATAGTATAGAATTGATTATGATAGACTTTGCATTCGTACAACAAATCGATTCTAATTGATACGATCTATTGGAGATATTCGTTGTTCGGACGCACCTATCAACACATTCGTTTCGTGACAATAATGTAAACATCAAATTGCCGGTGACATAATTCTCATAATATTCTAAAGGTACGGCCTCCAAATAATTCCAACATGTTCTGACAATCATACAGTGATGGTCATTCTTTCAGTTCGATTATTTTTCGTATATTGAACACGCAATGTCGGTTTTCAAGTACAAATATAAAAAGAAGGTATGCACGCGCGTGAGTGTATGTATGTGTATTGTCTCTTTGCGAAATGTTTACAAAACGTTTTCTATTTAATCAAATAAAGTCTTAAGAAAATATTTAATCAACAATGTTATTTTTTAATGTATTTGAATATTAGATTTTTAAATTGAATTTCTAATTTCTCTGCATATTCGAGCACGAACTTTAAAATTACATCTCATCAGATAATTACAATTTTACATGTATTCATTTACAATCATCTTCCGATTATAATTCATTATTATTTTACATGTATTTACCTCTTAGTTCATCTTAGTGTCATTTATTTCTAAATTACACGATATCCGCAATTTCACTGTTAATAATCAGTTTTTGTCAGAGTCAATTTCATGTTATTATCCGGTTCCACATTTTCTAATTTCCTCGTATGCAATATTTGTGACATTCATTTTTAAATAATCTGTTTTTATTATACATGAAATGAGTAAATTTTATTTAAAAAATACATGAAAATAATTATAAATTTACTTAAATGACGAATTGATAATTGAATTTTTTTAAAACATGAGAGTTGCATGTTAGAGTAGTAAAAATGTGTCGTGAGATTGAGTTAACGTTAATGAAATACGTTAATATTTTTTTAATGTCTAATGACACAATTGGTTTGACACTGGATATTTATTTAACAAAGTAATTATACCCCACAATAAATCTTTTAATAATTAGTTATTGTCTATTTTTTAATTATGTAAATTTAGATAATTTAATCCATATAAATTGTTATTTTCGGAATAATTTTTATTGTGTTAGTTATAAACTGATTTTTAAAAAAAGACTTTTTGATTTATGTTCATTTATTTTATTATTAAAATCACTTATATTCTAGAATTTTTTCTTCAATATTTCCCTCAGTTTAACCAAAATATTTGTTAAAACCGTATTTAATTTTTGAAAATAATAGCAAAAAATAAATATGATTAATTATTTTATTTTTTACACATTTTTTTAAAAAAAAATCAAAATTATTATTATTAGAATAAATACTTTTAATTAACTGTTTAATTTCTTAACAAACAATTTTAATGAAAATATTGAATTTATTTCTTTTCTAAATTTCTTCTTTTTTAAACAGTTGTAATTTTAATATTTTTTTATATTCATGTTGTTTTATTAATGATGTATATTTTTATATAATACATGAATATAAATGCTAATGACAAAGGTTGATTAATATTTCAACACAAAAGGTTTTTATACCCTGATTCTGAAGTAGTAATGTATTATAGTTGAAGGTTTTTTTTATAACCTCTAAATCTAAAACATGCTGGTATTTAATGTTCCATTATTATTCTTTTATTACTTTTATTGCTTTTTATTTACTACTTTAATCTGTACATTTATTATACTAAATACGCATGTTAATTACACTTGTATTTTCAATTAAAAAAAATAGTTTCAGTCGAAATTATAATTTTTAAAAATGTCTTAATCTAAATCTCATATATATATACATATATATATATATATATATATATATATATATATATATATATATATATATATATATATTAATATCGATTTTGAATAGATATTTCAAGAAAACCTTCATATAAATATATTTTGTCAACATTCGATTTTTTATTATAGTAAATTGACATTAATATTATATAAATAATACACTTTTTATAAACATTTTCAATATTCACAAATTGTTCGATTTATTCGCTGATGTGCATTTCCATAGTCAAATTATTATTGTCATAGTTCTTCATTATATATTCGGAAAAAAATATGAAAAAAACTATAATTAATGGTTAATAAAATCTATATTAGAGAATAAAGTAAATAATGGGTGGTTAGTTAATACAATTATATTTTTTTGGTGCTGGGGTGCTTATATCATTCGTATTGATATTCTGGTAGATTTTCATTTCTGAAATATTATTTTAATATTTTTTAAGCAAATTCAGTTACAATTCATACATATTTCATTGATATACAAGTTTAGATATATAGAGGTAATTATATATATATATATATATATATATATATATATATATATATATATATATATATATGTATATATAATATGTATATTTAAAATTATAATTGAATTTAACCACATTTCACGGTATAATTATTATAACGAAAACCACACTGACAAACTTATACTCTCTAAAATATTATCCGAAAGGGAAAACTTTACAAATAAAATCAGCAAAAAAGATCCCTGTTGAGCGGTTTGAAATAAAAAGAAAAAGAGCGTAAACACGTGCAGACGTGCGCAAATAACCTATTAGAAAACGAACAATAATGTGTCGATGTTTTAAAAATCTATCGTTATCTTTATTTCGTGTTCAAGCACTTGAAAACGAACAGTAATTTGAATCGAGCGTTGTTTCAGTTTCAACAACGCAAGTGAAAACTATATATACAGTATGTTAATCAGTGTATCGTTATCTTTATTTATCACATCTGTAGGAAGAGTTCAATTGAGTGTGACAAATAATGGGAGAAAGTCTATAAAGTAGGTAACGATGTTTACAATCTATGGCGACCGTTGTCCACTCCAAGGTCAACTTTTAAAATGTCCAAGCTTAGACGACTTTCTTCTTGAATGCATGTGACACTGAATATTTTTTTATAATTTTATTATCGAAAAAAACTATACATGCTTCACTAGATTCAGGTATTCTAAGAAAAAATCATTGAACTGTGATAATGAAGGTAATTTAAATCGTTATAATAATAAATTATTGTGTATTTATATAAATAATATATATGTACTGATTTTGAACGAAATATTTGCGTTCTATTTATGTTAAATTACACAGAGTTACGTACAATAAATATTAATTGATGCAAAAAATTATAATGTAGCACGATTTTTACATTTAAATATTAATTTTTAACATTTTTCCTTATTATAGAAATGTATATTTTTTACTCAATGATGATAGATTAGTTTTTTATCTTAATATCTTTTTATAGATATGTGTTTTTTTAATGAAATTCGATGTCAAATTTTAAAACAGATAATCTGTTTTTTACAGAAGAATCTTAACTCTAGCATTACATTTTTTATTGAAATATTGAATAATTATTTATTGCTAACTCTACTTTTTCTATGTATGTGAAAATAGTGTTTTCTTTTATACAGATAAAATATTCACTTGAACATCATAAAATTTTCTAATTTTCATTATACACTTTTTAATGATAACTCTTGCTCATCAAAATGCTTACTAGCGAATGAAATTAATTATAAGGAATTATTGAACATTTTTATAATTTTTTATAGAGTTAGAGTGAATAATATATCTGTGGTATTTTTTTCTTAAACTATAGATATTTTACGGACTAAAAAATAAATATTATAAGGTTAATTTCAACATTCTACAAAATACATTGTTATTTATATTGATTTAAATTCACGAATCTCTGACGAATTAACATGAAAATAAAATGAAATTAGTACTCATGATCATAAAGGATTATAATATTTTAGCCTGAATTTAATTATTTAAAATAGCAACATTTAATTATATAATTTATATTTTATCAGTAAGTGAAACATGTGTGCATAATTTTTATACAGAATTAAAAAATATGCTTACAATTAATTAAGTTCAAAATAAAGTTCTGAACATAGAAAACTGTGTGTAGAAAAATGACAGTACATAAAAAACGTTAATGTATATGTATATATCATCATCATCACCATAAAAGTTTATATTACCCTCCTGCTGGGCGAAAACATCATCAAATGTCATTAGGTCCTCTTAAATATTTTTTGAAGATTTTTTATTGCTTCTTATATGTGATTTATCTCATTCAATCCTCACATCCACAATATTTTACAATATTATCCCTCTGTCTTTGATAGAGTCCCTAGCTTCCTCTATTCTACCTCTCTCTCTCTCTCTCTCTCTCTCTATATATATATATATATATACATATGAAATTATTTGCATATGCTATTTCAATTAATGTTTCAAATCGGGTCACATTCTTTCTAAACGCATCTTAGATATAAATTGGAGACAAGTGTACGAAAAAGTAATTTGCAAAAATGATTAATGTTATAAGTATGTTAATTATAAAAACATATACAGCTATAAAAGTAATTTTTACAGCTGACGAATTAAACAATTATAACATTTAATAATAAAACATTTCGGATAAAAAGAAAATCATGAAAAGTCCGAATAAATTTATTATCCGTGACATGACGTTCACCTTTCAAAATTAAATTGACCGCTTTAGTCGCAGGCATGTTTCACACACATCACTATACATAATCAGTCATTAAGGTTACTTCTTATGTCAAAGATCTAAGGTTTAAATTTTATATACATTTTATTCGTTTTATGAAGTGTGCGAATGTGAATTTCTAATCTTTTTTTATGAGACGATTTTTTATGATATTTAATTGAATTTATGAACATAATATATATATATATATATATATATATATATATATATATATATATATATGTTTTAATTGAAGATAAAATTGATAAGGTCATTTTTCATTATCTTTTTTGCTCAAAGATGAAATTTCAATTTTAAGGGATGATTGAATTCTTCAAAATGTTATTGTTGTAGAATGAGAACAAAATTTGACAGGACTTTCTCTGACATTTTTTAAAATAACATTAATCATTTGCAATATTAAAAATGATTAATATTTTGGTAAAATATAAGAAAACATTTTTTAACACAGTGGATTAAAAAGTTGTATGATAAATGTTGTTTTCTTTTTAGATAATGAATGTATATACTTGGTTGAATAAAATAGAAAAAATACATGATAAAAAAATTTTGTAATTAATCATCAAATCTGATATAATTGATTTAAAAAATAAACGAAGAAAATTTTCAATAGAATATTCTGATTAGGTACTTAAATATTTTAAGAAATTGTTCTAAATTGAATTAGTGTTATATGTAAATGACAATAATTTAATAATTAAATACCAAAAAAATATTTATAAGAAGTAATTTTTTATAAATATTTTTTTGGAAATAACACTAGCTAAATAATTAAATTCTAATAAAAATTATCTTTTACCAAATGATGGAACTTATATTGAAGAAATTCCATACGACGGAAAATCAAAACAATTGTAAATTAATAACTGACAGAATGTGATTTTAGATCAAGAAAAAGTAAAAATATATGAAGTGGAATATTCCTCCATGTTTAAACAGAAAAGTTCTTGATTAATGCATTTTATTCACTTATAATAGTGAAACGTGGATCTTATATGCCAGAATAATTTAGAGGCTCAACAATACAAAGAATCATGGAAAGATGTATATTGGAAATAACATGAAAAGATAAGAATAGAAATGAATTGATTAGAGAGAAAATAAAAGTGATTGATATGAAAGGTTTGAAATAAAAATAGGTCAGTCATATAACTGAAAAAGATGACCACCGATGGACAAGGGAAATTACTGATTGGGATCTTAGATATATAAGAAATTCTAGGAAAAAATCTATGGATAGATGGGATAGAATAATTTTAGAATAATATTTTTTTAATAGAAACTAACTCATTATTTATGTTTGATATGAGTTTCATTTACATGTTTTTTAACATGATATTTTTATAAATATTTTCATTTTTGTACTATAGGATAGCTAACTATATTTGAATAAGTATTTTATATTAACTTACTATATTTATTTGTTACTTATTAATATAAACTATTTTTGATTGTAAAATACCGGTATTTTCTTTTTAAAAAATAAATAAATAATGCAAATGAAATTGACCGGGAGACATCAATGTACGATAAAGAATAAAAACTATTTGCATATAAAAATAGATACATGTATATATATATATATATATATATATATATATATATATATATATCTATATTAGTGTATGTATGTGTATAAAACTGTCGATCTGAATTCCATATCATCTCGTAAAATGGTTATCTCGTTTCCACGAGCATCTTTCTAAATTACTTGTACTTATTAGGAAAGCTTGTGTTGATTAATAGTTAGCTTTGAGGAGGACATAGTATTTTTTTCATGTCAAGTCGCAAAACTCGTCAATGATTTGCACAATGTGTGAACTAGTTTTAATAATCGATCTCAGTTAATTTATATATAACATTTTTTAATTGAAATGTCATCTTAACTAGGCGATATTATGTATTTAAAAAATGAGTAGTTGGTTTTCAAATATACGGTCATCCAAATGTGTTTTATTAAAAAGAAACATGTGTATAGTTTTTTTTTAATAAAATACAAATCTAGGCGCCATATTTGGATGGCCCTATACAATGTAGAGAATTCAAAATATTTTTTTATATTTTTAGAAGTTAATATTCAATTTTTTTTAATAACATCTTATGATACAAGAAAATATGATTGTTATGTGGATTGTATTATATTTATTAAATTAATATTTTTTAAAAATAAAAATATTTTTGTAGTCATTTGATAAAATAGTAAAATATGACATGAAAATTATATTTCTTGAAAAATTCTATTTCATTTTAATTTTTCTATTTCTTATAAAGACACTAATGTAATTTAAATAATAATTAATTAAAAAATGAAATTTTTATGTGTAAATTGTCTATTAAGGGGTTATTCTAGTCTAGACGCACGAATTTTAGGTGTTTTTTTCGGGCGCTATAAAAAAAACCAACAAATATTTTTACTATCCATTTTTTATCAGTTATTTATTGACATTTTAAGAGTATAAAAAAGTATTATTAAAAACAAAAAAATCAAAATTGAAAAAGGTACAGGCTGGCAAAATGGAGGCTCGAAAAAAAAGGTGTCTCCTGATTGACGTGGTTCCAACCCTTCCGGTCATTTGAAACAAATTTTTTTTGAAATTATTGAAAAATAAGGTTGTAGTAGTATCCCCGTCTAGGGAAATTAAAAAAAAAATTTTTTTCGCAAAATGGCGGCAATGTGAAAAAAACAGTTATTTTTTTACCCAATTTTTTTCAACTTTCGGAATTTTTTAAAAATAGTAAAAAACAAAATTTTCAAAAAATCCTAGGCAGGGGCAATCACTGTTATATTGAGAAGCTCTGTACCAAATTTCAAGTAAATCGGTCTATTAGAACTTGAGATATCACGTCAACCGTGTCGAAAAAAGTAGTTTCGAGAAAAACGCGTTTAAAGTTGATTCGTTCCGACTAGACTGGATTGGTTGGCGCGTCACAAAAATAGCTATAACTCCGAAAATAATTCGAATTTCGAAAAATCCTCTTAAGGACATATTCTTAAAGGTCTAAACTTTGAAAATATGCAAAAAATCGATTTTTTAAAAAATTCTAGACTAGAATACCCCCTTAAGAATATAGCTTTCATTTCATGATAATTCAATTTCCATTTTATATGTTCATCAAAATAATGTGAAAAAAATTATTATTTTAATAGAATATTATGCATTTTTATTCACAAAAAATAATGAAAATTATATATATATATATATATATATATACTGTATTGGAATTTTAAGAATGTTAAAAATAATAAAAATTGAATTATGTATTATTTGTTCATAAAATACAATTTTTATCTCGTTATTAAAGAATTTTCCGCATAAAGTAATTTCTATTTGCAAAATTACTGAGTAAGAAAACTGAGAAAATAATTTCATATATATATATATATATATATACACGAGGGTTGTTTAATAAGTATGGTAAATTTATTTATTGTTTAATTAAATTAAATTTTTCAATTTACTTTTTCTTACTTTTTTACCATACTTATCAAACGACCCTCATATATATATATATATATATATATATATATATACACTTTTTCAATTCATATTTGAATAAAAATGAAGAATTCCTTTTTAAAAAATTTGCACGTAAAGAATTTCTTCGCATGTTACATGACTGTAAATTATTTATAGATCTTCCTACAAGTTTATAGTTTATAGAGTATGTTTATATGCTATACATATTTCTTTACGTGTATAAATTCTCGATATTTTAATTCACTTAACCCACTTTGAAACACACGCAATATGGTATGAAATTACTGACCGGAGCAAAAGCGAGCGTGACATCACAGTGATCATTACACAGTGCATCATTATTGACGACGCGTCGTTTAACATTAGTGTTTCAGAGATGTACTAGTCAACGAACAACTATTATTAACCATATTTCAATCTATAATATGTACTTGTGGAATAATAATTGACGATTATTTATTTACGTTGCATTATGATATAATTTTCAAATAAATCATGATAATGAAAGTAATATTAAATAATTGAAGTTACAATTGTTATTTTTTTTATCCGTGGTTCTTTTACTGTACTATTTTCTTTTTTGATCAGCATTGAGTTATTATTACTATATTTGTATTCCTTTACAATTAGTTTCAGTCTTAAAAATGATATCAATTCAAACAGATGAAGTAATTAATAGATCTGACAATTTTTAAAATGATTAATATCAGACATGAACAAGTATAAAAATAAAAAATTAATATTTAACAACAAAAGAAATCAAAAAAATGATTAACTTTCATTTTAAACAACCTTTTTAAAATTGAATAGATAAAAAAAAATCATTTTGGTATTATTGCAAATTATTTAAATATATAAATGAACAACTCATGTCAATACCATACAATTTTATGAAACTATTCAATCATCCTCATTATTAACTGTATTTGCTAATAAGCATTTAGGTGGTCATGTTATTATTGTTACGAAGCTACATTATAAATTATAAAATGTAGATATAATGTAAACGATGATAATTGAATGGTCGTTACAAGTATCGTTTAAATGTTAAAAAAATAATTTTTGTAATAAAACCTGCATTCATTGTCAGTATTAATTTAAATAAACTTTCTAAAAAAACTATACGTGATATAAAACAAACAGTAAATTGAAGCAATTACGTCTTAAAAAGAAATCGTTAGCGGTGCTTTAACTCTTGCCGATATATTTATAATTCACTATTATATTTAACCCGTACCTGTACATATTCTCAGTTTGCGATCCATACGGTGATCATTTATTATTGACGAGACGTACGAATCATTTAACAAGTCGGTGAATGTTTCAGTTTGTTCGTTAAACCGCGTACCACCTATAATTTCAGTCAATAATTACGGAAATGGTCACCGTTTATGACTGTAATGAAAAGAAAGTAAACCCGTACTTTTAATTGACGTTTTTTTTTTAATTTTTACTTTGATGTGCGTTTCAATGATCTGAATTCCTTTTGATGCGTGATCAATGGAATGAGAAATTATTGTATATCTTTTAAAAAGGAATTTTGATTCATATGTCTGAAAAAATCAGATCATTTATTGAAACCAGTTATTAAATATTTATTTAATCGTTTAATCAAAGAATTTTATTCAAATATGAAAAATAGTTTGTTCAAAGTTTATTTAATGACTATCTTCCGTGACTTTTAATGTTTATTGATAGAAAGCTGAATTGTATAATTTTTTTATTATTAAAATTATACCTTTTTGAATATTCTTTTTTTAAAAAAATACTTAAATGAAAAGAATTGAAGCTATTTATAAGTTTGAATTTTTTAAGTAATTTTTTGTATGAATTTTTTGAAAAAATGAAATAATTTATATTAAAATCAACAGATATTATAAAAATATTCAATAATTAATGTTATTTACTTTATTCATTGATGTATATTTCAATGGTTATATTCTCATCTGGATGATAACATGATGTCATTATATGATATGGATATTCCACGATAGAAGATTTGTTAGAACGTTTATTATTTACTTATTTATGTATTTGATGTTTATATAGGGGTGACTCAAATGAGATTGAAGAATAATAAAGAATAGTAAATGATGATAAATGAAGCAAATAAATGTATGTCTACACTCTTCAGTCTCATTTGGATCACCCTATATATATATATATATATATATATATATAATTTATAAGTAATTGAAATTAAATTCATTTTTTTTCTTTCAGAAAATTACATTATTCGTCATCGCAGCTTTAATATCTCTTTCGATCGCTGCTGAAAATAAAACTCAAACGAATACTCGAGTTCCAGTCACAGTAACTCGGACAGAACTTAAAGTATCTAGAAGTATTGATCCTGAGAAAACGCAAACACTTAAAGTATTTACAAAAACAGGTGATGTTGCTACACTGATTGTAAAGAAACGCGATGGTAAAGCGACTCCAAGTACTGAACCTGAATCGAAATCTACAACTGCTGTACCTGTATCAACAAAAATGCAACAAGTCACAAACGAACTGAACGATCAAATGAAAAATTTCGATCAGACAACAATCCGATCTGAATACGGAGACTGGTTACCTGTATCCTCTGTCATAATCGATCCGAAAGTCATCCAGTTCAATCAACAGAAAGATTATCAAAATATCCAACGCGTTTCAGAGAACGATTACCAAAATATACAAACGTTTTCTGATAAGAAACAACCATCTGTTATAATACTGTCGAGTGATCAGAAGCCAGGATTGAAAATTAAAAGTCAGATCAAGGATTTAAAGAATTATTTACAGAATAACCAATATCAGAGCTCAGAACCGCAAAATATATTTATTACATCAGAAACGTACAGTTCTAATTATGTACCTGCACCTGTTAATATACGTTCTGAAAATATTTTCGTTAAATCTCAACCTGATAATAAAAGGTCAAGATCACTTATAAGGATAGGTAATGATGGAATACCTGTAATTCATGGTGAAAGAATGCCAGATGATGAAAATGATAAAATTAAAACATGGAGAAATGCACGTGTGATCAATGGTGAATTAGTACCTTATGAAAAAGGATATAAACCTCAAAGAGCAGTTCCTCTTGGAGAATTAGTGTATGCAAGACCGATCGATAGTGAGAATTCTGAAAGAAAGAATGAAAATAGAGGAATTGGTCCATTTAGTACTTATGATAATTATGCTACGTCTCAAGCATCTGAAAAATCAAACGTAGGCCCGTTCACAGTTAATGATAACAAAGAACTTTTGAATTCAAATAAAGATAACAATTGGGAATATGTAGGTAATAGAAATAATTACGTCAGGTTTACATCATCTGGAGGATTTGGACCGTTCACTAAAGCAGATAATTCTCGTATAACTAATTCCAAACTGATTGATTATATTAAAGAAATCAATGAAAGAGAAGCAAAACGTGATTACTTTTCTAGAAGACATGCACGTGATAGTGAATATCCTACTATGAAATTCCCAGAAAGTACACAGATTCAAAGAAGGATGTTACATTATCCTGGAAATACGAATTTCCCCAATTCTCAATTGTATACGACAAGTACGAAATTGAAACCAGTCAATTTTATCGATGGGGTTAGAACGCCTGTTCTTCAGTACGCTCATCCTGAATTAGGAGTTCAACCCGTTGAAGTACCGATCGAATCTGAAATGAAACCAGATACGTTAGAAAATCGTGCAAAGTTATATTTCTCAAAAGATATACACAGTGACAGGTCTCCGTATTTAACTGAACCTTTGGAACAAGATGGAAGACAAGCTGGCGATTACAATGGAAGAAAAAAGAAATATTACGATAATCATCACTCATCGAACGGTCCTGTTTATTATAGGAAAGATTACAATTCCCCTTATAACAGTGGGTATTATGTTGTGAAACATCAGCAAGAACAACCATTTTGGATGCAAATCACTGAATCGATTAAAGAGAATTTTAAATCCGGTTTCCAAAGAATGCAGCAAGCAACTAAACCTGTATTCGATCCTATAATGGAAGCAACACATAAAATAGGATATAATTTAGGGTTGACTAAATCTCCACCTAATCTCGTGGCTCAAGAAAAAATCGGAGGACCTGTGATGACAAGTTCTGTAATAATTCCTGCTCTCGGTTTAGTCGCTGGTGGTGCAGCTTTAGGTTTAGGTGCCGCTGCTGTCGGACGATATCTTGATGTAGGTCTAATGCGAAGTAGTCAAAATGGCAATGAAGAATATTTAGATCAAGCAGAAATGGAACATAAAAGAGCCATGCAAATGTATGGGAATAACAATTACGCAGATCCTCGTGACGAGAACGTATTAGTTATTCTAGAAAGCGAACAAGGAAAAATTCCACATTATAATATGAGACAAAGACGTGATCTACGGGCTCAACAAAATCCAGAACTCGATATAGTCGAAGTAATTGAAGGTAAATATCCAAATTTGCATCGAACGAAACGATCGAATCTCGAGGAAGCCGACGAAATGTTCGTACTACAGCATCTGGCGTCAGATGCGTCTAGTGAAAATGGCGTGCAGAATGAGGACCTTCAACATCTGGCGCACGCGGCACACTGGACGAATACACCATGTGCGAAAAGACTTTTCTGTGATGTGATGATCAGACAGAATACGGAACAGATTGCATTCATGGAGAAGAAGATGGATACTTTTATGAGACTGTAAGTATTCTGATAACTTTCTATTAAATTGGATGTAGTGTTTAATTAAATACCTATATTATTTAAATGCTGATTTTTTCCATTAACAGACATAAACTATGTTAAATGCCGTTTAATTATACTTTTTTGCTACTTGTCGCTTTATATATATATATATATATATATATATATATATATATATATATATATATATATATATATATATATAGTTAATAGTTAATAAAAAAATGTGCATAAAAAACTTAATATAATCATTACAAGTTTCCAAATTAAAAACAAGTTTAAACCACGCAAATTCATAAATTTCTTCCTTGTTAAAAAAAATATATATATTCAGTAGAATTATTGAAGTAATTTTATATTTTTATTATTAAATTTATTTTTTAATACTTTCATATTTTAAATGTTAATATAAATATTAAAATAATAATTTATCTTCAATAAATGATTTATTTTTTTAGATTAATATTGAATAAATGTGACGAAAGAGTAAAAAAATTAATATATACATTTTTGGAACATTGAGAATTATTAAAAGTACTTATTTAAATATTTTCATTTAGATAAACATATATAGTAGGATCAATTTATTTTTTCAAAAAAATATTATCACAAGAAATTTATTTATATATATATATATATATATATATATATATATATATATTCCAAAAATTGCTCCCAATATGATGACATCATTATTGATTTCACTACCATGCAAAAGAGTGGGTATTGAAATTATTAAACATGATAATAAAACTTTTGATGTGGGAAGTATGATTTCTTTGTGAAATCTTTATTTCTCTTCCTATAAAAATTAATCACCTATTAACTTATTATTTTTATTATTGTTTTTGAAAAATTTCAAAAATTTTAGATAACAATACCCTTAAATATAATAATTTGATATATACAAAAAAAAATGATAAATCATATAATTTTATTTCCATTATATACAGCAATGTTTGATTTAACTTTTGAATAACATTTTGATAATCTTTTTTTATTATTTTATCAATGTTATATGACATTATTTTTTAATACCCAAAGTTACTTTTAATGGTCTTTAAATGATATGAATAATATTTAAAAATATATCATTTACAGTTTTTACTATTACTTAAGAAATAATTTAAAAAATAATTTTCAACTTAATATGCTTATTACTACAAAAAAATATTGTAGAAGAATTAAACAATTGTTTCTTAAAATTTGATTTACAATAGATCAATCACCAGGATAATTAAAACACAAATTCGATTTTATTGGGGGTTTTTATATGACTAGTTTTATATTTTTTAAAAAATGTCTTAGTACAATATATGTTAACACTTAGTACAATATATATAAACATGTAAATGAAAATAAAAGCTACATGTGCTATGTTTGAATTTTTACATTATGATAAGTAACACTTCTATCACAATCCAAATAAATATTTCATTAGAGAAACCAAGGTTAAGCTTAATACAATAATTGGCGTGGGTCTGAAGACACCTCTTCGATGTTCTTTCAATGAATAATGTACAATAGTCGATTGGTTTAATAAACGTATAAACTAAGAACAGTCAATAGTTATGAATTTTAAATACGAATTCTTGCGTTATATTTTATTATTATAAACATAATTAATGTTTTGTATGTACAAATAGATACACGATCGTTGCTTAACAGCTACTTCTTCAGATATATACTTATACATATGTATACACACACACACATTTATATATATATATATATATATATATATATATATATATATATATAAGCCAGAATTTAATTTATCACTGATTATATCTTATTTATTATTAGGTTTGTAAGTAATAGCTGTTGTAAGCAATGGGCGGTTTAATATTCAATGTTATTAATAACGTAATAATAATTAGTATTTTTTAGTGTTGAAGGGATATTAGTTGTTGAGAGTTTATATTAAGTAGTTACATACAATAATTTGTTAGTATTATTTATATACACATACTTAGATTTTTTAAAATATCTCATGATTTTTTTCAAATACAGTATCAAATTTAATTTATTTTTTAATTTTCATAATTGTATAAATTCAATAATTATTATCAATAACAATGTTATTTATTTTTATTTATTTAATATACAACATTTTTTTTAAGTAATTTTATGTATTTTAGATTTAATTGTACTTTGAATTAAAAAATAGATAGAAAATTGATATTTTAATTTTAATCATTTTTTTTAAATATGCAAGTATAAATATTTTTAAGAATAGAAATAAAAAACTTACTGGGTTTATTTCTTATTCTCGAACATAGTTTCCTTTATAAGAGTCAGAAAAAGTGACCGTTGATCCAAAGGGGTTACAAATACATAATGTATTTGATGCAAAGAACAGTCCGCATCTAGTCAATGAACTCTTTGTAGGCTAACAGGCTATCAGAGAAAGCAGATTGTAAGATATTATAACCAGTGCCACACTGCATCGTCGCACATGTATTGATACATGCACGAACGCTGTCGATGGTCAAGCTGAAATAAACATAAACAATCGTATTTGTTTATAAATTCTTTAACATGTCCATCCACGAATGACAACTGTCGTAACGATGGAAAAAATCACCTGTATAACAGGAAATAGACGATATATTCGATGACTAAACGATGTTCGTGCAAGAGGTCGTTGGTTCAACAATGCGGTAGTGATCTCACGGGAATTTTCCATGAGAAAAGAAAGTGTAAATAGATTCTTTGACATTTTTTTTTTCAGTAATGTGAAATTTATACGGACTGGTAATGAATCTTTTGTAGTGTACGGATGTATTACCAAATATGTAAACTTTTATACATACTGTAAAATAAAAATACACCTACAAAGAAAGTATTCACGATATAAGTAGTTTATTTTTATTTAAAACTGATTGTCGGTGTCGAATCAATTTATCAATATGCTTTTTTGTTAAAATAATCAATAGTCCATTAGAAATTTTTAAATGAAAACTAACTACATTTTATAAAATGCGAAGTTATTGAATTGTTAAGAAAAAGTAAAGAATCTCTTCTCATATTATATTTTTTTTGTTAAAAATTAATACTTCATTATTTACCATTTTATATATTATTGCAAATTTACAAAATGAAAAAATATTAAGTCACGTTTTATAATCAAAAAACATTGCACTCAAATAACATTTTCGTGTTTGCGTTTTATAATAAACCACAAGGACGTATTTCAGCAATTATTTGCAATTGTTATAGTTTTACGAAACCATTAAGTTGTCAAGACCTGAAAAAAATGTTATTGTAAATTAAAGAAATATACGTGCGATCGTTGTTGATTTCTTATGTTCGATTGTTAATTAACTAGTCATAAGATAGAATTATATGATACAACATTAGTTTTCCAAGAAAATTATACACAGGTGTGTTTACTATAAAGAGATTGTACAATGCATTTAAATAACTATTATATAAAAAATAATTATAGTTATTGAAAAACTTTACATGTTTAGTTTGCCTTATTTAGAATTAAAGAATAATTATTTTGTTCAAAAATTCAGTGATTAATTCCAATAATGTTTCTGCTATTTTTGAATAATGTATTCAAATATTAATTATTTAACTTATTTTTTAAATATTAAATAATTAAATTATATATATATATATATATATATATATATATATATATATATAAGATTAATATTATATATAATTATAAAGATATGTCCAAAAAATTAATAGTTGGTGTATATAAGATGTTTTTTTAAGCATGATAGAACATTAAATTGAATCCTTATCGAAAGTTCTACCTAACCTAAAAATACCTATATATATATAAAGGATATTTTTTAGGATAGATGAAACTTTTGATAGGGTTTCAATTTAAAGTTCTATCACACTTAAAAAAAACCTCCTAACCTGCTATATTAGTATGGGTAAAAATATATATCTTTAATATATTACAATAAAATTATCATTCTGATATACATATGTACAAGTATTATTGCTAATAAGCAAAAATAGTTTCATTTAATTGAGTTCCAAAATAATGATTACAGTTTATTATTAAATAAAATATTCACTTATTTTATTTATTTCATATGTATTGATATGAATAAAAAAAAATGTAATTTTGATGAATACATCACACTTACTTTATTTGAGAAGACGTACGAATGTTTAAAATGTTGGGTTATAAATTGTTTTCGATGATAAATAACTGTAAATTGAATACATTTTTATTTGAATAAAATAAACATTGCAGTTTAAAAACTATCAATTGAAAATAAAACGTCATTTGTAAAAAAAAACACTAATTAATTACTATAAGTATGAATAAATTAATCAAATATCCGGTTTTTGTCGAACGAAAACGTGACAGATTAAAATGTTATCTCGAACGCGAGATATATGAAAAAAGTAATTGTTAATGTACAACTGTCTTTTTTACTTCAAACAAGAACTTTCCATTTTGTAACAATGACATTCATAACAATATGTAACGGATGTTAATTTAGTAAATGATGACCTTAAACTTGTACACTACTATTTATGACTAATTTTACACTATTTTATTTTTACGTACTATTGTCGAGAGAAAGAGTCAATGTTTGCTTAATGTGTTTGAAAAAGTTGTCATAAATACTGTTTAATTTTTGTTTTCTCTTTACTTATACTAATATTTACATTATATGTAGCTTATATTCTAAAGATTTGTTTAATTTTTATATTTTAAACTATATTCACTGTTTATATTTAGTTTGGTAAAGAAATTTTCATTTTGATTGTTTATTCATCTGTCAAATGATTTTAATTCACAAAAAATAGTTTATAAAAGTTGAATATGAATTAGTTTCTGATTGATTTTTATAATAAACATTATTTTATATTATTTTTTCTGTATTTTCTAGATTAATATATTATATGTATAGATTTTACTTTATTTTTTTTTAAATACTTTAAGAACTTCTCAAAAGTCCTACTCTAGCTTATAGTCGATTTGTAATAGAAATTTTTATTTATTTAGTAATTAATATCTCATTTTTTAAAAAAACTATTGACGTCAATTTTCTAGTATTTTAATTGACTGCAAAAAATAATAAAAAACTGGTTAAGAAATATAGTTTTCATTATTTTCTCTAGTTTTGATATACGATTAATTTATCACCCATTTTGAAATTTTATTATCATTGAACTCTAATCCACATTATTTCTCTTTGTAATAAAAAGTATATTATAATATTAAATAATTTATTTTAAATATAATTCTTTGATATTTGTAGTCATTGATGATGAATATAGTTTAGATTGTCTCAATTTACGATTATTTTTTATAGTACATTTTATAAAAATATATATTTAAGAGTTTAAATAGCACAATAATAAATTTATTGCATATAACTTATTATAAAGTGAATAACATTTCAAATGAGCTAGTTTAATTTTTTTTTATAACACAATATATAAAAAATTAAATTGTTCTTTTTGTGTTGTTAATTTCAATTAATATTATTATAACTTTCGAATTAATTTGAATTTCATTAAGTAGAATAATTGTTTCAATATTAACATTTTATCTTGTTATAATTTTGTTTTCGAAATAAAATTTTCGCATATTAGAATATAATAGATTTTATTTAAAATTAAACATCTTGCAATGGAAAAAAGGAACGACCGTATATATTAAAACAGTTTGAGCAAGCAATCGTATGTAGAAATGTTGTTATTTAATGTGAATTCATTGAATTAGTCAACCGTTCGTTGTACTACAAAACATATTGAGAAAGGCAATACATAAAATGTCGAAATTTCCTTCTTATGGCAACCGAACTGGACCTGTTTACACGTTTTATATTGAAATCGCTCTCAGCAGATTGCGGAATGTAATTGGAATGATTATGATGCGTATGGCGGTGTTCATAAAAAGTGAAAATCCGTTTCATTGTTCTATTGTGTACGACTTACGCATATGTTAAATTGCACAAGTTCAGTTTAAAGAAAATGTCAATGCGTGCATTTATTGTTTGACGTTTGCAGATTACTGATTATTTACTTAATTTTATTCAGGTGCGTGTTTTTAATTAATCTTCGTGGATTGTGTACGAAGAAGTATTCAATTCAATTAGGTATGTGGAACGAAAGTAGATGCATATGTTAGATTTAATTACAGTTTTGCATAAATACAATATATTTTGACAATTATAATATTTATTAATTCGTATGAGAATGTAAACAGAATTTAAATAATTAACAAATATGTTATTTAGATATTTGTTGAAATTTTTGTGACATAAGATATAATTATTTTTGTATAAATGTGTCTTGTATTCACACATTTCAATTTTCTGATTCCGGTATTAAATATATTCTTCACGATTGCACCTTTTTTATACATTTGCTAATCTCGTATTATTAATGATCTGAATATATGTTAATTTGATGGGAAACCAGAACTACAAATAGAATATGACAAGTGTTTCCTGTTAAAATTTATATTCGAACAAAATTAATATTTAAGAACCATATGTTCTTATCTTAATATTATATATATAAATATATGTGTAAGTAAATTAGTTCTTCGATTTATGTCAACATACATTCTAAAAAGAAACGACTTAAATCTAATAAGAATAGTTAAAATTACGAAAAATATAAAATCAAAAAAATTTATATTTTTCTGATTACTTTTATTATTTTTTTGAATTTTCGTTAATTAAACTACTAACATCGATTAAAGTCGATAAATTCATTATATATATATATATATATATATATATATATATATATATATATATATATATATATATATATATATATATGGATAATTTATTAATTTTTAAAATTAATATGAAATATATTTATAAGTAGAATAAATCGAATATAACATCAAATTATTTTTATTTAACTCTATAGTTATTGGAGTGTGTCAATGGCATGTTTATAATTAATCCTTATTTTTGTTTTGATTAAACATTTCTTTATATATTACATACTTAATTGGAAATAGTTGCTAAAATTTTTTAATATGCTTAGAACAGTTTTAAAATTGTTGATTATATTGATTTGTGGATTAAATTAGTAATTTACAATGTATAATATATCATTAATTTTTTTTTATTGATAATTATACGAGCCATTTTAATATTATATAGTTTAGATTATTTTTTTAAAAAATATTTTATTTAGAAAAATGAAAAACACTGTTACTGTAATCTAAGACATGCAAATGACATAATAGTTTTTAATTTTTAATGAAAGTCAATATTGCATGATGTATATTAATTTGTCATATTTTTTAAATAGAGTCAAAATAACAAATTATGAATTTATTGAAAAGTTTGTCTGTTATTTTCTACATATATATTTGTATAAATACTTATTACTAAAAATGACTTTTTCAAAAATATATTTATTCATTGAAATATTTTCCAGAGGAAAATTTAATTAATTTTTTTAAATTTGTTGTATTATAGAATGTATAATTCTAGTTTAAACAACAAATTAAACAATTCGTATTCAAATACATAAATTAAAATTAATTGAATATATTCTCAAAATATTAAAATCAGTAAATTAATTAAATTATTGACAAATAAAAAATAATTCAATATTAATTACAAAAGAGTTTTTTAATTCAAAAATTAAATTAATAATCATACTATTATAAATATTTTTGGAATGACAGTTAATCTTTTTTAATAGATTGAGTTATTTTCGTATGTTTGTTTTATTTCTTTTTGAAAATTTGTTTGCATGATTTAAATTAAAATTAATTACAAATATTAAATTATAACGGAAAAAATAATTACATCCAATTAGAATGCCTTTCTAAAAACTTGACATTAAAATGTCATAAAATATTTAACAAACGTAGATTATAAATAGTATATAATAAATAAATCATCAGTTCCTGTGCAAGAGTTTGCATTAAAATATAAAGTAATAGTTAGTAGTAGACAATATCAATTAATTTCAGGAAACGCTCCGCCTTGGACATAATTGGTGCAGTATATAACAGTGGCACGAGCTATATTATTTTCCGCCACACTTATCCGATACTTAATCATTGTAAAAGTTATCGATTACTCACTTCCTGCGAACGCGGTTAAAACCATTTAGTATCTTCATCACCGTCAATGTATTCTTATTATTCTGCCGTATGTAATAAAGTAATCAATTTCTAAAAGTAGAATAGAGCCATTTATTTCAAATAAATTGTTTGCTTGCATAGATCGTGCTATGATTGTTAGAAAGATAATTATCGAGTTTTTTCCTCGATTTGACATACCAATAAAACAATCTACTAGTCGTAAATGAAACACATTTTGTATCGATTTTTTTTTGGTTCAGGTTGTAAAATCATTTTAAAACTATAAATATTGCTAATAAATTATTTTTAATTCAAAATAAATATAAATATTTCGATTTTATAATATTGGATTACAATTTAAAACGTTTACTATATTTTTCTATTTCTATTTTATTTTTGTTTACAATGCTTGAAAATCACAACACTACTTAAAGAAATTGTGGATAGAAAGTATAAAAAACTGTATTTTTGAGAAAAAAAACAATATATAACATGTAGGTTATTGTAATGCTACATTAGTGAAATTTTAAAAAAATATTAAAAGAAAGTACAAAACGAAAATAAAAAACGAATTTATTGAATAGAATGAATTATTAAAAAATCAAATTTTTTTGTAGAATATTTCTTTATAAAAAAATATTCAAATATTCACATATGTTAAATAAAGAATAAAAAAATGTATATTTATAAATATTATTTTTACATGTGTTTATGAATTTTAAAAGTTTCATTTATGAATGAATATTCTACACTTGTTTAAAATATTTTTTTAATATATTCAAATAATTTCTAGCAATTTTTCAAGTCGATAATAGAAATGATTTAAATTATATTAACTATAAATACTTAAAGTAATAAAAAAAAATATTTTCGTAAAAATAGATGAACTCATTAGAGATATAGGAGAATTAAATAGGGAAATTTTAAATATTAAACAGTATGTAATCCATTTAAATCTTGAAATGATTTTTTTTTAAAAAAAAGGATTATATATATTATCTTTATTTGAAAAAAATCAAAACGGGGCATTAATTTTTGGAATAATTTATATCTATATTAATATTTATGTATTTTCATCATTTTTTATAATATATAATAAATATTATTTTCGAAGCAATTATGATTCAGGAAATTTTATAATTATTTTGCAAGATAAATTTCTCAGATACAGAAATATCTATTAGGATAAAATATTAGAAAAATAAAATTTTTATATTATTTTATTATTTCATATATATATATATATATATATATATATATATATATATATATATATATATATAGTAAAAAAAAATCAGAAACTTCTATTATGAAAGTATTATTTTAAAATGTATGCATTTTCAAAAATATTATTCAATTAAAAAATCTCTCTTTTGTTAATTTACACACAAACGATTCAAATATTAGAGAAAGTAAGAAAACGTTGGAATTTTGCAATATAATTATGTGTATAACACCTGTAATGCAAAAATCATTGATTAATATACATATTAGATTCTTATTGAATATAAATTTGAATATTTAATTGTTTCAACAACCGTTATACAAATGATTCTATTCATTAATTTAAAAATATCGTACTCAGGTAATTAAACAACTATATATATACTTGCTTAAAAAAATGTTTGATAGACAGATAATTTAATTTACAACTTTTAAGTTAAAATATTTATATTTACTAGAATTAAAAATTATATCATAACTTCAAGAAATTTTTCACATCATTTAATAAATTGTAAAAACTCCAATACAAATAAAATGAGTTTATATTATATATAAAGTTTTAAATTATTCCCTTTTTATTTCTAAAAAATTTTCTTTAAGTAATAAATATTTTCATCGAATTTAATTAATTTCAAATCATATTTTTGAAACACATAACTATTTAACCTAAAATATATTACATTTTTTAAAACATAATCTGTATAAATAACATTTCTTTCATTTAATAAAAGATTTAATTTGCAAAATTTAATGAATAACTTTTTTAATCAAGATTTAATGAATTTAGGCAATAGCTTATATATATATATATATATATATATATATATATATATATATATATTAATATATAATAAAAATATGAATGTAGAATATTTGAGATCGTTATAGGAAATAGCACAAAAAACTGAACGTTGAATGAACGTCAAAAATAAAACAGATGTGTAATGAATTTTATTCTGAATTCACGTACAAAAAATAATAATAGAAACATTAAATGAAAGTAATTACATCAATCAAATTGAATACAGTTAATAGTAGTAATTACGGTATATAAAGTGATTCTTCGACTTTTGTTTGCTTTAAAGAAATCATGCTCGATTAATATCTCTATATAAATTGATTACTGTTAAAATAATACCATCAGTGTAATGGTGATCTATATACGTGAATCATACTTTCATTCGAACAATTTACATAAAACACACATACAAATATATATATATAAATATATATATATATATATATATATATATACCGCTCTCCTTTGAAACTATTAGAGGTTAAAAAAATTATATTTATCTCTAAAAAATATTTAATAATTATATTAAGTGATATTTGACTTAAACTAATTATCTGTTTCTCCACACGTCGTTATTTATTAAATATATTGTATATAATTGTGACAAAATGATTATTAATATGAATAATGATAATTGGCTTAAGGCTTTATACCTTCATATGATGTCATTATAAACATATATATATATATATATATATATATATATATATATATATATATATATATATAAAGTATTTCTTGTATTAAAGGTAAGAAATTTAATAATTTAATTAGGTACTTTCGTTAAAATTACAACTGATATGAGATCATGGATGAAAATAGTATTTAATTAATTTAAAATAATTATAATTTTGAACTAGAATTTAACTACTGAATATGTTTTAAAACATTTCTATGTAAATTTTTATGTGGAATTAAATGTATGGTACTTTAAAATTTATTTTTGTCGTTGTTTATACAAAAAGCACAAATTTTATGTTATGTATTAATATTAATTTACCAAATCAATTTTTTATTCAAAATATATATGTTTATTATATATATATATATATATATATATATATATATATAAGTGTGTGTGTATGTACATCATAAACATCATCAATCTCTTTCTGTTCATTGCTAGATACTGGCTTTTCCTAAAACTTTTATATATGATATGTATTATTTATGAAAAGTATTTTTTGAGAATATTTATTTAATTTTTAATGTAGAAAATAACTAATACGTCATTCCAATTAAATAATTTTTTTAAAAAAAAAAACATTGAATATAAATGTATAATATAGTAGTAAGTATTCAAATATATGTATAGGTTGACTCAAATGTAATTAAAGGATAGTAAATTAAAGTTAGCAAGTATTTGTATGACTAAACCTTTCAATGTTATTTGGTCTACCTATATAATTAATGTAAAATAATTTTTGAGCTCAATTTAAGATATAATTACTTAAATTTAAATAAGATAATCAGCTCTATACTAACATAACTAGTTAAGTATTAGTTACTCTCAGAAAATAGTTTTATATTTTGAACACTTATTTATACATATATCCACACACACACATATACATATATATATATGTATATATATATATATATATATATATATATATATATAAAATATAAGTAGTGATTAATGATTGCAATGATATTTCTATTAAGTGCAATATTTTATTTTAATGAATAATTCTATATAATACTAAAACATTAAAACAAATATAAAAAAAATTAAAAAGTACATCTGTTAAAAATATCTGCGAATCTATTAAAAAGATAAATCGTGTCTAATAAAGAATTTAATTTACTAATATATTGTAATTAATTGTATTTTAATACACATGAGAGATGTATTTCAAAAAACTATCAAACTAAATGACAAGTCAGAAATATTACAAATATAAATTCTCAGTTTGCATTTGCAAAGGTGAAGTTCAAATCGAAACATATAAATTCAGTTCACTGTCAGACTGATCAAATTAATGACATGAATGATTATTTTATTAATTCGCTCGACTTGATTTATGAACTTTTTGACTCTAATATATTAATAAACGTGTTTTCCAGAGTCAAGAGTATAGAAAGTTGTCTGTTTTTATTTATATTGGATACGAGTGTAGCAATCGTTATATGATTTTTTGTATACAATATATGTTTTTTTAATTTTAGAGTTGAAATAATTAATTAGAGAAAAATTTGAACATTTCTATTTGAAAAGTCGTTATTAAAAAAAACTCTATCTGTTATTCAGAGATACTGGTCGTACTATTGAAATATGGATAAGTAAATTAAAACAAATAATAAATTATTATTAAATATTTAGTGTAATATTTGAGGTAATAGATTATTTTCAAGATAATTTTATAAAATTAAGCTTATTTCTTATTTTTCTCTAAAAGTAACTATATCACTTTGAAATAAAATGATTTTTTGAAAACAAATTACTTACATTGTATATTTTCCTTTTTATAATCCAATTTAATCTTATTTCTCAGAAATTTTTGTGCATTTAATAGTAAAATATTAGGACACGTAATATTTAGTAGTAAATATTTTTTACAAAATTGGTTGACAGTACATAAGTCACGAAATGTATTAATAGTGATTAAGGCAGAAAGAAAAAAATGTTTTATGTATCATTGATAGTAAATAGTATTAAAGGAAATATATTTTCTCAAAGCAACAATAATAGATTGATGACTAGTGTTAATAACCTATGAAGATATTTGTTATAAAATTCTAAATATCTGTAATTACTTTATAAGAACTTTCAATACGTAATAATATATTCTAAGTAGTGAAAGTTAAAAAGTATTTTATTTCTAATCTCTCTTTTTACACACACACACACATACACATGTATATATATATATATATATATTATATGATCAATTACTACTTTTTTATTTTTAAAAAACAAGTAAGGAAAGTTTATTCTTTTTTAAAAAAAAGTTTTATAAGAGTACAAGCACTCCATAAATCAATTTTAATCAGGATCATAATTTTCTAAAAAAAATCAGGATTCTTATCTTTCATTTTATTGTGTTAACAACATAATAAATATTTATTGTAGATAGAAATAAAATATTATATGATTTTCCAATATTATAAAATATATATTATTTACTGAATCAATGAAACTTCTAAAGGGTGGTCCAAATGAGACTGAATGATAATAAAAAAGTAAATGTATATCTAAATCTTTCAGTCTCACTTAGACCATTCTATATAACAAAAATTATTAGGTTTTATAAAAGAAATTAAAATATTTGGCACTATAGAAAAAATGATTTTAAATTATTGATATCTTAATTGTATTGCTATAATTACGTTTTTTATAATTAAATTATTTCAGAAATTAGATACGGTCATCCAAATGTGACGTATAGATTTGTGTTTTATCAAAAAGAAACAATGTAGGCGTCACATTTGGATGATCATATATATTTTTTATACAATTTTTTAACTAGAGCCTCACGATTATATTTTATTATTAGCGATTTTCATTCAAAATCTGTACAGTATAAATTTTTATATTTTATATATATATATATATATATATGTGTGTGTGTGTGTGTGTGTGTGTGTGTGTGTGTGTGTGTATGTATGTATGTAAAATGACGCACATACACACAAAACATGTTCGAAGAGTCACAAAGCACCTACAACAGGTGTCTAGGTCAAGCAAATCCACAACTGGTGAAAGTAATTCCACCGCATTCCATTTCGAGAATTTTTTCACTAAATACATTCCAGAACAAAAATGCACTAGACGAAAAGGCGTGCATTTATTTATAATAATAGCCTGAAGAATATATATATATATATATATATATATATACAAATGTGTATGTGTATGTGTAATATCTAAGAGAAAGATGTTGTCATTTTAATTTCGATCTGTCTGAAGATATTCGATGAAGAGACCACACCCACATTCACCTGTATGAATTTTTTAATCTTTTTTTTATGACGGTGGGTGTCACTTGTTGAGTCTAGTAATTATTTTCATTGAGAGAAATTGATAGATTTAGAGATTTCGTCGATATATTTATTTTAATTACGTAGAATAATGATTGATATATTTTTAAATTAAAATTGGAAGATGATGACGTATTAAATTAATAAACAATCAATATACATTTAATCTAATATATATATATCACGTTAAAGTTAAATAATGAAAAGAATGTTATAAATGTTTATTTTATACAAAAACATCAATGGGAAAAATTTAATATATTTTTATTGATTGTTAATCTTAATAATATTTACATATTATATACTATTTTTTTTAAACTGATTCGAACGAAAATACTATTTTCAGGTAGATTTGATAATATTTCAATACAGTATAATCAATTATACCTGAAAAAATTGTTAATAGAATTTGATTTTATATAAATGTATAAGAATATAATAAAGAAGTTTTCTGAGTAATTTAAGAGAAATATAATTACAATCTATTGTATTATAAAAGCAGAGATATTTTACTATTAGTTGTAATAGAAATTTATCATTTTAAATAGAAATCTTTTTTAATTTAATATTTACTTTAAAAATACAATTTAATTTATTAAATACAATTGTGTATTATTTATGAAGAAATTTATCAATTAAGTTCAATAATATTTTCTTTTATTATTTTGTTTTTGATTTTTTGAAAAACTGAGTTAAATATATTTTTCTTCATCAAAAGTAATACTTGAATTCCACAAAAATTATTTTACTTAAATGAAACGTTATTATATATTTTATAAATTTAAAATTGCTTATTTCATTTACTAAGATAATATAATGTTAATTGCTTATTAACTACTGTAGATTAAAATGTATCTTTTCAAAAATAACAGAATTTTCAATTATAAGTTGTATAATATGAAGTATTTTATGATTTTAAACAAATAATACATTAGAAAATATTTTAAAGGTTTTCTTAATATTCTAGTTTTAATTTATAAAAGGATGTATAGAAAAAAAGTATTTAAAAATAATGTTTAATTTATATAAACAGGTAGATTATAAAAGTAAAATCACTATAAAATGTAAAAATATCTTAATACAAGTCCTATATGAATAATTATACTGTTTTATTTTCTATTCAAAACTTTGAGGAAGGAGCAGTTATTATAATTATGTATAATAATTACACACACATTTATATATATGTCTCTGTGTGTGTAATAATCATCAAATTATATGTGACTTACAACCGACAACAAAACGAGCAGGATCATAAAAAAGTCAAATATTGAAATTTATATACCTGACACTGCCACTATAATAAACTTTCTAACATTCTTAATTTACTCATTCATAAACAACTTAAGAGAAAAGAATGTGTCCGTTGTTCGACAGGTGTTCTCGCTATAAGCGGTAGGATAAGATCTCAAAGGCTTTTACACCCGTGTGTGTAGAAAGTAGGTGCTAATCGATTGTTCCTCATTACACAAGTAAATTGTTGAATTCATAATGATGAAGTCGCAATCGATATCATCATATTGGAAATACAACAGAACCGAGATGAAACATAAAACAGATTGTAAAGCTCGATTTAATCTACTCGTTGATATTTTTTAAAACAATGCTATGAAAAAAAGAATTTTCTTAAAATATATTGAAATATTTGAAACTGATCGAATATTTTAGAGATTCTGAATGTGAATTTTGAAAATTAAAAAAATCTTTCCTTTTTTTAAATTTTTTAACGAAACATTAGTAATTACTTTTCTTTGTTAAAAATTATAACATTTTTAATCATTAATATACTCACACATGTCTGTTATTATTTTATAAGCTCTAATTATATATAAATATATATATATATATATATATATATATATATATATATATATATAAAATTATATATATAAATAAAAATATTACACTGCACATTGTGAGAGTTTAAACAAATAAATATCATAGTTTCTATAAATAACATAATGAATGTTTAAAGAAATAATGCATTGGATGTTGAAAAAAATTCACAAATGATTTAAAATGTGAAAAAATGGATATTTTGTTGTGAAGAATAATCAATCGAGATATAGAGTTGATTTCAATAAATAAATCCTATTGGGTTAGTTGAAATATTTATTTTTTTCAAATTAATTTTGACTACCAAGCTTTATTTCATTAACTGCACATGGTTATTAAAAAGTATTTAGAAAATGTTCTAAATTGAGAAAAAAATATGAAGTTAAATTATAAAAAATTGAGAATATAAAATTGGTTAAAAATTGAGGTTTATGATTTTTATTATTTAAACAATTTTGAAAATGTAATTAAATAAATTCCATAAGTAACATAAGTAATAATTTAATATACGAGTAAATTAAAATATTCAGTAAAGTTAACTTATATAGATCTACGATCTAAATAACTCAATGATAAATGTCTATAAAATGTAAGTAATTAGATAAATAATTCATGCATTCATTTTTTTAAAATAAACAATTAAACAGATTAAAATTTAATGAGTAATAATATTAGAACAGTATAATTACATTTCATTATTCTAACATTACATTTAATCAGATTAAATATGATTAAACAATATCAAATACAATATTTATTCAAATTATTCATAAAAACATCTTATTTCTATTTCGCTCTATCAACCAACGATGAAATATTACACATTAAATTTATGAAGATGTTTTGGTGAAATATCGTAACATACATTGATGATTTTAATTATACTACGTTTATAATTTATAAATCCATGTAAATAATAATTAGTGTACGGATATGTGACTATTATTGTGGAAAATGAACGCACGAAAGTGTACTAAATGTGTACGGAAATGAAATTTTATTAGAGCGACAAATGTACAGAAGATTTTTTTTAATAAAATATAAACGATGTGAGTGATTTTTGTCATTACCTGAATTTAGTACTAATGAAATTAATTTGTAATTGTAAAGTGTGTAAAAATTAGATTATAATTTTATTTGTTATATTATTAACAAATTAATCGTTGTAATAACGATTAGCAAAGATAAATGTTTGTTTTTTTGTACAACTTAATGCATGTATTATTTAAAATATGTAAAAGTATTTAAATAATTTTAAAATCATTATAATATAGAAAAATATTAAAATTATTGTAATTTATTACAGAGTACATCCAGTGGTAGCGCAGAGTGTTTCGTACCATCTCCACGACGTGATGGATGCTGTTAAACGACATGACTGTTCGCAATTTATTTGTAATGAAAAGAGCATATGAAGAAATTTGATTTAAGCTATCAGAAATAAGAACCAAATCCATAAACAATATAATTTACACTGAAAGTTTATTTTTTATATAAAGTTTACCAAAAAAGAATCATTCGTACGAACGATATTTACATTACTGTGATTTTTTAGATTATTTTTTTACAATTGAATTTTTTTTTCAATATATATATAAAGGATTTGTTGACAGGTTTCAATTTAAAAATTCTCAGACAAAATATGATATTAAATAAAAAAAATATACATTGATTACTTTAAATTGTTTATTTATACAGAAACCAAGTCATTATTTTTTTCAAAGTATTTGTTGATTTTATATGTTGTATGAGTGTTGTAATTTCGAATTATATATTTTTAAATATATAGACATTTTTACAAATTAATTATTATATTTTTGAAATATATATAATTATGGATATTATAAAAGAAAATAAAAAAATATTTTTTATATTTCATTTCAATATTAAATTCAAATATTGAATATAAATATTTCTAATTTTAGAAAAAAATTGAGCAATTAATTTAAAACTGTTTTTTCAGAACCAAAACATTTTAGGCTTGTTGTAACATTTTGTGTTTATAATAAAAAAGTCGATATTTGAAATAGATTTTTAGTAATTTCATTAAAATTTTTCATTAATTCATTAAATTAGTTGAAAAATAAAATTACGATTATTTTGAAATCAATTGATCAATCATGTTTGAAATATGCTCTTTTAATTAGTAGACAAATATTTATTCACTTTTGAATACATGGAAACAAATTTCGAATTAATTTCATTATATTTATTAAAATATTTTTGTTAATTAAGACAATATAATTGAAATAATAAATCAAATATTTATAACTGAAAATTGAACGATTTATATTGTTTATATTATTTTTGTATAAGTAAATCTGTTTAATATTACAATAATTTAATTAGTTACTTAAAGCTTTTTAAAAAATTATAAAAATATCCATTTTTGTTATATTGTTAGATAAATTAATACCAATAAATGTGAAAAATATTTACTAAATTTCAAATTTCATAAAAATATAAATTAATTTATAGAATATTTGAAATGTTAAAAAACGTCATTAGAAATAAAACAATAAAAAACCTTTAAATTATATTTTAGAAAAAAAGTATAAAAGAATCTAAATATTTATAAACAAATATTAAACAGTAATTAAAAAAAATATCATACAAAAATAAATTCAATATAGGTAAATATTTTAATTGGGTTGAAACATTTAAGACTAACGGAAATTTGTATAAAAGTATATAAATTCATACAAACGTGTCGTTTCGAATAAATCGATTAAATATCCGTTTAAAAACTAATTAAAACGTGTTACAACTATAATTACATTGCATGGAATTATTAATAAAATTATCTACCTGAGCTGCTTGGTTAATAATTCATTCTCTTATTAGAAATTAATTGGTAGATTGGATAATTTCCTTTGAAATTTATGTTAAAGTTTATTCGTATCTTTTTTTTTGTAAAAGTTTTTATTTGGTTTAATCATCTTTCAGAAATGTAATTAAAGATCAACTGTAGACATATTATGTATTTAAATCAACAAATATAAAAATAGTTTAATTAAGCAATATTTAATTAATATATAATAAATTCAAAATTAATAAGAATTTTGAACATAAGAAAAATCAAACTATTTATAATTATATCAGTTAATGTAAATATTGTTCATTGAAAAATTCTTGAAAACATTATGGTTAATTTTAATAATAATTTTACAATGAAATTTATTATTAATGTTTGTAACAAAAAACCTTTTGATTTAAACAAAATGTTTTATTTGAATTAAATTTTGTGTCTATTTGCATTGTTAGAACCATATATTAATTTATATTTAAACGATTCAGTGTTTCCTATTTTAAGAGCCATATAATATGTGAAATAAACACAACTTTTTTAGGTTAATAATTAATTTATAAAGTAATATACGATTTTCTGTTCATATAAATTTATTTATATTATTTTCGTCTTGAATTTATATTAGTAGAAATAATAATATTTGTAGGTGGAAATTAGAAAAATGTTTTTAATATTATCGAGTAAAATGAAAAAAACTGGAAATAATTTTATTTGAAAACCTGTTTCATTTAATTATTATAAATATTTTGCAACAGTCAATTATTTAAAATATAAAAATACATTGTAAACTTTTTGTAATTATTCTTGAAATATAATTGAATTGAATTTCATTATATTTTTGTATCTTGATGCAATTTGACAATAAGAAAATATAGAAATATTTTTTTAATAATTTAGTAATATGAATAATATAAATTGATTGTAAATCAAGTGTGTGGAAATGTCGAGATTTAGTATACTTAATAGTTGTAGTTTATAAGATTAATTTATAAATGTAAATATTTGTTTTCTTTATATATATATATATATATATATATATATATATATATATATATATATATATATATATATATATTATAATGTTTACCAATGTGTGTACTGTGTTGTTGATTTTTAAAATAAAATATTGTAAATAATATTTGTATTTTATTGTTTTTTTTTTTTTTTGTAAAAATAACCCTAAAAAGAACAATTAATAAAATATTACCAATTATTATATAGTTTTATTTAAAAAAAATATAATTAATATATTTTTAATATCAGTTAATTACATTTGTTCTGAGTTTATTTTAATCATTGTGTATTTTTGCCACATTATATTTAATTTTTATGTTAACAGAACAACATAAATTTAGTTTGTTAGAACAGGGTTGTGATAGATGAAATATAGGGTCATCCAAATGTGACACCTAGATTTGTGTTTATTAAAAATAAACATGTGTATAAGTTGGTGTATAGTTTCTTTTAAATAAAAGCGTTACATTTGGATGCTTCTATAGTATTCAACATTTCTTTTGAATTAAAGTAAAATTTTGAAATTATCGTTAAAATATACTCTCTATTTCTCTCTCTCTATATATATATTTATATATAATGTGGTCCAAATGAGACTGAATGGTTAAACATACATTTACTTCATTAGTATCATTTACTATCCTTCAGGATTATTAAATAACATAAAAGTATATTTTATTAAATCAACGTTATGTTCTAAGTTCCCTGTTGATAAAATTAATAATATACGAGAAGAAGAAGTATGGTTAATTTAATAAATTCTTTATATAGAATTAAATCAAAAAGTCTATTGAATTTTAATAAGAAGTAAAGGGTGAATATTTTTTATATTTAGAGTCATTCTAAGTCAATTAATTCTAAGTAAATTATAAATAACTTAGATTTGAGATACTTGATAAAATATTTAAAAAAGCATAGACTGATTAAGCTAATGTGTACATTATTAACCTTAAATTATATTTTAATACAGAGGTATAAGAATTCGATTGATATGATAAACATCGCAAATTTGGAGGCGAAAATTAAATGAAAAAATGTTTAATTTAATATTAATTCTATTCAATATTAGAAAGAAGCTTTAATTTTTTTTCAATACAATAATCAAATATTTTTCTCTTCCTTTCCATACCGAGAAATTTTCTCATATCTTTACTTCATTTATTAATGGGTCTTCTGAGACTTTTTTTATAATTCTGAGTTTCTAATTAATAAATTTTGTTTTACATCGGTAGTTTTCTTTTCAGTCTTCACACACACACACACACACACACACATATATATATATATATATATATATATATATATATATGTATATATAAATACAAAATCGACGAAATAAGGACAAGCAGGACATATAACAAGAAGAGAAGATAATAGATGAACAAAAATCATTATACAATAGCGATCAAATGATAAAAAGAGAGGAATAAATTTTATGTATTATGGAGGTGAGAGTTGGATGACATTAGCCGTGGATTGGAAATAATGGAATAATCTTGAGAAAATATTAAGAGAAGCTAATAATAATTAATGAGGGTTTCGTCCAGTAGTGGGTTGATACAGGATTTTGTGATAATGATAATACATACATACTAACAAAGTATTAAGGATAGAAAAATAAGTAATAATCATTTTTTTGATAAAAATTAAAAAAAAAATGAATGAAAAATCTTTGATTTTTTTATCATTAAAATAAATACTTATTTTTTGCTATGATGTTATTTTAAATCCCTAATTATTTAAAGAATATGTAAAGTATATTTTTTTATATATTTTTTAAATTTTAAAATCAAAATTATTTAACTTGAATTACTGATTAAATTAAATTGATATCTTTTAAAGATATACTTTTATTTTATATATTTTTTAAATATATTTAAGGTATTTTATGTAGTATTGTTTGGGATAAAAGCTAAATAAGTACATATTTATTGTAAATCGACAATGTTTTTTCAAACTACACTTTTTATCCCAATGTTAAATTACGTGTGAGTGAACAATTTTTAATTTAATAATAAATACATTTATTTCAGTGAAATGCACGAGAAACTAGTATTTTACAAACTCAAAACTATGATTTTCAGATATTTATAACACTTTTTAAGGATCATAAGAAACTATAAATATTGAAAACTAATGATAAATTAATTATTTTTAACATTATATATTTTTTGAAAAGAGAATCATTGTAACTAATATATTAAAATTTGCTCGAAAAAATTTCATAATGGTATACACACACACACACATACACATGTATATATATTTCAATCGAATATTATATAATATAATTGTAAAATAAAAAGTATTATTATTAAGTAAAATTTTTTCGAAAGTAATTAAAAATTATATAAAAATCAAAACAAATAGTCTATTATATTTTTAATAATCCGTACAGTTGTTTTTATTAAATTGATGGATTGTATATGTTTATGTTCATTGTCATCAACACATATTTTCGTGCAAATATAATATTTTAATAGGTTTTTATGATCATAATAACACAAGACAATGACATATACAACCAACAAAATCACCTATAATCAAAGAAGAGTTTTCAAAAAATGCCGTGCATTAAGTAATTTATTAATTTGTTTGTTACGCTCATATGAGATAAAACAATATGATCATTTGAACTTACAAGAATAGTCGATTGTTGTAGTCACATTTTTCCCTAATGATAATATGATATGACTTTCAGACAATGAAAGAAATTCGTTACATTTCACCGAATTATTATAAATATATCATTGTAGTCATCAGTGGGGGATAATTTGAAATCAGTGCACATTTTATATATTTATTCGAACTGTAACTGATTCTTTTAGTATTTTTTGTATAATCTCAAGAACATCACTAAATATAGACGTGATAGTAAAATTATATTTATTTCAAAAGAAATAAAATTATTATAAAGAATTCAAGTTCATTGTCGATTTTTGACACGTTAAAATTTTGAAGTGTTTTTTTTTTAAAATATTCGATTAAAAATCAAATTCAATTAAAATGAGTTATAAATTATGTATTTTGTTGTGCTTAAGTTTGTTATGTTTTGAAAAAAGTACAAGTTCCAATTGGGAAAGATCGAGTTATGAAGTGACCACTGAAGAAAATGTTTCAGAAAAAGGAGTCAGGTCATTATGGTCCGATATGTCACAGAATCTAATGTCTAGATATGGAAGCACGCATGTAAGTCTTTTTCAGGAAGGTTAATAATTCAATTTATTTAAGTAAATCCAATTTTGGTGAAAATTGGATTTACTTAAAATTATGCTAAAAAATTAAATCAGTGGATTTTTAATTTGAATTACAAATTTCAATTTAAAATCTATTGCTCTGCATTGTCATAAAATATAATAATTGATATAATAAATACTACAGATTTAATTTATCAAAAATTTTAGATATTAAAAGTAAAATTTTCTACATCAACAATTTGAAAATAATGACTCACGATATGTTACAACAAAATTTATGCTTTTTGTTTCCTTTATAACTTTTATATGTAAAAAAGTATATTTTATTCAAAATTTTCCCAGATTATATGGTCAAATTCATTTCTATAAATTAATTGATATGATTAATACTATATATTTAATTTATTAAATTATATAGTTACTGAAAATTCAATATTGTGTAATATATTAAAAATAATGATATAATATTGAAATGAATATCAATGTATAGAAGAAAATAAAAAGAATATATTAAATAATTAAAAAGAATTTATTATTTGAACTATTAATATTTTAGTAGACTAATTTTGAATTTTAAAAATAATTTAATTATTTATATTTATTAATAAGTAAATAAAAATAAAATCATATATATATATATATATATATATATATATATATATATATATATATATATATATATATATATATATATATATATATATATATATATATATATATATATATATATAAACATACAAGGGTCGTTTGATAAGTATGGTAAAAAAGTAAGAAAAACTAAATTGAAAAATTTAATCAATTAAACTAAACAATAAATAAATTTACCATACTTAACAAACGACCCCCGTATAAATATATATATATATATATATATATATATATATCTGTTATAATATATTTTAAAATTATTAATTATTTCAAAACATTATTTTTTTATTATAAATAAAAATAATTCTAAATTTTATTTACTTTTTAAATTAACTGCATATGTCTGAATATAACATTAAATAAAAAATGAGTAAAAGGGTTAAAATTTAACAATACATAAACACACACGCACATATATATATATATATATATATATATATATATATATGCGTGTGCGTGTGTATTTGTAACTAAATATAATTGTGTGTACAAATATAACAATGGCTATTCATTAAAGTTATTGAACGCACGAAGAGTTTTGTGTTAATAAGAGCAGTCAGAAATTATTAAAACAATGACAACTGGAAAAAGTGTTTTATGGATTACGTTTAGAAAGAAATTTAATTATTTAGAGTAAGCGTCAGTTTTATGTATGACGTATGACAAAAAAGAATAAAGTGTTTTTATTTTTAAATATGTTAATTTTTAAGTTTTTATGATGCAACTAAATTAGAAAGCATAAAATTGAGATAATATTCTAATAATTATATTGTTTTATACATATTTTTTTATAACATATCATCAGCAGTTTCAATTTTTAACTATACTCTGTTTAAATTTTTTCATTATTTTTTTTTAAACATAATTTCTTCAGTTGATGTTGCTTATCTGTTTCAGATATCTTTAGATTGTTATATAATTCAGGTTTTTTAAATTTTTTAAAATATATCTGAACTGATTGGATTCAGATGTATCTGCCTTATTTTAAATACTTTAATCTCTTTTATTCATTATTTTTTTAGATTTTTTATATTTGTTGTTTCATTTCAAATGAATTTTATTTATATCATATATATATATATATATATATATATATATATATATATATATATATATATTATTAATATATGTTAAAGGTACTGAGTTTAAATTTGACAAATCTGCTCATTTTGCTTTTACTGAAAGGATTAATTTATGTGGTTGGAGTAATTGGAGTTGGAGCTGCGAAACCATTCAGGCACGATGATGGACGTAAGTTATTGTTATTTTATTTTCTTATATAAAATAACAATATTTAATTTATCAAGTTTTATATATATATATATATATATATATATATATATATATATATATATATATATATATATATATGTATGTATGTAAAGAAATGCATTATAGCTTTTTTTAATGAAAATAAAATCACTGTAATTTAATGTGTAACAAGAAATTATTAAATATTTAAGCAATTAATATAAAAATCATATTCTAGCAAATAAAAATGTTTGATATTTTTGGATTAGCACACAGAAATATTAGATAAGATTTATGAAATAATACCTTATTTATACATTTAAAACATATAAATGGTTAAAAATAATGGTTAAAAATGGTTAATATAATGGTTAATAATAAATGGTTGAAAATTATAGGAAACAATAGTGCTGAAATATTTTTCTTAACATATAATAATTGTTTATTAGGAACAGGAAAAATTAATATGCTCATCGCATTATATTTTTTTAGGTTCAAGAAATGATAGAGTTAACTCAATATGGAGTTTAGATTGGCCAAGTGTGGACGATTCAGAAGTATTAATGTTCTTAGGATATATAACAGGTGCACCCGGTGAATACGATTGTCTTTACAGAGTGGCTTGTAGTCGACCTGAGAAAGCTTCAGAATACGTAGCTAGTGGAAAAATAATAATGAAAACTGCCAAAGCATTTAATAAGTAAGTACTGAATATTATTGTTGAACGAAATGTAAACAATAATAATTTTTGTAAGAAAATGTTATAACAATTTAATAATTGTTTATAGTTGTAATCAACTATAAACACATTTGATAAAAAATATCTTTGTTATTTATATTAAATGAGATTTGTTTTATAACAGGGTTGTTTCTTATAATCCAATATATGAAAAAGTGCTTTCCGAATTCCAAAGTGCAGTAGAATATGGTAAAGCAGGAGGAGATTGCAGCACAAGATATCAATGTCCACCGAAATCCTAATTAGATATATATGAAAAATGAAAGTTTCTTTAGAATTTCATTATCTACTTTTATAATTTATATTGCATACTTGCATTCAAGCTGTTTCATTCTTTTATACACATATGTACAATATTAATAAATATTATTAATTTCCATATTTAATATATAAGAATGTATTAACATTTTGAGCTTGTTAATAAAATATTCAATATTCTATAAATTCAAATTTAATAGCAAAATAAAGAAAATGAAAAAGCTATCAACTTTATACAAGAAATTAATATTTGAAGCAATAAATAGATCCATTAATGTTTTAAATGGTAAAAAATTAAGAAGGAAATTTATTTAAAATAACTTATTTGTTAAATTTATTTTTTTAAATATAAAAATATATATTAGTAATAGTGTTTTTTCGATTTCTTAATTTAAATTATGTTCATTATTGTCTATCATTGCATTTTTATGTACAATATTTAGAAATATTTATGTAATTAGAAAATTACAACTGACATTTTCATTGGAAAATAAAACAAAATTCAATTCTGTTTTAACTAAGAAAATATATTATACAAAGTGTATATCAAATTCACGTAAAAAGTATAAAATGTGTATTGTATGTATTTTTTTTTATCTCTGTATAATAATAATTTTTAAATATACAATTATTTTTAATATTTTTTTTATTAATATTAAATGAAAGCAAAAATAAAAATTTACTAAAAATTGAGAATACCGTATAGTATGGTACTAATTTTGATTTAAAAAGTTTATATCAAGTAAAATTCTGGGTAGCAAAAAGTAATATAAATAATATTTATATTATAAGTGAATAAGATTTTCAGAATATCAATCATATGTTAACCAATAAAAATGATTAAGTAAATATCTTTTTTAAGCTTTATATTTTATTATATTTTATATATATATATATATATATATATATATATATATATATATATATATATATGAAAAAAAATAAATAGCATATAAATAATAATAAGATATAATATAAAATATTTTTGTTGACTAAAATGTTTCGTTGAAATATGTTCCATGTTCATTAAATTAATTCAAAATATATTTATAGAACATAAGATATAATTGAATATCAATAATTATATATATATATATATATATATATATATATATATAATAAAATAAAATGAATAACTGTTATTAACAAACTAAACAATTATACAGTAAATAAGTGACAAGAAAATATTTGTGATATAAATAAATAAAATATACACAAAATTGTATATTTAAGTAAGTATTTAAATAAACAAATACATATTAAAAAACATTTATAATATATAAATAAATATAAATTTTTAGTTGATTTACTGTCAAATATATATTGTTTATATTTACATTTACATATTTGTATTATAATAATATTTAAAGCTTTGAAATTGTTCTCTTATTATATTTATTTCTATTAAAAATAATTTATTTTCATATAAATTTCATTAACTGAAATTTACAATATTTTATAGGATATTCTTTTAGTTTCATATATTTTAAATATATTGGATATTTTAATAATTAAAATAAATTTAATATGACGATAAAGACTGGAATTTAATGAAATGGAATTGAAAGAATTACAATTTTTTACTTAAAGAATTTTTCAAACATAAATGAGTTATTATTGATTTATAATAAAAATATATATTGTACTGATTATTCAGTTATTGTCATTGTTGTACATTTTAGATTACACTATTGTTTTTGGTGATGTTGCATATTTTCTGTTATCTGAATCTTTTATTCTACCTAGAACATATTCTGGATAACTTAGATATCCGTCTCCATCCAAATCGTCCTCTGATAATACTCTATCTATTAGTTCTAAAAGTACAATTAACTAATTATAAACTTGATTGATATTTATAGAAATTAAATCCAAATTAATTTATGTTATTTTCATATAGTTGTATTAATTATAATACGTAGATAACAGAAAAGATTAAAAAATAAGCAAATAAATAAATTCAGAGAAATATTGGAAATAATATTAAGAAATAAAAAATAAGAACATTCATAAAAAAAATAATAAACAAATTTTTAAAGATGTATATAGAAACCAAACTATTTAAATAATATGGATTATACACATTCCATGCCTAAGAACAAAATTTTCAAGTGTGTTAAATAAAGAAATTATTTCAAAGATAGTAAATAATTGATTTAGCTTTTTAAAAAAATAATTATTACAAATTATAGAGTTACTTTAAAAAAAATTATATTGAAAGGTATCTATATAATTAACAGAAATAATAAAAAGTACAAAATTCAAATTCACAAAATACCAACCAATATAAAAATCAAAATCTTGATTTGGTAAAATTTCATCATCAGAATTTTCTCCATGCAAACTTGTATGATGTATTGCTTGCAATATTTCTAATCCATCAAGTTTTGTATTATTATCGAAATCGTGTAATTTGAAATAATGGAACTCTAGTTCCTCTTCAGTCATTTTATCAATATCTTCTTCAGAGATAACGTCTCCTAAATCATCTTTTAAATGTCTAAAATGTATGTATATTAAATTTAAAAATAAGTATAAATATACAAATATACAATAACAATTTCTTTTCTTTATATGAAGAACGAAAAGTATTTCATATAAAATAAGAAGAATTCTTTATAATCAATTAATTCTATCAATACTGATAAAAATTAAATATATTTCTTACAAAAACTATAAAAAAGTAATATTTATTACACATAAAGGTTACTAAAAACCAACTATTGTAAATAGATATGACAAAATACTGTAAATTCCAGTTTGTGTAAGTAATATTTACAAAATTTGGAATTATAATTATTTAATTAATAATGAATTAAAATTTATTTAAAACTTAATAAACTAATATATATATATATATATATATATATATATATATATATATATATATAGATAGATAGATAGATAGATAGATAGATAGATAGATAGATAGATAGATAGATGATAATTACTCAGTATCGTGAAGAAGTTCTGCATCTTGTGTTAATTTAATTGGAGGCAGATCTCCATTCTCCATTTTTCTTGTAGGACGGTAATGTATATGTTGATGTGCAATTGAATCACCTCTTGGATGATGTGGTCCTCTTGATAATATCAGTGGAAAACTGATTATTATTAAAAATACTGGAGAGAACATCTATGTAATAAAACTTTTCTGTTATTCATATGAAGAAATATTGAAAAAATAAGAAATGTAACACTTAATAGTAAAAGATATGTTTCTGTAGATTTAAAATTAAAAATATAATCGTTTTTATAATTTCCATTTTATCATGTAATTCCAGAATTATTTTTTTTAATAATATTTCAATATTTAATTGTGTAGTATGAATCAATTTTTTGGTTATTATAGAAAATAAAACAACTTTTTATTTTTCAATACAGCTTGATTTTTATAAAACTCAAGTTAGTCTATAATACTTATAATTAAAAGCTAACTCAATGAATATATTTTTATGAAAAATCAGAAATATTTTTTTAGAATAAACTATAATTGCTAAAATCAGTTGTTTGTTTTATTATTTTTTATATACAACAGATATTTTTATTTTAATTAAAAATAATTTCTCAGAATTAATCCAAAATTATAAGATGAATGATTTAATTCATTAGAATTGTATATGAGTATAACCGTTATAAAAAATAATTTTTTTGCTTACTATATTAAAATAAAAGCTTTTAATTTTTCTTACATTCATTTTCAAATGCTTTTTCTGATTTATATACTAAAAAAATAACATGTTGTAGTAATTGTGATTTTGTATTTTTTAAATTAATTAATAATTATTTTAGAATTACAAAAGGTATTTAGTTATAAAAAAAGTATAAGATTGTTTGAAAGAAAAATTAGGAAGTAGTGTTTTTAGGAATTAAAAGAATTCTCATATTATTTTACAAATGTAAATATTAGAAGTTGTATTAAAGAAAATTCTAAAAATTTTCAAAATTATTTTTTGATGTATATTTCTATTATCTTATTTATATCTATTTTACAAAAGATTTCTCTTTATATATATATATATACATATATATATATATATATATATATATATATATATGTATGTATATATTATATATATATGTATGTATATATTCAACATATTTATTTCATTTCAATAAAAGATTGTAAAAAATATATTTTCAGTAAAAAATAGAAATACATATTGAAAAAATAAAAAAATCTTCTCGACTTATCAATAAAATTTAAAAATAAATGTAAGTGAAAAAGCGTATGTACGAAGTAACATTCGATTCGAATATCGTACGCTTTAAAGAGGACCGCATTTACAAATAGGTGTACGTAACCGTTCGTATTGTATACAGCGGAAAAATCATACGCACATAGAGAATAAATAAATATACCGGGCAACATCAAAAACAATTATACGTAGCCATTTATTCTGGATGTTAATCATCATCCCATCAACGCGTCGCGGCGTTTCAATCACAAGCTCTGATCCTCTCGCACTTGTCCCTATTCATTCCCCGGTACTGGCATATGGCCGCCGGCTGATATTTGTCGAATTTGTGGCTCTTCGCTACCTATGTGTATAACTGATCTAAAGTACAATATTCATAACCGATTATATAGTATCATAGTTGACCAACTCAATATTTGTAAAAATGATTTTCACTATTTCGAGGATTCATGCTTTTTTAAAGATGTAATTTTTATAAAAATATATCATTTATTTTGTTTTATTTATTTTTGTGATTTAAGTGAGACTTCAATATTTCTAGAGAAAATATTTTTCAGTAATAATTACTTTCATATAAACAAATCACATTATCACAATATTTTATAAAAGTATTCAATGATTACTTATTATTCAATTCAATTGTTAATATACATTTCACTGGCCGTTTAGTCATAATCAAAACACGATATTATAAAATATTTTTTTTATAACAATGATGGTCATTGAAATACGTCTTGGAAAATAAATTGAATAGTAAATGATTATTAAATACTTTTATAAAATCTTGAATTATAGGAGTAACTTGAGTAAAAGAAAATTAGTTACAGTGACAAATCAATAATGAAAATAATCATTCTGTACCACCATTGATTGAAAAACATTATTTAATAATTACCTGTATTTATTGTTAGATTTATAAAATTTTGCGATTTTTGTTTAAAACATAAATTAATCACAATTTAAAATTAAACTCGAATAAGAAATATTAGATCTTTTTATACGAACTGCAATTAGTAATAAGGATAAGGAGAAAGGCTCTGACGATGATGGCGTTGCCATCGAAATGCATCAGCCGATATAATTATAGATTATATAATTATAAATAATAAGTGAACAATAAGTGATTATTGAACACTTTAAATTATTGTGGTGTTGGTGTTCAAATTAATTTGTGTAAAATTAGTAATAAATTTAAAATTAATTAAAAAAATCAATTATCAATATAAAATATTTTTATAAATCTAATAAATATATATAATATATAAAATTATTTTTTTAAAGAAGTAAGAGTAAAGATCTTTATTTTCATTTGTATTATTTCTGATTTTATTCTTGATAGTTCATCATATATATATATATATGTAATTTTTTATTAGAGAAATATTATCCAAAAAAGTCATAATAGTTTTAATTTAGTTCAATAACTATGCATTTAATTTGAAATTAGTAAATGTGAAATATATTTATTTCATCTCTATTATTTTTATCTATGAAACTGTTATGTACTTTTCTTTAAAGCTCAACTTATGTATCTTTGAGTAAGTTGAAGGTGCACCATTAGCTAATAAAAACATCCTAATAATAATTTCAAAGACTTAATTTGTTATAGTATAAGAATAAAATATAGTAATTTTCAAGTTAAAAAAATGAAAATTAATAAAATATTCTCTCTCTCTCTCTCTCTCTCTCTCTCTCTCTCTCTCTCTATATATATATATATATATATATATATATATATATATATGCATATACAATACTAAAAATCATTTCTAATTATCAATAAAATAAAATAATAATATATGAAATATAAATATACATACAAAATACAAAAATTAATTATTGGAAATTCAAGATTGATTTTTTCCATTTCAATAAAACGGACAACAGAGATTCAATAAAACATGGCGTGTAATATGTACATCAGATTAAAAATATTGTAATTCTACCCTAGCGTAATCAAAATACAATGTCAATTGTAATGTTCCACATGCCTATCTGTAAGTGTTGCACACAAGTGCATAGTGTACAGGGTGTGATATGGTGCGTGAGGGGAGTGGATTATAGGCTTGTAATTACCTTACGCCGCAGGGGGTATACTAGTTCTCTAGTCTGCCAATTGACAATGGTTCTATGTCTATGCCAACTAACTAATGCTAAGTAGAGGGTGAATTATCAACATGTATAGGATAGATACATCATACGCGCATCAGGTTTACATCTACTTGCTTTGATCATATCAACCCTTATATGAACACACATACATAAATATAAATCTATATACATATATGCATAAATGCATATATATATATATATATATATATATATATATATATATATATATATATATTAAACATAATTTCAAATTATGGATGATATTATCACAAATAGCTATGATTTCTTCTTATATATGAATTAACTATGTAATTATGAACTTATTTATTTTATTGCAAAGAACGATTACAGTATATTTCATTGAAATATATTTTTTCGTTTATTTTCTATATAATGAAATCAAAAAAATATTAATAGCTCGCAACAATCGATTTAAAAAGAGAATAAAATGTAGATAAAATATAAAAAACTATATATATTCAAATAAAGTGATAAAATAAAACATAGCATAATAAATTTCAAAAAAAAATTAGTATGGTAACTGAAGTTTCAAAATACCAAATAATTTTATTACTTTGTAATTTAAAAATGCAGTGTTTTTTATTGAAATTATAATAAAATTTGTTTTATAAAGACAATATTATAATTTCGAGTGTTCTGATTTTGAATTCATTTCTTACATGTTTATATTTAAACACTTTTCAATATATATAATTATTTATTAAAAATATAAATATCGAATAGAAGTACCATAATTTTTTTTAATCTATGAAGTAAGATATTTAAATTCAAACATTTAATTTTTTAAAAATATATAAATTCTACAAATTGTAATATATATATATAATTATTTAAAAATAACAGTTACAAAGGTTAGGAAATATTTAATTTTTAAAAATGTACGTACCTTATATTTCTGATATATTTATTTAGCAATGTGAATATTACCTTTAACTGTATTCATGTCATTTTTTATATTACTTTTATGAACTTTTTTTCGCAGAGAGAAATGTTTTGACAGCTGTTACACAAATATAGAAATAGGGTAAGAATCAATGCCAGCACCTTCCACGCCGGCGCTAGATAGAAACAGCTTTAAAGCTTTGTTATTTAATTCAGTTCTGAAAGCTGACACTAGCTGGTGTTACCAGTATGGATATCAATTTATGTACTTTAATATATATATATATATATATATATATATATATATATATATATATATATATATATATATATATATATATATATATATATATATATATATATATATATATATATATATATATATATATATATATATATTTATATGCATGTATATTTATATAAATAAATGTATATGTATTCATACATATATACATGTATAAACATAAATAATGTCATTAGATATAATAAATTTAAATATCAACATTAAATGGCAACTAATAAAATTGTTTTTAATTACATACTGCATATGATGCTTTAATTGGATTCAAATTTATTCTTTTAAATAATAGCATATATATTTAAAGATAAATAAAAATATTATAATTATATATATATATATATATATATATATATATATATATATATATATATTCAAAGATAAAGAAAATATACATGAATAGAAAATAATAAGATATAATTATAGTAAATTAATTTCGAATTATTCTAGAAATGAAAATATATTATATATGGAATTATATATTATATTATGTACACAAAATAAAATTGAGAACATTTACAAAAAGAGTTTATAAATGATAATCAACAGAGATAATTTTCTAATAAAAAAGTTATTGTAAAAGTAACATTTTGTTTCAGAACTTTGAAAATATTCAAATAAATAGATTCGATACGAGATTTTTTTAAAAAATGTTTAAATTTTGTTATATAAAAAATATTAGATAGAAAATTTTAAGTTAAAAATTTAAATACAAAGTAATTTATTTTCTAAATTATAAATAATTTATATCTATTATCATTATTAATAATCTTGGCATCCAATATTTATTTTAAATTAAAATTTATATAATTCAAAATTTTATATGTTTTTACTGAACTAGAAGTATAGAACAGATATATAGTTCTTTTTTAAAACTTAAATTTGGAATGTCCTAAATTGTCTTTTTCATTTTTGGAAAATATCAAAATGTTTTGCTTAAAATTGCTTTTTAAAAACACAATTTTTAAAAATTTGAAATAATATATATATATATATATATATATATATATATATATATATATATATAATAATAATAATCAAGCAAAAATCAAGATTCTTTAAATGCAATTTTGTATAGGTAAGTTAAGTGTATTTTTATTTTTTAAACATTCATTATGTATTTCTCCATGTATATAAAAGTTATATATTTCGGTAGATTTTATCACCAGTGTGCATAAAAAAAATGACTGAATCTTTTTTGAATTCAAGAACATCAATGAACAGTAATTAGATTTATTTCAGTGCTTGTATTCATATTCGTACAAAAATGTTAGCTTAATATGACGAAATTTGTTATGATTTGAAATATTAAAATGTTAATAAACAGTATTCTATAAATCACTTCAAAAATTGAACAAATCACTTTATGAAGATAGTTTAAAATACTTTCAGATATTTAGATCATATAATATTTTTTGAGTGGAATGAGTAAAGATAAGTATATTATTATCGCTGAATTCCTTTACAATTTGATAATAATTGTGAAAAAGTTAATTAATTCCTTGAAAATACTTTAAATATAATAAAGTTATTTAAAATAGGTTCCAAATGTCTGACCCATATTATATCAAAATTAATTTTTAAGTAATTATGACTTCTTATAATAGAACTCTTATCTGTTGCTTTACAGTTACTTCATTTTTAAGATCAATGAATGGTAAATTATGAGCAGATTTTTATTAATTGACGAAATAGAAAAAGTTGTTGCAAAATTTTTAAAAATGTAACAGTAAATTATTTTAGACACCTAAAAATGTTTTGCATGAAATAAAGTAAGTATATTGAAAAGTATAATTTTTAAAAATTTAGTAAAAGTACATTGATATGAAAATAAATTTCAGTGGAGTGTTTTAGTTTCAAATAAAAATGTATTGATCTGTTAAAATTACTATAGAATAAGATAGGAATTGTTATTTCAATTATTACAAGAGAATTGAAAATATAGAAATTATTTTTAATTCAAGACAAGCTAGGCCTTTTAAAAATATGAATAAAGTATCATTAAATTTTAATTAGGATTAAGATATACATTAATTTAATTGTTGGATAGTTTATACATAGAATATAAAGTTTTTAAATTATTTTTTTAAATGTAATATATATATATATATATATATATATATATATATATAATAAAACTAACTGATGAACAGTTTTTAGTTTCATTTTAAAAATAAGTAAAATATATTTATATAATATTTATTTAGGGTTTTATCCTAGAAAAATATTTAAGTACTTTTTAGAAAATACCAATTTAGAAAGAAATCTTTATGATTTTTTTATAATTAGATTCTAATAAAAATAAGTTATTTTTTCTGATTACATGGAGAGAAAACAAAACTTAATTAAAAAATATAGAATATTTTATTTAAATAATAAATAAAGTATGTAATGTTAGTAATTTAAATATTGTATAACAAAAATATTATATGTGTAATTTTCTAAAATATGATTGTTAAAAAAAATAATTAAAAAATAATAAAGAATTATTTAAAGTAAAAAAGATAAATTAATAAAATATATTTTTATTAATACAAAATATAAATTACATAACTAAAGGAAACTTGGCTCATTTTCAATAAAAAAAATTGTTTGCAATGAAATAATAAAAGAATAAATTAATTTATTTAATTGGTTAAAAAATAATTCTATATCTTGTTTAAAAATATATATTAAATATATAAGCATTTTTAAAATATTAACATAATTATTTGATTCATTTTCTAATAAAGGGAATGACACGAAATTATTGTAAAAAAATATGAACCTAAATTGTATCCAAGTTGAATACAACACGTGAATAATTATATTTTAGTTGATAAAGTTTTCACTTTGGAAATCTTTGGACAAAAGAATCTAATTATCAAAATAATTAGTGCGAACCACCACTAATGAGTTTCAATAACGTACGTACACGTCATGCTTTACAAACGTTTACATCATCATCTGTGCAAACTTCCAATTCGTAGAAAGAAGCTAAACCACGAATCGAGACCAACCACCGAATTAACTAAGAACGCACGAGTCGGGAAAACAACATCCGGTTCGACACAGCGCCCGGTGGCGCTGGCTGGCGCCGCGACGCCGATGATCAATAATACGATGCTGTGTAACGCTTGTGCTACGATTCTGTAACGGAAATCGTACGAAAAAAAATATTTCGATCGGAACTCAAAATGTTATTTCCAAAAAAAGAAACTGTATTACGTTTTATTTTCTGCGTTGTGAACATTTCGAGATTTGCGTTCTGCCGAGTTTTACAGTTTGATGTCGTGGAAGTAAATCGAAAGGAATAGATAAAATATTAAAGTGATTCGAAGAAGAGAAACATGCATTTTTAGAAGTTGTATAAATGAAAATATCATTTTTTATATAAATAATTGTTGATTGATAAGTTTATTGATTTATTTTTATTTGAATGACACATTTAATTTTTTAAAAGATTTAAATTCATTTTTAAGATTGAAAACATTTTTTAAAATTTTATTATAAAAATGCCTATATCATTAGAGAACTCTAAATATACTTTAGTACAAATTATATCTGTTCATATATTAAATAATCGGTTTCGGCAATTGGTACTCTAATATAATACAACACGAAAAGATTTTTTCACTATATTTTAAAAAATACTCCTTTTAATTATTTTTTTGTTTATTTAAAAGTTGATTTAATTATATATATATACACAAAAGCGTGTGTGTGTGTATATGTGTGCATGTGTTTTACAATAAAATATTTCTAGAATATTTAGGTTCAGAAATAATTTAAATTATTCAATGTCTCTATTTTATTAAGTACAGATTAAAAAAATCAAATCCATATTTGTTCATTCTTTTTTATGACCTAACATAAATTGATGAAGATTTTATAGAGTGGCTCAAATAAGATAAAAGGTTCAAATATACATTTACTTGCTCACTATCATTTACTATACTATATATTCTTTACTATTTTTCAATCTCATTTGAGTCACATTTATATATATATATATATATATATATATATATATATATATATATATATATAAGATGTATATATAATATGTTGTAACTTAGTAAAAAAATAATTGAATAAAATATATTGAATATTGTTTCACCGCGTTAGTTTGTAGATAGAAAATTAAAAACTCACCTGAAAAAAAAATAATTTTAATACAAATTATAAATTAATAATAGAAAAATATAAAAAAACTAAATAATTATTATTTAATATTTTATACAAAATATCAAATAAAGGTCCTAAATTCGAATCTAAATTCTCATAAAGTATTTTAAACAATATTGAATTTAAATTTTAATAAACGATATGATTTTTTTGCATTATCATTATTTTAAAAAATATTACTCAACAAGAGTTATTTTTAAATTCTTATAATTTAAAAAAATTAATTTACATTTAATATAAATGTTTAAAAATACATGTTTTTCTGTAAGGACTTTTCATTCACAGTTAATATTTTTAAACACTCTTTCATCTATTATTCGTTTTGATGTATAACTAATCAATTTCTTTTTAGAAGTTTATATACTTTTTACAAATGAAACATTTAATTTATGCATATTTAGTATTAAATAAATTCTTAGTAATAAATAAATACGAATAAATATATTTTGTAATAAATAGTTTTTTGGACTTTGTTAAATGTTAGTTAATAAATTAATTATTTATATTTGAAGATATACATTTTTAGTGGTTTAAATAAAACTATTTTAAAAAATAGTAAGTTTATTTCATGAATCATAAAGATTCTTTCCATATAAATAAATTAAATTAAATAATTTTAATTTAAATAATTTAAAATCTTGATTTTTTAATACATATTTAATTTTAATAACACAAACATATTTTATTAATTTCTTTTTTATTTCATTATTAGTACTAATAATTTTCAAATGTTTCAACTTATGTTATTACTAATCAATATTTTTTTAAAATGTGTATATTGGTTAAAAATGATAACATAATATTAACAAACAGTTATAGTTACAATTAAAAATAACTTCCTTAAACAGATTGAAAACAAGTTTTAATTTATAACAAAACATTAAAATTATTCACTACTTAATATATAAATTATTATCAATTATTTAATGACTTCTAATAATATAGAGAATTATAGAGATATACATGTTATAAATAACTTATAGAGATGTTATAACAAATAGGATAAGTTTAAAATAAAAATGAACAGTTTATATGGCAAGAAGAAAAAGACCACCAATGGACCACAAAAATTTTTGATTGATAACTTAAAAATATATTTTTTTTAAAAAACATTATTTTTAAATAAAAAAATATAATGTTAAAAATAAAAATATGAATAATGAAAAATATTACACAACAAAATAATAGAGATAATTGTAATTATTTATTAGATGGATTAGAGATTACTTATGATATACTGTAGTTTATATTATAAAATTTTCTTTTAACTTTATGAAATATTTTTTCGTAAAAAATCATACAAACATTTCTAAACATATTAACGAAAAAAAACTAATTGCAATAATTATATAACTAAATGTTATATTTTAAATACTAATTTTATATTATATTTTTTTATAATTTCACTATGACTTGTCATGTTTTATTCATTAATTTATTTATGATTGAAGTTAATTTAGTATCAATCAAAATAATAACACACGAATAAAAAATAATCTAAAATTATTTTTCTAAATAAAATAATAGTATATGTTAATGAAAAAATCGAATAGTTAAATATAATTTTTATTAAAACGTTAATTGCATTTCAATCATGTTATTAACCTTTAAATAGTGAATATAGAAAAAATCATTTGTGATTTGTGAATCTTAGTAGTACATTAATTTAATCAGTTAATAGATTTAATTAAAAAATACTTTTATAAAAAAAACAATAAATATTTATAAAAATTAATGTAAATATAACAAAATTACAATTGTTATATAGATTAATAGTTGAAACTAGTATAAAAATTAAAAAACAAGAAGTTTCAATTAAATAAATTATCAATTAGTATAGTGGTAATAATTGAGATTCAATCAATATTAGGCTTAAATAAATGGTATTATGTTTGTTTATAATTAATATATATATATATATATATATATATATATATATATATATATATATATATATATATATATATATATATATATATATATATATATATATATATATATATATTACTGTTTATTAAAATGGAAACACGAATAATTTGAGACATATTAATAAATTCATACTACTGGTATAAACACTGAAGGCAATGGCCTATGAAATGACATCAGATTGTCTTTTCCACTGAATTCATATTTTGTCTTTGTGAAAATGTTAGTAGAATTTTAATTAAATATAGACGTCAGAGAGAAACCTAGAAGAATATATTAAAACAATACATATTGCATCAACGTAAAATTAAGCTACCATATTCTATCAGTCATTAATAATAAGAAACTTTTAGTACACATTAAGATCAATATCTATTAAGTAAAATGTTTTAGAAACTGTTTTAATTTTTTTTACTGTTTTTTTTTATATTATTTTCTTACATAGAAAACATTTAATTCGAATTTAATATATAACAATGATCAACTGTACACATAATTTATAGTCACTCTCAAATAGTTTTTTAAAAATAAAATTGTTATATTGTTTTCGTTAAACTCTAGTTTTTAAATATCTAATTTTACTAAAGAAAGTTATTAAAAATCTTTTAATTTTAAATTTGTGTGATGTCAAATTTCTTGCGTTGATTGAAATTAAAATAAAAAAATAAAATTGTTTTATTAATGGATAATTTAATTTCTGTTTCAAATTATAAATATTGTCAAATTTTTTTTGATCTAGGGTTTGATTAAGAAAATAGGGTTGATTTCCTTTATTGTATTGTATATTATAATAATTTGCTTTCTATGTTACTAACTTCAAAATATTTATTTGAGTAAGAATGATATCTGGAAATGTTAATTTTGATTATTTTAAATTTAATAAATACTATGTAAAAGTCATTTTTATACTTTTTACGTTCAAAATATTCTTAAGACAGTAATATTTCTATACTTATAAAAAATCTCAATGTCATACGAGGGTCGTTTGATAAGTATGGTAAATTTATTTATTGTTTAATTTAATTAATTAATTAATTTAATTAAATTTTTCAATTTAGTTTTTCTTACTTCTTTACCATACTTATCAAACGACCCTCGTATTCCATCATTATCACTTGATACTTTTTCCTAGCTTAAATAGTATTAAAAAGAGAATAGCAATAACGATCATTTTTCATTACTACCAAAACAATGTTGATTTTTTCAATTTGACAAATAATCTCTACACTTATATAACATATATCAGATAATTATTTATTATGTAATTTATGATTTTTGTATTAATTTATCATACAATTTGTATTTCCACATAATCTGTATAAAATATACATTATTTTGGAAAATATACACTTTTTTAATTCAATATCTCGGAGCTTAAAATAGGTTGAATATACAAAAGGACTATTTTGTATTCAAAATATTCCTTTTGTACATCCAGCACAATCAAGGTCCTGAATTGCATACCGGATTAAAACAAAGAAAATTAGAAGAGATATAGGAAAGTTAAGAATCAGATCTTATAGATAATATATATAGGGCCATCCAAATGTGACGCCTAGATTTGTGTTTTATTAAAAAGAAACTATATACATGTTTCCCTATGCAGCATCCTGTACATATGTTTTTTTTCAATAATACATAAATCTAGGCGTCACATTTGGATGATCCTATATATATATATATATATATATATATACGAGGATCGTTTGATAAGTATGATAAATTAATTTATTGTTTAATTTAATTAATTAATTGATTTCATTAAAATTTTCAATTTAGTTTTTCTTACTTCTTTACCATTCTTATCAAACGACTCTTGTATATATATATATATATATATATATATATATATATATATATATATATATATATATACTACTACTACTACTACTGATAGCCCACATCAGCCCACTGCTGGGCGAAAGCCTCGTCGAATGTCATAATTAAAATAAGAAGAGTTTTCCGAGCCTCTTCCATTCTTTCCTGTCGCTGGCCAATCTCATCCAACCTTGGCTTCCACAATACTTCACAATTTCATCTCTCCATCTTTGATGTGGTCTTCCTTTAGGTCTTTTTTATCTCTTGGTCTCCATTCTGTAACAATCTTCGTCCTTCTGTTGTCTATATATATATATATATATATATATATATATATATATATATATATATATATATATATATATATATATATATATATATATATATATGACAAGTATTGTTTGATTTTTTTACAAAAAAACATTTATGTGTAATAATTTATAATAAATACAATAGATTAACTCTATTTAAAAGCAATTTAAGTCTCTAAACCCAATTCTTATGAATTATTTCTTACAAAACTATCTTAAATAAATTGTTTATGTCAAATGATTTATAACAACAGATGGCTTAAAGGAGATTATCACATTAACATTTTCAAATACCAAAAAAAATATTTCTTTACTTAAGAATATTTAAATGTCATGAACAAGTGTTAAGAAAAAAATGAAAATTTCAATATTTCATTAGATTGATATAATAATTTGTTCACATAACCTAATTTTTAACAAATTTTGATAATGAGATTATAGAGATATAAATCTCTGAGTACAATGAAAATAATATCAAGATATCATATTAACATGAAAAATATTGAATTGTAAAAAATAAACTAAGAAGTAATTCTTAGACTTATTAATCCTTATCGATTCATCGATATTGGAATCATTTTCTATTCTATAAAATTTCGATTCGTATTTTAAATATAAAATTGTAATTTATGTTTCTATTACACTAAGAATTATTATACATATTTGTGTGAGTGAATTATATATGTATATATATATATATATATATATATATGTATGTGTGTATGTATGTATGTATGTAGCCATCGTTATTGTCGATAAATATATCGATGTATTTACAGAATAACACCGCTACTGGTCCACGAGTCGAATGCTCGTGGCGATGCCACCGGTTTCCATGACGACAGCACGCCGCGACGCATCACCGTGCCGTGCTGGGTGTTCGGCGGCGTCGATTATTTTGTTGTTGCTTCGTGCATACTCACACACCGGCATACGTATATAAAACAACCTATGAATATACTTATACAATATACTTGTACATACATACATACATACATACATAAATACATATATATATATATATATATATATATATATATATATATATATATATATATATATGTATGTTAATATGTACCTTTTTTATGAATTGTAAGCTATTCAAATTCTTTAGATAATTCTTATAAAGAATTCAAGACGGATAAAAAATATTTAAAATTTCGTTCAATAGATACAAAAAAAAAAAAAAACGTGTGTAGAGTACAAGAAGTGTGACAATTAAGGTGTTTTAAAATATCTCAATTCTCGTAGAAATATTTCAAATGTGTTAGCTTTTAGAGACATGTTTATTGGTTAAAATACAAATTAGTTTTAAAACTTATTGTATTCAAATAATAGAAACTAAATAATACAATGCTAATATTTCAAAATTCATATATGTCTTTCATAAATAATACATTGTTTTCAAAAAACAGTTCAGACATAAATTGTTTGTTTCTCTAGTCTGATTATAAAAAAATGTTGTCAAAAATTCATATCAATGTATTAAAATAAATTTAGAAATGGTATTTCCTTTTTCAAATGAAATAAGACTTTTTTTTAATTAGTTTAAAAACATTGTTTCTATTATTGAAAGAATGAAAATTTACATATATTTGATTACCTATCTTAAATATCTCTTACTTAAAAATTGAGAATCATCTCTAGGAATTGAATCTAAAAAGATAAGTTCACGAATTGACAAGCAATATTCATGATTATAAATTCAATTCAATTTGAATTGTATTGATCACTTTAGAAGCATTAAAATTATATTTGATTTTGTTATTTATTAAAGAAGAATTATATTTATTCTAGTCAAAAGTTGTTTATTCTTTTATTAAATTTGTTCATACAAGAGATAAAGGATAAAGCGATAATTAAACTTGAACATTAATAAACTACCGCAAAAAAGTTCAATGTTGTTCAGTTAAGAGAATCGAGGGATCAGATTTGAAACAATGATATTTCGTGTTTTAATAAAGTAAACAATAAATAGTTATTATATAAAGTCGATAAAATGAATACTTATAAAGACTTTTCATGAATATTTTTATTTTTACATTTATTAATAATTTTTTAATATATCAATAAGAACTATGTGTAACAAAAAGTGTACGAAAATTGTTTTCATTATTTTAGTATATTAGTTCAAAATATTATTAATCACTGGTAATAAAGTGAAGTATTATAATAGATTATATATATATATATATATATATATATATATATATATATATATATAATGTATGTATATATTAAAACCTCAATTTTAACAAACTAATATAAAAAGACTAATACAAAATTATTTAAACACTTTTTTCAATTTTGAAGATAAAAAATAATGTTAAATTGTTATTAGACTTGATAAGAAAAATATTGATCTCAATGAAATTTCTCTTTAAATTTACTTTTATTTACTACATATATAAATATAGTAATTTATAAAATATCTTTTTAGCTTCTTAAACATTTTTTGTTTAAATTTTCTTAGTTATAAAATGAATTGTTTATAAAAATATTTTTTGAGTATTTTTCTGAAAAATTAAAAACGAACATTAAATGAAAATTTGATTAGATAATTTATAAATTACATATTATTGTATTATAAACAGTAGTTATTTTACTTATTTTAGGAATAAATAAGGTAGAAGATATATAAACTTCTGTAAATTAATTATTTCAATACTAGTTTAAATTCTATATGAAAAATAATCGTTTTTTACACATCAATACAATTCAGAGTAATGATTTTTTAAAATAAAAAAATAAAACAAGCACAATACTTAATTCATATACTTATTTTCCATTTGTTTTGATATTATTTTTATGGTGGAATTATTTTACAAAAAAATATCTGTATTTATATTAAAAAATTAATAATAAATATTAAATTAAAAAATGGAATATATATTACATCAAATAATTTTGTAAAATTTTAAAATACGAGTTAGATTTTTATTTTATTTTCATTTAAGTTTTCAATTTGGAAAATTTTGTGTAGAGTAGTTATTATTATGACCATGTATTTATTATTAAAAAAATCAGTATACATCAGAGTAAATAAATATACTCCGAATAATTCATTCAATAAACACTATATAGATTTAAAGAAATTTTAGGGTGGAGTTGATTTTGTAGTATAAACTCACTAATTTAACAATAATCTATAGAAAAATCATAGTAGATTTTTAATTAGAGATTTTAGAGTAATATTTTAAACTTTTATTGAATACTAATGATAACTAAATAATTTATTTATAATTTTGCAATGTGGCTGAACTCCTTTAAATTTTAAATAAATTTCTTTACAAATATTACAAAACAATTAAAATTTTCAATAATTATCTACTATAATTATTTTATTTTCTTGATAATGCTGTTTAGCACACCAGAGTATAAAATATGATCTTGAAAAACGAATTAAAATCAAATACATCTAAAAGAAACTTTGTATAATACAAATAATATTTAAAAAAAATTGTATAAAGATAACTGGTAAATAATAATTTTTTTAGATGATAGGAATTTAAAAAAAGAACAAAAAAACAAATTAATTTAATGAACTAAAAATTAATAATTAATATTGAATATCAGAATATTAAAATTTCACTCAAAAAGGGTAATAAATTTATTTGATTAATATTTAAGTGACAGAAAATATTAAATTTAAAATTATATATTATTTATAAATCTGATATTATCAGTGTTTCTTTTTAAAAAAAAATATTTATAATTATTTATATTTAAGATTTATATATATATATATATATATATATATATATATATATATATATATATAATATTATATGTTTACATATGTGAATAACTATATGTGTTACTAGCTTACTGAATATTATCCACTTAATATAAATAGTGACACGAAGTTTCACATGTATTGAAATATCATCTGCATTGCCTGAAGCTGGTGAAATGCGACAAATATGCCATATTCTGCGGAGATTCGCATGGTTTTGTTCTCTGGTTCGATGTTCTATGAACAAAATGTGGAATAGAAACGTACACATCAAACGGTTCTAGTTCGACAGAATAATTTGAATGCGTCGCTTATGTGTTTGTTATAAAAGAATGATATTTATAAATGAAATACGAAATACATGTTGAATATAATATTCGATATACATGTGTGTTTATATTTGATAATGTATGAGAATATGTTTATTTATTTGTATATCAGTATATATACTGAATAAAATAATTTTTGAACGTTCTTATAACACTGTTTTTAATAACTAACAATCATTTCATGATTAACAGATTTTTAATAAACTAAATTAATTAAAATTGTTTGTATAAAAGTTTTATAAAAAAAATAACTTTTAGACTTCACAACATTTAGTCAAAATTCATATTAATGTGCTTTAAAATAAATTAATAATTATATATAAAAATAAATTTTTAAATATTATATATTCAATAAATAAAATATATTTTTGTTTAAAGGAATATAATATTAAAATAAAAATTCATATTTTTAAAATGATATCTATTATATTCAATAAAAAAATCATACTAGTTCACTTTTTAAACAAGCTTTTAATAAATTATTGAAAAAATGTTGAAAGAAATTGATACATTAAAAATGTATTATAAGAAATTAGAGTAACTATCTATCTATCTATCTATCTATATATATATATATATATATATATATATATATATATATATATATATATATATATATATGCGTGTAGTATTTATATAAATAGATTCAATATTACTGAAAATATATATAGCTAGTCACAGATAAATTGTGTTTTAAAATCAAACGAAAATTTATATGTATAGATACATATATTTTTCTTTGCCCTCATTCAATAAAATCAAAAATATATTATTAAGATTTTTCTATTTTAATTGTTTATTAAATCGTTTTTTTTTTGATAAATCTGAAAATAAACAATATTCCAAATTTTGCAATTAATTTAATTGCAATAATAGTTAATAGTGATATTTGCAATTTTTGGTTAAAAAAATATGCATATGTAATTTTAATAAAATCTTTTTAAGAAAGAAATGAAATACATTTTTCGAATAGAAATTTATTTTATTAAAAATAAAAATAGGGTTTTTATTTTATTAAAAAATGAATTTTTTATAAGATTTTCCAATAAGAATGTCAGAGTTTGACAGCTGGTAGCAACCATGTTTGATTTTTTTAAAAAACTCATTTTAACATTTCAACTTAGTATAATTTGGCAAATTATCATGGAACGTTTAACACTTCAACAACGCTTAGAAATTGTTAAAACTTATAAAAAGTTTAATGAGTCCATTAAATGGATCATTAATTGGCCACCAAAATGATGTGATCCAACTCCATTGGATTATTTTCTGTGGGATATGTGAAATCATTGGTTTATGCTGATAAATTACAAAGAACAAAAGCATTAAAAATAAGAATTGAACGTGTAATTCATGAAACTGGACCACAATTATGTGAAAGTGTGACTAAAAATTGGACTAAACAAATACATTATGTCAAGTGAAGTCATATTGGTCATATGAGTGAAATTGTATTCCATCAATAATTCCATAGAATATGCTTAAAATAAAATAAAAAAAATTAATAAATATTTTTTTGTATTATTTCCTTTTAAACTTCTAAAGCACTTATTGGAAAACCCTATATATGGTACAAACAGATGATAATTAAAAAAGGAGAAATCTAAAGTCAAAAGAAATATTTTTCCAGATATTAAAATGTAACTTGATATTGCATTTGACGTTGCTATTTAAATATGAAAAAATAATAAAAAGTAAATAAAAATTATTTAAAATATTAATAAAAGATCATGGTGTTAAAAAAATAATTCCTATATGAAGAATAAATAAGTCCCCCTATGTTAAATATATTTTATTATAGCTCTGTTCTTACTGAGCTAATTAATACCAATTTAATATACTTGTTTTAATCCTTTACAGTATACATTTTTAGTCTGGTCTTATATGATACTCGATGTACTTAATGGTCAATGTAATGATTTTTTAATAATTTTGGTTCTGAAGTTTTATATTTGTTATTATAACAAAAAGAAACAAAAAAGTGATAAACCTTCATTCATGAGTTTTAGAATTAAGAAAGATTAAATTGTGAAAGTTGCTTATTTCTAAGTACTTTAAGACTGCCATATAATAAAAAAAGAATCTGTTTTAGAGTTTGTCCATAATAACTTTATTTTATAATATTCAGTGTCAAAAAACATTAATCCCACACAACCTTCAACTTTATGCCATATGTCAATTTTTAAGTACACACATCAACACTTACAATACACGCACGCGCATCGAACACACGTACACACGCATACGAATCGTACACATAAACACAAACGCATAACGAAAATCTAGTGCCTCGAACGTACAGATACGACAGATCGGTTGGGCGTAACTCGACTCTCATTGTAACAAAACTGTGTTATTTAACATCACAATACCCGGCGCGGTCTTCAAACGGTAATGGATTCATTCCATTCCCGCGGGCCGTGAGTGCCACACGCTATTATTATTTGGGAACGGGGCTGTGGGTGTGGGGCGGTCTACGAGCTAAGGGATGCGATACGATGCCAGAAGCAGAGTTGTATGATTGAAACGACATGGAGAGGAGCGACGAGACGCGAATGTTGCGGGGGATCGTCAAATACTATATGTCTACAATGTACGGCTGGCTGTGTGTTGTGTCGAGGGTTTCTCGTATCTGTCAAATGTAAATTTTGTCAAATTACATGGTCTTATATTAATCTGCAAGATGATAGGTTGTTGTGTCGTATGTTTATGATGACATACATTGTATTGTATATATTCGGATGTTGTCAACGGTGTTAATGGGTTCGAATGAGGACGAACACACCCTCTCTTTGGACGAATAATCTTCGGATATCAATTGAAAATAAAAATCATAGACAATATATCGACTTGAACATTTCATATAAACTACTTACTAGCAAATCTTTTCGATTAGAATTAACATTCTTAGATAAAGAAATCACTTTCCAATATCATATTTTATAAAAATGTTCAATAACATTTATTGTCTACTTTTTTATTAATTATTTTTAAAAAACAGATTTATATAAACACAGGATTTTTTCAAATCAAAAAATAAAATAAACACAGTACTTAATACATATACTTATTTTCCATTTATTTTGATATTATTTTTATGGTGGAATTATTTTACCAAAAAATCTGTATTTATATTAAAAAAATAATAATAAATATTAAATTAAAAAATGGAATGTATATTACAACAAATACTTTTGTAAAATTTTAAAATACGAGTTAGATTTTTATTTTATTTTCATTTAAGTTTTCAATTTGGAAAATTTTGTGTAGAATATTTATTATTATTTTTGATATATAGTATGATTGAAGGTTACATTTTTTAGTCTCATTTGGCCCATCCTTATAACAATTTGATAAATAATTTTTAAAGTATTGTCACGTCATTAAAATTATAAATGATAACTGACGAAACTCGTTTAACCAAACATTTAATTATTTTACTAATACAGTAGACATAGAAAGTCTAGGTTTTATTTTTATTATATACTTTTTATATAGGGTGTTTTTAAGCATGATAGAACTTTAAATTGAATCTTTATCAAAAATTCAATCTAATCTAAAAACATCCTTTATTATATTTTTATATTTACATACACACACATGTATATATAAAGAAGGTTTTTTAGATTAGATAGAACTTTCGATAGGGATTCAATTTAAAATTCTATCAAGTTTAAAAAAACAGCTATATAAATATTTTAATACTTTTTCAATGATATATCTCTTTTCATATTTAAATAACACATACAATCAATTTATTTCATACAAAAAACTTTTTGATAAATGAAAAACTCTTAACTAACAAAAATATAAGTCATAATAAATATTTAAACAATTTCAAATGTTATAAATTACAAAGCTCATAGATATAAATTACTATATAAAAATTGACATAAATATTTGTATAGGACTATGACTTAATATGAATTTAATAAGTTACAAATATTATTTGAGTTCATTTAACAGACAGTATTTGAAAAAAATATTTTAATAACAATTTCATTTAATAAAAATAATTTTAAATTACATTTCAAAATGATTCAATTATTCAAACTTTCAATAATATTTTTATTATTTTAATATTCGGTAACATTTTTGAGTCATTTTTATATAAAATTCCTTTTTCAAACTAAAGTTAATCAATCATTGACGACTATTGAATTCCAACTAGTGACATTAAAAATGAGTTTCTCTTTTTTCTATTTGATCCGTGTACGTTATACACACTTGTTTCGTTTTTAAGTCCGTTCCACACCGCAATAACGTTCATCTACTTTGATATTCATGCAAGATAAACCATATGAATAAGTAATGCAGGGACAAGTGGGCATAAACTGTAATCTAATACTGTTGAACGAGTTTAAAATGAACCTTTGAATTTTTTTTCGGAATGTTCGTACTTTTACAGTACTTGAATGAATAATAATATTTTTCTGTCTTTTGTACACATACATGGATTCGTTTATACATACATACATACACATACAGATATATATATATATATATATATATATATATATATATATATATATCCTTACTTATATAGTTTTAAAATTTACGTGTTATTTTTACTAAATACTTTTCTAATAACATTTGAAATTTTTAGAAACATGGAAAATATTTAAGGAATAATACAAGAAAAATTACAATAGATATAAATTATAAAGGACTGAATCTAAAAATGTTATTAATTAAATATTTTAAATCAAATTATGTGATTAGAAAATATTTTATGAAATTTATCTTTTTAAACTAATTATTATTATAACCACCTTGTGATTTTTCTTACTATCTATTTTTATCTTTTCTTAATAAATTATCCACAACACTAACGTTATTGAAAAATGATATTTATAGGATTTAAAAAAATAAAAGTGATATGTAAGTCGTATATAACGAAAGAGATTGATATATAGGGTCATCCAAATGTGACATCTAGATTTGTGTTTTATTAAAAAGAAACTATACACATGTTTCCTTATACACCACCCTATACACATGTTTCTTTTTAATAAAACAGAAATCTAGGCGTCACATTTGGATGACTCTATATATATTAATAATTGATAAAAAATGATTTTTATTAATAATATTGAAATTAAATGTCTAATAAGACAACTTGTATGTTTTGTTAATTGACAATGTTTGAAAATCCTAAGAAACATTTTTCTTAATTTACTGATATTGGAATTTGTGTTTAATAACTAATAAGACTAAAAATTATTTATAAATTTTCTTCATTCTTATATAACACGTCCACTTTAGTAATACAACAATGAAAACAGAATAGACGTCTAGATGCGAGACGCCGGGTTAGTTCCCGGTCCTTTGGGAATATCGCCGCAGGCGACGTTCGTGTTCTACGTGTTACAAAATATTCTTAATGCTTTTTTCAATACTAACAAGTATTCTTAAATGCTTATTGTTTTTTTATAATGTTAAACTATTCTTTACAATTAAATGTTGAATTCATATATATATATATAAAGACATTTTAAAGAACAGCATAAATTATTAGTTATTGAAATAGATTTTCGAAAACGAGCAACAAGTAAATCAAAACTGGTACAAAGTATTATTAAAACGATCTAAGAATTGATGAAATTAAAAAAAATATAATATTAGATTCTAATCCAAATTAAAAATATTAATGGTATGAATCAATCAGAAGAATGCAGTTTTTACAAAAAAAAACATCTTAATGCCTGAATGACGTAGATATTGAGGAAGACCTAAATGAAAATATCTTAGAAAGCAAATCTAGTGATGGTGAAAAAGTTTTGGAATATCAATACAAGAAAATTTAAATACTTGAAAGCTTATTTTTTATTGTTTATATTTTTTTAAAAGTTTTAGATTAAAAATGTTTCTTTCCATATTTAAGTATTCATTTTCAATTAATTTTTTAAAAAATTATTCAAAAATAAAAACTGCTTCAAATAAATCGTTTTTATTTTTCAACATCTCCTTTTATATCAATATATTCCGAATAATTTTGTCCAAAAATATTTTTTCCTGAATCACCTCCTCGTATAAAATCTTTTTCCCGCGAGCCATTTCTTCATATTAGGGAACAAATAATAGTCCGTAGGAGCCAAGTCTGGAGAATATTCCCTATTGCGTTGTCGTGAAAAGTTTTTGTGGGCTAATCGGGGAAGATTAACAATGAATAATATGAAAATAGTTAAAGATTATTCCTTGCGAATATTTCCATATTTATGCTCTTTGGTCTCATTCATGTATCCATTTTCAATACAGTATGAAACGACGCTTAAAGTCCTGCGGATTTCGCTGAAACAGCTGCAAACCGTTCTTGCAACACTTCACACGACCTCGTTTTTGGTCGATTGTGAGCACTCGCAATAATATGCTTTTCTATGTCACAAAATTATGTATATTGTAATTTAATTATTTTTATCAATGATTTCTGGAGTGTAATCTTATGGCCATGATTAAAAGTAATTCTAATTCTTTTATATTCTAATAAATAATATGCCTATCTATGTTGTGTTCTTCCAATGAGGTTTTTTTTTTGTATAATTTTATGCACCAGTGGTGCCATGATATTTAATTATTTTTTGATTGTAACCTTATGACTAATTCTATTCTTTATATTCTAATAATAATATGCCTATCTATGTTAAGTATTCGAATGAGGTTAAATTTTTGTATGATTTTCTTTTTTAATCTGAGATTAAAAGTTATCACTAATAACGAAAGCAATTTGAATATATTGAAATGAAACCCACTCTTAGCACAATTTTTTCTATATATGATTGAATATTCATCAATCTTTTTTATAATGTTGTAAATAATTTTTAGTGTGTGTTCATTTTTTCTGTAAAAATAACGACAATATATTCTGTGTTTAAAATTATTTATTAGGAGATATCAAATTTTTTTTAAAAAAATAATTTTTCGTCTTTCTTCTAAATCTTATTTTTATCATTTCGTTTGGATTATCCAACATGAAATGTTTAATTAGTAAGAAACGAATAGTTTTTATTTACATTTATTCTATATTCGTATTTTTATTATTAAATTCGATTCATTTATACGTACTTAATGGTTTTATCAAAGATAAACAGATTTTTCTTTAGTCACAAAATTACATTTTTTAGTTACTCTTATTACAGACTTAAGATTCTTATAATATGTACTTACAATATCAAAAATATATTTATTTCATCATTTATATCATTCCAAGGTATTTATGAAAATAAAAGACTATTATTTTACTCCATTAATAAAAAATAATATTTTTTTTTCAAATGTCATAATAATAAATCTATCCAAGCTTTTTATGAAATCAAATTTTATCATGGTATTAAAAATATTCACATATTGAACGAAAAATAAATAAATACAACAGATGATAACAAATCAATAGATTGATTGAATGTGGAAGAATCGCGTATGGTTTGTGATCACAAGACGTATTATCGACACGTGACTGAACCTGTGACCCCCAACCGGCGGATTTGGATGAAACTACATACATGATTGAACATCGAAGTATTGAGGGATTGCATGCTGTTACCATCGTTTTACATTGTCAATTTATACGAGAATTATTTAAAAAGCTATCATATGATGTTCAGTATTGAAAAATATGGAAGTAGATAATTGAAATATTTATTTTTCTTGTTATTTATTTCAATTAATTCTTCGGATAATTTTATTCGATTAAATATTAAGTTGTTTATTTTATATTAAACTATTTTGTTATCGATATCAAGCAGATGCTGATACTAATTTTAAATTTAAACTATTTATAGATTAATGAATTTGGGTCACTTTTAGTTTTATACTTAACTTGTTTTTCAAAATTTTAATTTTTTTTCATATCGTATTGTTCTATAATTCATTTCGATACTTGTCTCATCTTTAAATAGACTGAATAATTTTTGAAAATAAAATTAATTTAAAAAAATAGATCGTGAATTATTGAAAGAATATACAGAAAAGATAATAATTTTGTACTAAATAAATATCTCAGGTTAGATAGTTCAAATAAAATAACTTTTTAATGGGGTAATTTAGATAAATAATAAATAATAACGAATTTTATTTATATTTACTAAAAAAAACTTGGAATTCATAATGAAAGAATTTTATTCAAAAAAGCTTATGTTAGAAATAGACTAGCAATTGAATTAAAAAATGATTAAAAAAGACTAATACAATTTTTCATAGAAGTAATTATACTTGCAATATTTTTTTATATTTAAATCACTTGCTCTAATAATAAAAGTTGTTAATTTCAGATTAGGAAAAAATAATGAAAAGTAATGTAATGTCTCTTATTAAAATATCTACTCAGGGATTCGTTGTTTTATTCAAATTATTATTATTATAAAAAATATAATAATTATTTTTTAATACTCAGTGATATGAATACATTCACATACATACACACACACACACACACACACACACACACACACATATATATATATATATATATATATATATATATATATATATAATGCAGGTGCATTTATAATTTTAGTACAGAACAAAGTGAATATAAAATATTTTTTTATAAAATATATAAAATAAGAATAGAAAAAAACTTAAAAATAAACGAGTGTCAAAAAAATCACGTCCTCCAAATACGTGCACACGTTTGACAGTGAATGTACAAAAAGATAATATATTTATGTAGGATGAGTGATACGAAAAAGACCACCCGGTTATCATCTTCCTAGTCGTAGGGTCGTGCGGTGTGACGAACCATCCATTAAAAAGTCATTAAACATCATCTCTTGCAATTACAAACTTGGCTGCAACTTTGAACGCCTCGAAGCCACTCTGGGGCCTTATACTATCTGTGTATGTGTATGTGTCTTTCGCCCGTCGAACGCCCGTCAGGGTCTAGATGCGAGAATACGGGTGATAACACTTCGACAGTGGTTGTCTGACCTACGTCTACGTACTCACACCCAACAACAAGCTTCCACCAAGCTTGCTTCTTAATCTTATACGAAAATCAGTATCTCAGTATTCTCGAATCTGTTGTCATATATAGATATATATATATATATATATATATATATATATATATATATATATATATATATACTACTTTTACAGTAAAAAATTAAGTTTTTATTACGACCCATGCACGAAAAATTATTCAAAATAATATCTTCATTATTTATATATATATTTGTTACTTCATCAATTAGAATTCATTTATAAAATTTTACCAAGAAAAATACCAGTGCAGTGTTTCTTCTAATTATTTAGTTAATTTATTTGAATTCATTGAACTTTGACTGTACAAGGAAGACAGATTTTCTTATACAAAATCATATATACAACAAATCTAGTTTAAACTTATTTTCATTTTATGACATCTTTCAATCTATAATAAATTTTATATTGAATTAAGGATTTTTTATTACAATTGATTTATCGCTCTAATTAATTGTCTTTTATAGAAATCTTTTTTAAAAAAAGAAATCACTTCTTAACAATAATATAAGAGTTAAATAGTAATTAATTATTTAGTATTTTCAAAAAATATATTTCAATTATAATGAAAATTTCCTCAAACTATAAAATTATAAAACATTATTAGAAAAATGTACAAATAACAATTATTGAATATTATTATAAAATCTTACAATGTGTGGCAAAGATACTATATATAAATATTAGTTTATATGTCAAAAATGAATAAATTATAAATTTTTATAATATTTTAAGGTATAATAAATTGTAATTTATTTTGAATAACATTTCAATGATTTAGTAGATTTGGATTAAAATTGTTTCAAAATAAACGAATTGTTTCAAAAAAAATGAAATCAAACTGTCAATAGTAATTAAGAATTCGAAAATTTTAAATTATTTAAATGTCACATAGAATTTTTTTTAAAAAAATTAACAAACAAAATATAATATAATAATATGACTAAAATGAAAGTGAAAAGTTTAAACATACATTTACTTGCTTATTATCATTTACTATTCTTTATTATCCTTCAATCTTATTTGGATCACTCTATATTTCCTCTAGTTTATTTTTTGATTTGATCGAAATTTAAACATAGTTAATTTTAATTATAATAATTATTGTAAGCCATTTATAATTTTAATAAAAAATAAATAAAAATTTAATTTGTTTATATTAATTTTTAGTCATATATAAATAAGAACAGATTATTTTTTAAATAGTTAATTCCAAATTGATTGTAAAATTAGTAAGAATCGTTTTTATCAATTAAAAACACATATTAAAAACTATTTTTAGATTTTATCAATACAGACATTAAAAAAACTATTTTATATTCATAACAGTTTAATAAATATAGCATTCTTAAATGTTATAAAGTTATTTTATATAATATGAATATAATTTAAATTCAGAACTATAAATATATTTTTAAAAAAGTTTTATTACTTGTTATACCATAAAATTTTCAATTTATGACTAGTTATTATTCACTTCAATTTTTATTTCAATGGAAATATTATTATCTGTTATCTTTAGAATATATACTTAAAAAAATTAAATTAGTTAAAAATCAATTAAAAAATATGTTTTTTTATTTACTACCAATTATTACTTATTATGTTTAAGTGACACAATTTTTTATTCGAATAAAATATTTAATTTTGTTAGTAAAATTGATTCAATACAATTCGTTACCAATTCAAATACAAAATGGAATATAATTTTTTTTAATTTTACTTGTTTGATTTTAAATTTGGACATAATGTAAATAATACAAATTTTAAAATAACATTGAACAATTTCATTAACATTGCTTATTAACAATTACTAGTTTTTTAAATAATTCCTTGTTTTAAGAAAAAATCAGTTAAATTTTTATTTAAATTGAAAAATTGATTAAGTTTTTTGTTTAGTGTTAAATAATAAAAATATGTTCGACTTGATACTTTTTGGGAATCGAACGCAATATATATATATATATATATATATATATATATATATATATATATATATATATATATATGTATATGGATACTAAAATGATATACATCTTCATCACCTGGTAAATCCAAGTGATGTTAGTGTATTTTAGAGGAACGATCACAACAGACGTGATAGCTTAATGCAACGGCGTCGTAACTAGAGTGCAGTAGAGTTTTGCTGAACCGGCGGTGGGTCCGTTTCCGGTAGTGGCTGTGACCCGGTAACCGGAAATGAACACTGATTTTATGTGATGTATGTGTATCTTCCTCTAGATTGACTGGTAAACCGAAAACTTTTCTTAAACGCGTTTTATCGGTTATGTATGAAGTTAGTATAATGATATTTCGTATGTATAAATAAAACATAAACGTAAAAAAAATATTACAATTTCAACTTGTATATTTTTCAATCAGATATAAACATATGCTTGGATTTGGAAGAGTTAATTGAAGAAATTGATTGAATAATTTGAGTTTTCTGTAATAATTTTGTAAAATTTCTGATTTATTGATTCACAATTTAATTTTTTATTGATTCAGTACTTTATTCATTTTAAATTATTAATATCATCGTCGTTTTGTATTTATTTTAAATTTTATCAAATAAATGTTACAAATATTTATTATATATTTTTTAAAAGTTTTGCTTTAAAAAAAATTGTTAGATAATATTTTTTTCAATTATGTATATATCATCATCAGCCTCTCTCAATTCACTTTTGGATGAAAACCTCTGCCATTTTTTTACTTCAATTGAATTAGATGTAATACATATTTTCAATTATTATTATTATAAAATAATTGTATTTATTCTAAATAAAGTAAATTATCAGTTTTATTACAATCATCTCAATAAATAATTAAAGATTATTTAATTGATTTACTAAATTTTAAATTCAATTTTTGAAACTATACACATGTTTTCCTATACACATGTTTCTTTTTAATAAAACACAAATCTAGGCGTCACATTTGAATGAACTGTATATATAATATTTTAAAAATAAAGAATATTTTTTTAATTTTTATACATCTTGATAACAAATTATATTTCAAATGATAGTTATTTATTTAGTATAATTGTCAATAAAATTTCTTCGTATATTTTTGACATTTCGAATAGTTTTTTTTTTAAATGTTAAATATATTAATTTATAGAACTAAATAATATATACAATAACAATAATAACATAAAATTTGAAAATAATCATTCCTAATTCAATATTTTTTATATTTCTTTTTTAAAAATATTCATCGTGTTATTCATACAAAAATATTTTTAATAATATAATTTGGCTGATTCATTTCTATTATTTAAAATATAAATTATAAATCATTAACGCTCTTATTTTTTATGCAAATGATTTTTATAACCACAGATTACAATGTTGTATTTTTACATTAAACACTGAATAATCAGTTGCTGTTTTTTTTCTATTTTCCATTTGATATTTTCAGTGTTTTGAATTAGTTTTTAAATTTTCATTTTTTAAAAAAAAATTACTATACTATATATATATGTTGAGATAATTTCTATTATATGTATGTAAAATGTGCATCATTTTTATAGAAAAAACTGTATGAAAAACACATTTAATTTTACAGAAACTGTGAAAATACATCCGCCTCATGTTGTACATAGATACACATACACACACACACATACATAGGCAGTACGGGCGCAATAAACGGTATTATGGCTTGGAAATAACGCTTGGTTGCGTTAGTGAACTAGCTGCTATGTTGTTATACTGAGTGTTATAGCTAGTTGGTACATACCGTTGGATGAATGGTTGGATGGATTGATGGTAGACACACATTTAGTGCTTGCTTTTTCCGCGAAAAAACTTTTTTATTAAAAATGTATAAAGCTCGTACGGTCGACACACGACGGGGCAATAGCGTTACGGAGTTTAAAAGCTTTAAGCTCGGCGGTGGCCAATTACGGGGGTAAAAAGCTCCGTGCATATATGATGTTCGTGCTAATAGAAAGGACGTTATACACGTGGCCCCCAATGATGCCTCTGTGTACGCTTCTTTACATGTATTCGCGCGTATTTCACGTCTGTATGTATTACGTGGGTGTATGTACGTGCGTGCGTGTACATGTGTGTATATGTGGTACAAGCAAAAAGGGAAGTGTGGGCGAAAAAGGGCAATGATAGCATGTTTGCGAGATAAGCGGCTTTCGGTTTTTATATAGGCTGTTTATAGCAACTGGACATACTGTACTTAATAAAGTTATTTCAATTAGGTAACTTAATCGATGAGGTATAAAAATATTTGACGTTGATACAAATTCGTAATCAAATTAAATATTTAAATCGTAAAAAAATAGTCTACGAAATGATATTATTTTGATACTTCATAAGTTGTCATACTGAAATAAATAATAGCAAATTTAAATATAAGTGAATAAATATAATGCTATTTATATAAAACATTCATGTATAATATTTCATGAAATTCTTCAAAAGATTATTTCCAACTTTTTAAATATTTAATTTTAGTTTTAATTTGTAAAAAATGTGTAAGACAACAAAAGATAATATTAATAGATACATTGATAACAAAGGTATTATGATACTAAAATCGTAAAAGATTATAGATTTGTATGTTAAGATATTCTATATAAAAATAAGGATTTTATTTTCTATGTACATGGAGAATTCTTTGAATTTTTATTATGAAATATTTACTCAAAAATTCAAAATAATTCATTGAGAGTTATTTTAACATAAATATGTTTTTGGGTAAAAAATGAATTAAGAAAATTTTGGAAACAATATTCAGTAATACCTTGATTAGTCCGGTTTCATTATAATCCGGTTTGAAATTTCCCAAAAAAAAATTTTTACTTGAAAAAATTATATACCCTACTAAAGTTTTTCTTGAAAAAAATCCCAAACAATAAATACATAACATTTTTTTTATACGCAAATTTTCAAGTTTTCCACTTTATTATAAAAACATAATAAAAAAGAAAACCGAAATCATATATGCACATTATGCGCAACGCATGCGCAGTTCTAGTGTCGTGGTCTTTTTTTCTTTATCTATTAGTTTTCGATTCGCAACTCTGAAATAAAGTCGATTTTTTGATAATTAAATTTTAATAACCCATTTGAAAATGAATTTAAAATGAATTTATAAACCCACGATTTTGTTTTGTTGATACATACAAACATTTGAGTATATTACCCTCGTTTTATGCCCTGAAAAACAGGAAAAAAAAATTGTTTGGAACCAATTAACGTTTTTTGTATTTAGTTAATGTTTCGATTAGTCCGGTTTCAAATAATCCGGCTAATCATTGGAACTAATTACCCGGAATATGCGAGGTATTCCTGTACATATATATATATATATATATATATATATAGAGAGAGAGAGAGAGAGGCCAAAATTTTACTGAGTGTAGTGAAAAATAGTAAACGATAGTAAGCAAATATATATATATATATATATATATATATATATATTTATTTAAACCCTTCAGTCTCAAAAGAGCCACCCTATATATATATATATATATATATATATATTAGAACTATATTCATTACAAATACATCAAATTACCTATTGAAATTTTCAATAAAATCTAAATTTAGACCAACAATTTTTTTAAAAAAAATCTATTAATAAATAGTGTCTGACAAAACAAATTATAAAAACCAACACAGTATCAAATTCGACAAGCTATATACGATGATAACACGCGAATGAAAAAAATCACGTCTTTATCGCGTTTACAAGGAGAATAAATATAAAAATAACACTTGAAATTTAATTATCACACAAAGAATTCTACAAATTAACTTAAATATAGAAATAAAAAAGCAACACTTGAATACGAAATTCTGTTTGGTTAATTAGAACCATTTGTTTGAATAACGTCATAATTGAATACATTTCATTATCCAATTTATATATTTCGCATATTTCTATATAAAAATTATGATGAGTTGGGCTACGAGCAAAAAATGAACTGATTTACCTTTAAATTAATTTGATTTTGGTTTTGTAATGAAAGTTGTATTGAATTATTATATGTAAGCTAACTACTTATTAACGTATAGTATTTTTTAACTAAAATTTATATAAATATATCTTCACCAATCCTAATCAGCATAGTGAGGATAATTAAGTACCAGTGAATGAAACAATATTCAATGAGTCTTTTATCCAGAAGTAGGTTGATAAAAGCTAATATATATATATACCTTTCTCTCTCTCTCTCTCTCTCTCTCTCTCTCTCTATATATATATATATATATATATATATATATATATATATGAGGGTCGTTGATAAGTATTGTAAATTTATTTATTGTTTAATTTAATTAATTAATTAATTTAATTATATTTTTCAATTTAGTTCTTCTTACTTTTTTACCATACTTATCAAACGACCCTCGTGTATATATATATATATATATATATATATTTGTATGTATGTATAAACACAAAAATTATTAAATATAAATCAACGTACAAGAAAAACATTCTGAAGAGAAAAATAAATATATGAGTTAACGATATTAAGAAATAAAAAAATATGAATTTAAATAAAAATAAACTTGAACTTTTATAGAGGAGAAAATTTAAAAAAAAACCTGTAAACTAGTTATGAATTAAAGACTAAAGATGATTTATTTTTCTATGAGTATTATATAGGGTCATCCAAATGTGACGCCTAGATTTGTGTTTTATTAAAAAAAAACTATACACATGTTTTTCTATACACCACACTATACACATGTTTCTTTTTAATAAAACACAAATCTAGGCGTTACATTTGGATGACCCTATATATATATTTAAAAAATATAAACATATTTTTATTATTTAACATTAAACAAAAATATTAATCAATTTTTCGATTTAAATAATTTTTTATTATTGATTGATTTTTCATTAATAAATTATATTTTCATGTGTATTAAATCAATTAATTGCGCTTGTGATTCTCTCTCTCTCTCTCTCTCTCTCTCTCTCTCTCTATATATATATATATATATATATATATATATATATATATATATATTACCAAATAGTTCGTTTTGAAGGATTTTTTTGTAATTAGTTTATTATATTTGATAATATTTATAATTCCTTTATTATGTGTGTCTTTATTATTTTTGTAAAAAATCATTTACCTAGTTCTTTCTGAATCTGATTCTGTTTAAATTATTTCAAAGGTACTGAACCTTAATTGATTTTATTTTTAATAAAATTCAAGTTAAGTGAAGTCATATTTTAATTTCATAAACATAATTAAACAATATTAATAAAATTTCAATCTTTAAATCCAGAAAATAAAAATTTTAGACATCATTGAAAATGTGGCACCTAAAATAAAATGAAATAAATTCTCATGCAGTTATAAGAGGATTAGTATAATGACAGTATATTAATAATTTTAAATAATCTGGAAATGTTTAAATGATATAATGTTAATATTTAAATAATTATATTTAAAATTGACTTTTATATTAGCCTCTATCTAAATAGCCTTAAACCGCAAACAAACGTTCATTGCGCACACGCATGTACTTAATTGTGTGCACATGCAACACACACGTACTTTTAAACACAGACACGTGTCCTGACACGCGGCTATATTTCCTGCGTCAAAATATTTATATAAGGCAAATTATAGCTTAGCTATTGACTGCTCTGATGACAATAGATATGGATAAAGAATTCAATCAAAACATTTAATATTAAATATACGTTGTAACAATTTTATTAAAAAGTGTATATTTTTTGTCAATCGTGCCCCTTTTTGTTGCTGTAGTGTGTGAATTTTTTATACAAAAAATAATAAGTGAGATAGATTCGATTATTTCATTATTTGTTTTTCTAAATATGAAACTGTTTTATTTTAAATATAATTTCTAGAGAAAAATAAACTAAACTCTCATAAATAATCATTATTAATAAAAATAACAATCAAAAATATTTTATTTCAAATACAAAAATTATAATATTGAACAAGTTTAATTGAGAAAATGATTTAAAAAGGCAATTCGAAATAAATTAACATTTTTTAATGTTTGGACATAAACATTCAATAATTTGGTTTAAAAGGTTATTAAAACCGATTTTGTATTAAAATACAATATTTTTGGAGATGTATTTTTTTGATATTTATATTTTAAATAAAAAGTAATTTTATATTGGTATAAGTATTTTTTGTGTATTTTGGTAATTTTTTGGTTATATTTAATTTCAATACATATATTTTTTTATATATACAAACTTATATATATATATATATATATATATATATATATATATATATATATAGAGAGAGAGAGAGAGAGAGGAGCCATAATTGATTTTGTTGTACTTACAACTAATTTTAGCTCAATAGTTATATTCAAGTGATTTTTGATAAATATTATTCAGTAGATAAAAATTTTTCAAAAAAATTATTTAAAAAAAATATAAATACATTACTGGACGTCTTCTTAAATTCTAATGATCCATACATCTAATTTGACGAGAGTATAAATTTAGTCAAGTAATTTCATATTAAAAAGATATATAATGAAGTCATATACAGAGACATCCTTCATACAAATGTTCATTTAATATTAATTATAGAATTAATTAAATGATTTTATTCTCGACAACATAAACAATCTATTTTCTATAAAATTTTATTTGTATTGCTTTGATTTAATAATAGACTCATTTTTTATTTTCTCAAATAATTAATTTTCAATAGTGTTTTCTGTTAATAACTCCCTTTTCAAAATTAAAAAAAAAACAGTTGTCATATTCTATTTCTATAAAATAATTATGATTATATAGTAAAGTTTCACATTAATACATCAAAGAATAATAAACATATTCTTACAGAAATATATTTATACTTAGGGTTGTAATAAAAAACGTATTTATATAATGACTCTTTATATATATATATATATATATATATATATATATATATATATATGTATCCTCATTGAATTCTAATTTGTCAATTATTATGTAACAAACTTTTCAATTAAAATACTAATATTTCTTATTACTTTGTAAAATAACAATCCACCTTCAGCCATTATTAAAACGTGCAACGCAAACAACACTTTGAAAATAATAAAAAAAGAATATTCGAAAAGGAACAAAACCTATACTACTTACAGCGAACAACAACAACAACAAAAAAGGAATAACCTCGAGGACGATACACTATCGAAAGCTTATCTGAGCTATGATCGCGACGGAGAGCAGGAGATGCACTCACACAATCAAAGAATATATATAAAATACACGTATATAGCTCCTCGACAAAGTCTATATATTTTCAGTGGCGTATCAGACAAAATATATATATGACAATATATATAGATAAGTGAGATAGCTATGTTTTCAATAGAAAAATATCAAATTTTCTAAATTGTATTATACAATAAAAATATATGAGTAATAGAAATATATTTTAAATGATGACGTTTATAATCATGTAACTATATTTATGTTTCAATATTTTACTATTTTTATTAATGTATTTCAAAAATAGGAATAGGATATATTTTTTTAAAAAAAAATTTCTCAACACATTTACTATCTGTCATGATTTATATTATTTAATTTATTAATTTTTCTCTAATAAATACAATTATCTATTCAATTATTAAATATAATATATGTCATCAATATCATAACAGTATATATAAAGTTACCCAAATGAAACTGAAGGGTTTAAATGTTCATTTACTTGCCTATTATTATTTACTATCCTTTACTATACTACAGTCTCAGTTTTCTAAGAAGCTTTCATTTAGCAATGAATATAAAGAGGTATTGTTGGATAAAAGCTTCACTGAATGTTATTATTCATTGATATTTGGTTATACTCATCATGTTTACTAGACAAGTTGGTGAAGATAATAAATATATATTAATGATAGCTCATTCAAGACATGAATTATATTTATTTTTATTGAAATTAAAATTAGGAACAGTATATCATTATTGTACTTAAAAATCATATTAATGTCTATAGGTAAGATAACTAATTGAAAACTCTATCTAAAATATTTTTAAATATGCCAGAATAAATGTTTTAAAAAGTAAAGAGAATCGAAACTTAGTTAATTAGTGTAATTACATTTTTTTTGGTATTAAAAAAAATAAATTTATGTATTTAATCGATATACAATAGATGTACTTGTCTCTTTCCCAAATCTACCTGATGTTATCAAATGAAACTATCTAGAGAAAAATACAATAAAAAGTGATCATAAAGAGATATAACATAAATACTCATAAATTTTTTTTTAAAAAAATTAAAAAAGTATGACAAGAACTTGATTCATGTTTTTAATTAACTAATGAACTTTTTAATGATTTTTTACCTAATATTTAATTATAGTAAAGTTTTATCTTATACCAGTATTTTTTAAAAATTATAGTTTTCAAATTAGAAATTTTATTTTCTTCTTTGATAGTATTTCACAGTTCTCAACACAAAAACGTAATGTATTTTTCTATTACCAATATCGCAATAGTTCCTTGATTGATCATAAGTAGAAAAATATATTGAATATGCTATGTAATGACTTTTATTGTTAAAAAATTTAGAATATTTTAACTACATTTTTATGGAAATATTATATTAGAATTTTCGCTTATTAGGTGGTAAAAATGAGACTAAGGGATGTAATATTTAAATCCTATTTAAATCCTTCAGTCTCATTTGGGATATCTTATATTTAATTAAAATGTACTTCTGCATTTCATTGATATCAATAATTACTTTATTGTGTGTATTAGAAATTTGATTATAAGATGACTTTATATATATATATATATATATATATATATATATATATATATATATATATATATATATATATATATATTAATACATATATTTATAGTTTTTTTCCTATTTATATATTAATTAAAAAGCAAAACGTGTATAAAATTAATTGTTAAATATGAAAAACGTGCTTATTAGTATTATTTCTTTGAATATTGGGTGAGTTCTACAATGTCGATATGTGTCAACGAACTCGATATCATCTCCGCCACTGTCACCAACCGTACATATATACACACGAGCACAAAACCATCTACCACCAAAATGGTGTACGAAGAGCAAACAAAAAAATCGAACTGTGACCCGAGGCAAACGAAAATCTTCGCCATTTTAGCCGTGAAGCATCATCATAGGCGTTACTATGACAACAGTGCGACGTCAACAAGCAATAGCGTCGCGGCGTCGTCTGGCATCTCTTCGTTATTGGCGCACGCCGGCACCGCCCCCAATCCGTCGTTGTGCGTAAAATCACCCCGCACTGAAGGGGCTGTTACGTACTATAGCTAGCAACCATCTATCAATGCCTTAATATTGTTATAGTCACTTGGTGTTCGGCTTAGGAAATAGATAGTCGGAATTAAGAGAATTCGCACTCATACATTTACACACAGATACACACACAGCACATACAATTGTACCACTCTTGTTTTCGGTTGTCAAGGTGGTATAGCATGTTGAATATTTAGTCGACTGTTTCAAATTTTAATTGAATCTGTCACAGATATTAACACCGATGTTAGCAATTGACTAAACTGCATATTTACACAGATTAGAGTGACGCGTCGATTCGATACAAAGTCTATCTTTTTCCGATATTTCTGATCGAACACGGTCGTCTGATTACGAACAAAAGTATGATTTTCGCAATAGTTTATGCACTTAGTTCGAACAGATTGTGACTGAGTAAAGGTTACAGAATCCGATGCGTTTCAATCAAAAACAATATTTGAATGTTTTTTGATATTTATGTAAGAATATAATAAACTGTGTTTGAATTTCGTGAAAGTGAGTAATAAAGAGAAAAACTGACATTTTTTTGGTTTACATATGTGAATTTCTTTGATAAATCTAAACATTGTTAACTGATATAACACAATAACTGATATATGTAAGGACTGAAGTCGAAATAAAATACTATTTTTTAATAAAAAATCTGTGTACGTTCTCAAAACTCTGACTTTTAAAAAAAACTGTTTGTTTCAGTGTCGAATGTTGAAAAATATGAAGTGAATGAAATATATTAAAAATAAATTGGAAGACTTAAATAAACTTTAAATAAACATTAAAAGAATGTGTATTTTTAATTGTGATAATACGTTTCTAAAAATAAGTCATCAAGAAATTACTGAACTATTTAAACAAAGAAATAAGCTTTGTAAATAAATTTTACTAATTGTTTTTATATCGATTATAAATAAAATTAATTGTTCTGTCTCCTATTTAAATAAACTGTTTTAGAACGTATTTATTATCTAATTTAAATGCAACAAAATATTATTTATAATTAAATTACTTATTGATGTATTTTAAATTATTTTTAATCGGCAAATAATCTTTAAATATGTCTTTAAAAAATCAAAAATGGTTTAATTACATTTGAAAGCTTATAAAAAATATTACTAACATTTATATAAATAAAACAAAGAATCGATTTGAGTAATATTCAAAAATATTCCAAACTCTTATCTTGCATGAGTATAATTTTGTATTTACATAATTATAATTGCTTATGAGATCAGATATTTTTTTAAGAAATTTTGAAACTTTTAAATTTATATCGTGCTTGATACTTGAAAACTTATAATTAAAAAAGACAAGTTGGATTAATGAAATTTTAAAGTGAACCATAAAAATAAATAATTTAAATTATTTGATATGAAAAATGAATTAAAAAAGAATTATTCAATAATTACAAAAGCTTTAAAATTGAAATTTTAAAAATAACTTTCATACTAGGATTTTTGTCTTGGAAACAATGTACGCCGTTTATATTTCTCTAAAAAATCTTACTGTATAAAATACTGTTTATATATTTTATCTTCGAAAATAAGTTAAATAATCCTCTATTTCAAAACAAATTAAAACCAGTGTATTTTTAATGAAATAATTATTTTAATATACATCTTAAAGAGATATTAAACGATTTGTCACAAATAAATCCGTTTATAAAAGTTGATGCCGATGAAAGAATAGATTAATAAAAAGAAAAGCTGATCGACTGACGCGATTTTTTCGAAATAAATATATCATCGGCCTCAAGACGCTCGGGTATCATTATCATCCCGACACGACAACAATATCAAATTTTCTCCAGAACCTGACGGCGGGCGGCAGCACGTTGGAGTTCAAAGGGGTGCCGTGCAGTTTGGGGACAATCGGCGGGTCCCCAACCCCAAACGGGAACGGCGGAGGTAATGGGGGTGGTACGACGACGAACCCTAACACTGTATCGCCGCAGAGTGCCGAAGACCTCGTGGCCGCCGCCACGGGCGTCGGCACGCAACAATCACACGTCCAACACCACACGCAACATCATCAACAGCATCAACAGTTTAATATATTTCCGGCGATTTTCAGCAGACAGTTGAATTTCTCGAACTCGACATGTCCTAGTCAAAACAAAATGATGGATGATTTGAGACCGAATTTGGTCGGTGTAGGGAATTTACTCGGTGTGTCCGGTCTACTAGACGATCATCATTTGCATCCGATGAGCGGAACAGGAGATAAAGGAGTCGGTAGTAGAAAGTGTAATACAAGCAGTTCGTCGGCAGAAGATTTCAGTGTTTTATATGGAGGAGGTGCGGCTGGTGGAAGTGCCGGTCTTACACATCCTGGTGATAGCCATCATGGGCATAATACGACGCCTGCACACACGCCACCGGCGGCAACAGTGAGCGCCGTTGCTAGAGGACTCAGTGATCATTCAGGTCAGTTTAAGTGTTTTTAATACAATTAGATTGTGGTCAAATTTGATTAGATGGATAAGATATTGGAATAAATTATATATATATATATATATATATATATATATATATATATATATATATAATATTGATTTTCTAAATACTTTATATAAAAATGCATATAATCAAATATATTTTTGATATCACTCCATTAAAATAAAATTTAACAAATAAACAATAAATTTACAAGATAATTTCAATATTTTAGGTTCATTATATAATATATATATATATATATATATATATATATATATATATATATCCGATAAAAATATGAAAATAAATTTGGGAAAATTATATTTGTTTTTAATATTTTTTCCTTACTATGATAACTGTATTGAAAATCTAATTGATTTTTGTCATATTGTTTTATAAAAATGCCAATCATTTTAAACAATCCGACGCTTAATATCAATATTTATAACGAATAAATAACTTAAAAATGATTAATATGAATATTACTTGACATATATTTTTCAAAATAAAAATAAACAATAATGTAAATTACCCTTAAACATATTTTAAGGAATATATATATATATATATTATGTTTTTTATTCAAATTTTTATATCATTTATTGTTATTTATGGTCAAGTCAACTTAACATTCACATTAAGGTGTAATAAATTAATACATAAGGATAATAATAAAAAAATAATACTAAACAAAATAAAAACCGGAATTTTATATTAATTTCATCCTAAAAATGGTAATTGAGTGGAAACATTCAATTAATTTTTGAATCTTATTAAGTTTATAAGAAAATTAAAATTATAATAACCAGTAATGAACAATAAACATTAAATTAGAGATTTTAAAATAAATTGAATAGGATTTTAATAAGTACTTCAAATTTATATTTCATTATTAAAAATAAAACATTCATTACAGACTCATTACACGAAAAGATTTATTTTAATATACTAAAATATTATATATATGACGATAAAAACGATCTTATTGATAATATATATATATTAATTGTAGTAAAATAATATAATCTTTTTTGATACTTTATTAAATATTTTTTAAAATATTAAAGTATTTGGACATAACCTGAAAAAGAATATTTTAATTACACATTTTATGAATAGTTTTTCTAGTATAATAAATTGTAATTGTAATCTAAAGAAAGTTGATAATATTTTTGATCCAATTATTTTCATTAATTAGGTCATCAAATCTGTGGAAACATTTGTAAAGTAATTCAATAAAATAATCTATGAAAATTACATCGAGAGAAATATATGAAAATTTTCATACATTAATATGAATACATTATTTATATTTTTACACTATTTACTGTAATTTATTTAATGTAATTATTCTGTATTATATTATTATGCCATGTGGGTATTTTTAAATCTTTATAAAAACTATAAAAAATACTATATATATATATATATATATATATATATATATATATATATATATATATTTGTTGAATATATATTAGTGTATGTGTGTATGTATGCCATTTGATATTGTAGATAAATAATTATTTCTTTTCATTTAAAATTTAAAGCCTAAATATAATACGAAATAAATATTTTTACATCCATTCTTATTATAATGCACATAATTCAACAAACGAATCAATATGTACAAAAAGTCACAATCAAGTATTCTGTTTGACACCTTGCATCATAATAACAGACCATAAATCACAATAAGTGCACACCAGATGACAAATTACATACCCTCCACTATTAACTAATACGTATAGATGAATGGGGTTTATATATTGTAGAAAGTATGAATTTGTAATAAATAATTATATTTTTTTGACGAATACCACACATCATCGTCGCATCATATGTATATATATATATATATATATATATATATATATATATATATATATATATATATATATATATATATATATATATATATATATACATATGCATGTATGTGTGTATGAGTTCCTGAATAAATATAATTGAAATTCCAATATAATTAAAAATGACATATTTCTAAAAAAAAGTTAAAAAATTTTTTTTTTTAAATTAATAAATCGTTATACAGAATTATTATAGAAGATAAATACTGTTTAATAGAAATGAATTTTTATCCCCAACACCACAAATTATCAAATTGAGTGTTAACTATTTCTTGTGATGTTGAGGATAAAAATTCATTTGTGTTAAAGTGAATCAGCCACAGTTCCAAAACAAACAATAATAAATACTGTTATTATTATTTTTCATAAAAAATGTGTAACTTTCTGTATTAAGTCCAAGAATGCGAAACAATATTTTTTATATCATTATTGTTTCAAATAAGGGATATATAAATACATACACCACACACACACACACACATACAAAGCATATATATATATATATATATATATATATATATATATATATATATATATATATATATATATATATATATATATATATATATATTATTGTTATTAATTTATATTGATATAAAACATATATATATTTTTATATATATATATATATATATATATATATATATATATATATATATATATATATAACAATACTGTTATAATTTATTTATTATTGTTATTAATTTATTTTGAGTTAAAACATTAATATTTTTTTTTCACTAAATTACTATATATATATATAAGGCGGAATATATATATATATAATATATATATAGTAATTTAAAAAAAATATTAATGTTTTAACTGAAAATAAATTAATAACAATAAAAAATAAATTATAACAGTATTGTTATATAAACAATCTCTACAAAAAAATTAAATACTATTATATTTTATTTAATAATTAAATAAAATATAATTTTTATTTGTTAAGTTAAATCGTTTTTACTTGTTAAAATAACATAAACATAATGTTTTACAATAAAAATATAATCAGTATGCAGAACTAATTGAAGGAAAATTATATTTTTTTTGATTAAAATCTATAATCGTTATATTTTTATAAATATGTATTTCTACTTCCACATTTACATTTGTTGAATTTATTAATATTAATATTTTCATATTATTGGTATCAATAAAAATAAAATTGTTCTAAAAGTGTTTATGTAATTTTATTTTTGTTTATATATTAATATATATATATATATATATATATATATATATATATATATGCATTTATAAATGTGTGTATGAATGTATATAGAAATATAAATCACGACGTGAATTCCATACAACAAAATCTATATATAGAACGATCCCAACTTGAATTTATACTAGTAAAAATACACAATATGTCAAATTGAGTGTTAACTATTTCTTGTACATAATGCAGGATCCCGCCAGGGTACATGTAACACATACATCAATACATACGCGCCGTTGTGTCCATGCATCATAGAGACCACCGTCGTTTCTCGGCCCTATGGCGTTTCGTACTGTGACCACGAACGATGGCTGTCTATTGTCATCTCTAGGGGGCACACAATCCCATTGTGTAAATCCCATATGCTGTATTATAGTGCGTAGTATGTTGAGGTGCAGCTCATAAGTATAGTAAATTGACACTTCATTACAAACTAAGTACATACATGGCACATACGCGCATTTAGGGTTTGTTGTTTAGTTGAATGGAAGGGTGATGGCTTTATCACTTCACTATGTTAGTGTCATTTGAGAGGATCGTTGTGTTTAGATGAATACGGGAGGATTTAATGGATTTGGAATTATTATTGTTGTTATTATTATGCTGAGGAATTTTTTTTTCGATTGTCTTAGAATATTTTTTCTAATGGCAACCTGTTTCAGTAAATAATCGATATTATATCTTTAATAAAATAATATATATATATATATATATATATATATATATATATATGTGTGTGTGTGTGTGTGTGTGTGTGTGTGTTTATATCACCATTATTATCAGCCTCTTTCTACCCACTGTTGGATGAAAGTCTCTCACAAAACTTTTCATTTGATCAATTCTATATCATTTTCTTTCATTCCATTACGTGTCTCTATCTCATCTATTCATATATTTTTCCTGGGATTTTTTATATTTCTAGGTTTCCAATCGATAATTTTTCTTGTCCATCGACGGTCATCTTTTCTTACTATATAACCATCACATTTCCTTTCTAAGCTTCTAACTTTTACTATACTGTTTGTGACTTTTTTCTTTTTCTAATTCACAAGTTTTTTTTCTGTTTTAACATGTTATTCCTAACATCCATCTTTCCAACCTTTTTTATGTTATGTTTATTTGGAGCAACTAAATTAGTCTAACAATTAAGACCCTTGTATATTTACTTTAAGTGAAAACAGGCAAGATGCACTGATCAAAAAATTTTTTTTTCAAATACAGAAATATATATATATATATATATATATATATATATATATATATATATATATATATTGAAATATGTATGACAAATCCATATTATTTCTTATAAAAATACATCAGTAATTGCCAACATACGCTTTGACGTTAAAACCTATTTGAATTACCATAATTAACCTCATCAGCTGTCTCATTACTACATTGACCATAAATTTAAGCTGCAAATAATCCCTGAAATACAAACATCTGTACTGACCACTGGTCAGTAAATTAACATACGTACATAATTCTGTGTAAATTAAATATACAGAAACATATACATACATTCATTTATATATATATATATATATATATATATATATGTGTGTGTGTGTGTGTGTGTGTGTGTATTTTATTATATGTATCTTGTATATTTTATTGAGAAGAACTTATGAATTGAATCGAATACAAATACTATTCAATACTATTAATATAATTCTTTATGATTGTAATATTATTATTTATTTTTCATTTTTACATACATACGCACATACATATTATATATATATATATATATATATATATATATATATATAAAACATATATAATTCAAAGTATATTTAATTTTTAAATCAATTCAACATTTTAAGTTGAACAAAATAATACATTTTAAAGAAACGAAATGAATTTAATTAGCTACTATTTTAATGAAAAAGAAATAATTTTTAATTTCAAAAAACTTGAAATCTATTAATAATAGATTCCTAATAATTCGATTTAAGTTAAGCCAGGAAATTGGAATGCCAAAAGTGTCTAATTATATAGAAAAGTGATAAGTAAAATAAAATATTTTTTTTCAATTATTTTTCAACATTAGAATAAACATAATTGAGTACAAAATCATAATTCAAAATTTAATTTGTGGTTTCAAAAAATTGTGAAAAAATTAAGATTAGTGATAACAACACCAATGTATATATATATATATATATATATATATATATATATATATATATTTAATTTTAATTTCCTGAAGATAAAATAAGTGAATATTTATGTTATGTATATATTATTGATAAGATGATAAGTGTATATTGATAATAAATTACAATTGATAATGATTCATTTAATAATTTAACTCAAGACAATAAATTTAATTACTCACTTCTTTAAGTATAATATCTAAGGATTACTTTTCTTTATGTATCATATATAATGACTATATTCAGCATGTCTAATCTTCAAATAATCTTAGTATTCTAAAATTACTCAAAAATAATATAACCTATCAAAATTAATCACAACACAAGATATGTAAAAAAGTGATCTTAAATTCTTATATTTAAAAGAATTAAATACAATTGAGCACATTCTAGAAATGAAAAAATAAGTACAACTACATTTAATAACAATGACAATTTAGCTAATTTAAATGATATTATAAAAACAATAAACAGTTATCGTTCAAATATATAAGGTACAAGAAAAAGATTCTAAGATATACTGATTTAAAATTTTTAAAATACTCTTGTTTAGACTACGGATTATATTTGGTAATTATTTATTTATATCTGATATATTTTATAATTGAAAAATGTAAAATTAGTATTTTCTCTAATAAATAATTATTAAATATCATAGTATTATTTCATGAAAAATGTCAGCTATTTCTTATGTTATCTTCTTTTTTTGTAAGAAAAATAATCTAGTACATAAAAAAATAATTTTGTTATTCAAAACAAATAATCATTTTATTGCACTATATTATACCAATGTAATAAACTCTGTTAACTGTCATGTTCTGATATTGGAACTTTTTGAATTTTATTTATTTATTAACCAGTTAGAGAATTTCTAATAATAAATTTGATCTAGATTTATTTCATTTAGTAAAATTGTTTATTTAAATATAAGCATTGTAAATGTATCAAAATTAAATTTAAACATAATTTTTGTATAAATGAATGTTCCAAGAATATATTTTGTATTTTATTTTTTAATTACCAATAGAATATATATATATATATGCGTTTTCGTTAGTTTATGAAATTATTTCATATTATATTTCGCTCGTATAATTCTTAAACGAATATGTCCTAGTAAACATGTAAATATTTTTTTCCTTTATCGTTATTGATAATTCATGAATATTCATGTCGTCGTTGAAGTTTCATGCATTAAATAATAGTCATCATTACAAATTACACTCACATAACTCTCTCAATTATAGTATTCTTGAAAAAAAGGAACTCTTCAATAGCAACGAGCCGAGTATCAACACTCAACGCCATAAAATACATACACTGTTTAGTATTAACGGCCACGCTTCGTGTTCGTTCGGCGTGGATCGGCGTCGTATAACGGCATCGTCCCGTTTCGTTGGCGACTGTCGTTAAATTTTTGGTCGTTGCTCGAGCGCTGGCAATGTGGATACTTTTTAACGACGTAACTAAAATATTCTGTTTGTGCGAACGATGCAAAAAGTTACAGCGGAGGTTTTTATGAATATTCAAAGTTGCGAAAATGTTAGGATGACGATGATTATAAATGATACAAGGGTCTCGTAGCTTAAATACTAATGGTTTCGAGGGTGGAATATTTTTTAAACAGTGGTTGTTGTGGGCTATTTATATCGTCATTACTTTACATTTATTTTCAAATGAATTAAAAAATTATACAAACATACCTCATTACTTTTATATACATACATACACATAAACACACACATACATAAATATATATATATATATATATATATATATATATATATATATATATATAATATGAATACATTTATAAATAAGAGAAAAAAGAATTTTATCCATTTTCATCAATAAAAATATAAATATAATAATTTCTTCATTTATATCAAAAGCACAAAATTCCAAGATATTTTATATTAAATTTAATGGATATCAAATGTTTAACATAAGTACAATTTTTCAATAACACTAAATTGAAATTAATATTTCTCTCTTTGTATACATATATATATATATAAATATAAGAGAAAAATAATTTTACCCATTTTCATTAATAAAAATATAAATAAAGTATTTTTACATTTATATTAAAAGCAAAAAGTTCTAAGAAATACATATTTAATTTAGTAAATGTCGAATATTTAACATAAATACAATTTTTCAATAATTCTGAATTGAAATTAATCTATCTTTTACTGTTTATTTATAAATATAATTTGATTTATATATATATATATATATATATATATATATATATATATATAAAGATAGATAGATAGATAAAGATAAAGAGAAATGTTAATTACTAAAGAAAATTAATAAAATATATCAAGGTGTAATTAAAATTAAGATGGATTATTTTTCTAGGAAATATATAAATAGTTTATCTAATATGCAAATATATAAAATAGTTGTTCTGTTTTTTACCGATTTATTCTCTAACTTAATATAATGCTGTGTTGGATATTACAAAAGTGATAATATATTCAGATACATTTTTCTTTCTCACCATTTAACATTTATATATTTATTTTCAAATTCTTATCACACTTGTCATTAGTTTTTTGTGTCACTTTTTTAAACAGAGAACACTTAAGAATAACAAGATAATAAGTCAAATGAAAAAATTAAAATTCAAAAACTGTTATTCGTTAGTCACAATTATTTTGTAATCTTAATACAGTATGTTTTTTTAATTAATACTGTATTTTTTTAAATTATCATTTTAATAATTAACTTCTGTATTATTTTGATATCATTTAGATTTTTTTATTTCAAAAACTGTTTTATTATTCACAATTTCATACTTTTTTTGTATATACAGCAAAATATAATGTAACTATTCAATTTTTCTATACTTTCATGAACGTTCTAAATAATTTAAATGCTATTTTGTAAGATTTATTGAGTTTTTTTTAAACCTCTTGTAATAAAAAATAGTTATGTTTAATTTTCTATTAAGGTTAAAAATATGTTCATTTATTGCTGTTACTTTACTAATTTATTAAAAAGTTCTTTATAAACCATTCTATATAATTTTGTATACTTTTTCAAAGAATATACAAAAGCTATGAAGACTTTTTTTTATAAAACGTACCTTTTTAAAACTTGTAAATTGTATTCGAACAAACATTTTAAATATTTTACCATTTTAAATATAAATAAAATAACATTTTATATACTAAAAAAAATATTAAAATACTGAAGTAGTAAAGATTGTTTATTTTTATATATGTTTCAATTGAAAAATCTCAACATAAAAATTCTAAACATAGTTATAAAAATATTACAAAGAAATTTTATCAATTTGAGTCTAGTTATTGAAAATTTAAAATAAAATACATAAAAAATGTTTATGAATATTGAAATTTAATAAAACAAATATGTTTCATTTACTTTTATGTCATTGTTTGTTATTATTGTTGAAAATTTTGATATTTGAAAAAAATATACAGCATTTTATAAAACAAATACAATGAAAGTGCTTTGATACACTGATTGTAACAAAGCACAAAAACGATCAATAAATCCATTCGAATTCACAAAAAACAGAAAAAATAAATATTAACATTTTTGTAAAAAATATAATGAAATTTCATTGAATGAAATGTCTAAAAAACAATTCAAACAATGCAATATTTGTTTTTCGTATATGAGATTATTCAATAATAATTGCAACTAACATCAGAACTATTTCAAACAATTGTATCCAAAGGGAAATATATTGTGTTCATATGTACAATTTGCAAGTGAACACATGGAATCAATAATAACATGCATTATACATATCTATTCAATGAACATAACGAACTAGAATAAAGTACATGCAATCACAACTACTGAATGATAAATATATCTAAAATTATTGTATCAGTAGATAACAAAATGAGGATACAGAATACAGTCATTTAACATTTTTTCAAAAATGTAAATAATATATTAAGATGCACATATTTATTCCTATAGGATTTTTCATATATATGTATTAACATATATATATATATATATATATATATATATATATATATATATATATATATATATATATATATGATATTTTCATAGAACATGACAACAAATATATTTTAATGTAAACTAAAAAATGAAGCAAATAATCTCAATTGATTTTGTGTGCATAAAAATATAATTTAAATGTTTTATTCTATGATTAATCTGTCCTTTTTCTACATAAATTAAAAATTCTAATCATTGTGATAGATTAGATTTTATAATTTCATTATTTTTTATTATAATCGAGGTTTGAAATTTATAAATTGAAAACTAAATGAAATGAAAATATTGACCATAAGTTTTAATATACTTTTTAGAAAAAAAATAAATTAATGTTTATGCATTATTTTAAAATATTGTTAAATAAATATGTTTTGAAGATTTAGTGCAATTTTATTGAAAATTGTTATGATTTTTAAAATATATTTTTATATAAATTTTGGTTTAAATGAAATTCAAGTAGTAAGTATTGAAGAAAATTCAATAAATTCTCAGATTAATAGATTTTTAAACTAATTTAATCATAAATACAAAAAGTGTTTTTTAAAATTTGTTCTTTTTGTTTTGTATGTTATATATATATATATATATATATATATATATATATATATATATATATATATATATATATATATATATATATATATATATATATATATATATATATATATATATATATATATATATATATATACATTTATATATATAATTTTTAAATTGCCTCTCTATCCATTACTGAATGAAAAATTTTCTCTCCTAAAATTTTCCATTCCAACCGATCCAATGCTTTTTTCTCTATCTATACCGATGAACTTTCTTATATCTCTGTGTCAACTATCCATGGCCTCTTTCTGATATATATATATATATATATATATATATATATATATATATATATATATATATATATACAAAAAATAACATTTTATACAAAATAATGTTTTTAGTTACTATACACGTACTATTATCAATAAATATTTTACAAAAATATAAGTATTGTAATATTAAAAAATGTTTTAAAGTTTAATCTCATTAAGTAAGTCTATGAAATTCAGTCATCATAATTAGACGTGTTTTTTATGAACATGATAAAAAAAATATTAAGTTTTAAAAACTAACTGAAAATTAGCATGAAAATGCTAGCTAAAAATATTCAACAAAAACATGTTGAAAAGCTTTATGAACTTGATTATATTTTTCATATTATTATATCTGAATAAAATTAAAGATTGACTGAGAATGAAAAAATAAAAGATAATGAATTCTTCATTCCTCGTACATAAATAATGGACAAAAATGGAGACAAAATAAATGAATGAATTGCTTGAAAGAGTTTTTCAATAAGTTTTAATATTGAATATTAAAATAGAAAAAAAATATATATATATATATATATATATATATATATATATATATATATATATATATATATATATATATATATATATATATATATATATATATATATATATATATATATATATATATATATAAATATTTGGAGAGATAGGTTTAAATATAAAATACACAAGTCAGAAACTTTTTGATTTTTTGTTTTAAAATTTACTTTATTTATATAATATAGTACTATCTAGTTTTTATTGCTTTATATATATATATATATATATATATATATATATATATATATATATATATAAACACAGCTTATAGCAACTCACGAAAAACTGAAAACTGTTGATAGCATATGAAATAAGTAAAGTAAAAGATTTTCAACGCCATAAATACTTTGTATATCCATATCTGAAAATAGAAATGATCTGTTTTAGAAAAATACTTTTTAATTTGTATATTGCATATAACCAGACTCTTTTCAACAATATATTTGTGTTTTAATATTTAATATATATATATATATATATATATATATATATATATATATATATATATACACAATCGTTGAGAATTTATATTTCTTTATAAAAAATATTGACTAATATTAAAATTAAAATAATTTACACAATGATTTTTAGAACACTGTATATATAAATATTAAAAAAATATATATACAAAGTAATATTCCAAAATTAATGAATATTACTAAATCTATTTATTTCTATCAATTGCAAATACTCAATATATATATATATATATATATATATATATATATATATATATATATATATATACGTATATAATTGACTATTCATTGGAATTTTAGTTGTAATCAATTATATAAAAATAATTTTATGATAAACAGTTCGTTACAGTTTACATTATAATAATAATAAGCATATAAGTAGATGAATATTAAATTAATCAAAACCATAAATTCCGATATTTTTGCCTCCCATTTCGTCGTGTATTAACGTTTTTATTAATATGTTAAGATTATTTTTCTTTGTTTGAAGCTTGTAAAATTCAAACAAAGAAGAGTAAACTTAAGGTATCAATAAAAGAGTTAATTAAACGTTCTAATATATTGATGTATTTTGATTGTAAAATTTCATTTCAATATAACTGTATAGATTTATAAACCATATTATATATATATATATATATATATATATATATATATATATATATATGTATATATATGAGTGTTTATATTATTTTTTATGAACAAACTTAGAGATATTCGCATATCTTTTCTTATTCCATTTATAAATGCAAGTAAATTGTAGAAAATTAATTAATGAAAATATCATATTATAAATGTGCTCTTTGTGGTACTTGTTTTAATAACACGATTTTAAAATGTGCTTAGGATGAAATCATCTATAAAATAATAAATATAGCAAGATTATTGATTTAATCGTTAAATGATATTCGCGAATAATTATTAACAGTTAAAATATTAAAGATTTTAATACTATTGAGAAGACCAATTTTTATTCTTTTTAATTTAAATTTTGGATTGCAGATATTTGAATTTAAATAATCGTTTATTAACATGTAAAAATGAAAATACTGAATTGACGATTGTTTTAGAGGAATGATTAAATAGTGAAATAAGTCATATTTAGAAAAATCTTACTAAGTTATGATAATTTAAATGAATTTACACAAATGAATTTTAACCCCAACACCACAATAATTTAAAGTGTTCAATAATCACTTATTGTTCACTTGTTATTTATAATTATATAATTTATAATTATATCGGCTAAAGACAGAAAAGTTCTGACGATGATGGCATCGCCATCGAAATGCATCAGTCGATATAATTATAAATTATATAATTATAAATAATAAGTGAACAATAAGTGATTATTGAACACTTTCAGTTATTGTGGTGTTGGGGTTAAAATTCATTTGTGTAAAGTGAATCAGCCACAGTTCCAAAACAGCTAATTAAATGAATTTATCAACTGACTGAACGTTAAAAGAAATAGTATATTAATCACAAGACACGGTGTCGAACACACGTGCCGAATAAAGAATGCGACAATATTCGAAACTTTCTTTCATATGAATAAGTAAACACATTACGTGGACCACGTGGTGGCAGCACCTGTCGCATGGCGTGTGCGCGCTTACGGTGACGACGCTTCCATCATACCATCTTAAACTCACCGCATTACCGCCAGACAAACATATTCGTGACCCAGAGACCTGTATTCATGAACAGCGACCGCTAGAGCAGAGCACTAAACCTTATTGAATTCATTACTGTTTATTAATGCAGTTAGTAGCAACCTAATTACAATTACTGACACTGGCGCTTTCTGGATGTTGGCGGCATTGAGCGGGCGTTGCCCGTACGGGTGGCAGCACTGTGCGACGGTCTGCCGTTACGGCCGTCGCCGCACCAACCGGCACTACCACCACAAAGAATCTAAATACACTCGTCGACTACAATCTTATTAGGTTTCACTCTTTCAGAAATAAATGTTTATTAGCGCCTTTTATCAAAGATTTGAATAATTTCTTTTCTTTTTTTCCTTGTTTCGTTTGTCGTCGTATGATTTTTTTTTGTAATAATGACGAGTTTTATTTTTTTGTTTGCATTCCATTTAGCGACTACATTTCTTCAATTGGATTTACGAGGATGCTGTAAATTTTCTTATTTCGCTTGATTGTGTAAATTGCGTTATTGTGTTTTTATTTGCTTCATTTATGCGTTCAATTTAGTATCAGTGTTAATCATCTTAGTGAATTTTATAATTTCTGACATGTTTTTTTTTTACTGATTCATAATAATAAATGAGAGATTATCATAAAAATCATTGTAATCGATATATTGATATTGAATACGATTATTTAATTATTATTTTTTTAAAATTAATATATATATATATATATATATATATATATATATATGTAAATATATATAAATTTGTAAAGAGAATTAATAATAAGAATGGGAAGAAATAGAAACATTTATAATTACAATAAATATAATATATAGGGTCATTCAAATGTGACGCCTAGATTTGATTTTTATTAAAAAGAAACATGTTTATAGGATGGTTTATAGTGAAACATGTATATAGGTTTTTTTTGTCTGTTTAATAAAACACTAATTTAGGCGTTACATTTGGATGACCCTATACTTCTTGATATCAAATTCATAAAAGTACAAATAATAAATAAACGCTTAATAGAAAATGTTTGTAATTATTCTCTCTCTCTCTCTCTCTCTCTCTATGTATATATATATATATATATATATATATATATATATATATAATTAACGAAAGGTTTTTAATTTGATTCGTTAACAAAATAATTGTTTTTTTAATTTAAAAGAGCTGTTTGATAAATTTTTACAATGTGAAAATAATTAAAATTGTGTATATGTGGTTGCAAACAAAGAACATGTGTTCAAGATATAAACATCAAAACTTCTCAATTTAAATTTAAAATTTGACTCTGTCCCTATATAATAGTGGACTGAAAGTGATTTTTTCAAGAGTACTTTGCTACCATATTGATTATATATAATTGAATACAAATCTGTAGGGGAGATTTTTTTTATTGTTTAATTCAAAAGTATATATATATATATATATATATATATATAATTGGTACGATTTTAATTAAAAATGTTTTAAAAATAACAGTAAAAATTATTTATTGAATTTTATGTAAACATTTTTTTTTAAAGAATAAAGAGTTTTTTTAAAAATTCAAAAAATTCTACATACGTATATAATTATTATATTATATGAAAAAGAATATACCAAAAATTATTATCTTTCTACCCAAAATTGATTTATATTCTATCTTGAAATTAAATACACTTTGATTAGATTGGATAAAATAATTGGAATCGTGATTATTGTGATAGATACTAGATAATATTTTATGACTTTATCATTAAGTAATCAAAAATATTTTTGATATCAAATAAAATTAATATTTATATGCAATGAAACGAAGTAGTATCTAAAAATATAGTTTATAATAAGTCTATGAAATAATTTCAATTCATATTTATATTATTTACTAAATATAGTAAATAATTTTAAATCTGTACATCTATAATAATTTATCATTTTTGTATTATATTTTTAAATCGATATAAAAAATTTAAATAAATATATTGTTACAGCGGAAGGTGCTTTCAAAAAATTAAAACCTGAACCAGTAAGTGCGGGGTCGTTAGGTGGAACGTCACCTGGTGGACCTCCGCATGCTGGACATACACCTACAACTGCATCGTGTCCAACGCCAGCAAGACGAAGACATCGGACAACATTTACGCAAGTGAGTTATTTTTATAAAAAATATATATGCTTTAATTGTGAAACATGTAAATATTTTTAGTTACTATTTTAATTTTTATACAAGAGAATAAATTAATGACGTTTTCTAAAAGAAGTATTTTATATAATTCTATTTTAAATTTTTTGGAAAGATATTAAAAAAATCAATGTACATTAATAAAAATATTTTTTTCTAAATATATTCTATATTATAATTAATTTTCTAATTCGTAATTGTTATCAATGACATTGTGAGGAAATATTTTTAGTGGATATATAAACTTTATTTATTATAATTTTAGTATAAAATATTTAAAAGAAATTTAAAAAATATAAAATATTTATAAACGTAATTATTTAAAAATTTAATAACATACTATACAAATATATATATATATATATATATATATATATATATATATATATATATATAAACATACACACACACATATATTGGAAATATAGTCTAGAATGAAAGAAACAGAGTTATTTTTCACTCAACAGGTTGATATAGTATTTTTAACATTCCTATCCTTTAAGAATGTATAACAAGTTTGACTCTATTCTCGAAAATTTCGTTTTATTTATACATTTTTAATATTCTACACATTTCGAGATCGTATAAAGTAAGTTTCTATCTCGTCTCAGTTCTGCTTTCAACTTCCGTGTTTCTCTTTGATTGCCAACTTCCGTATCTTTGACTACAATTTTATTTTATATTTTGCTACCTTCCTCATTTATAACCATCCACATTAATATGAATATATATATATATATATATATATATATATATATATATATATATATATAATGTAGAAATTAATAATAGTATTTTTGAAAAATGTTTTTTACAGAAAAACTATTTCTATGTTCAAATAATGGATTGATACTCTACAAACTTTATAGATTTCTTTATAAGAATATTTAACCAACATTTGTTGCCTGTTTTAATATATTCTTGTATTCATTTTATGTAAATTAATTATCACCCAACATCACAAGATATTAAAAAGTGTTCAGTAATTACTTAACAATGCAATCATCATCAGAGCGTTGTGTTATAAAATCTGTTTCAAAACAAATAGATAATTTTGTATATTTCAATAGAATTATTATTTTTTTTTAAAAAAATAATAGAAAATTTGTGTTAAGTGAATGATTGCTTATATTTATATTCTATATTCTTTAATTAGATTGACAACAATAATTTAATAATAAAAAACCCATTATTAATAAACAACATTATTATTTTTTATATAAATATAATTTTTCGTTTATTTTTTTGAAAATAAAAACATACAATTCTTTAAGTTAAATAGAAATTAATTTAAGGTTTTATTAAAAATCTTTGAATTATTGTGACAATATCTTGTTAAAAACTTGTATTCTTTTTAGTTAAAGTTATGTTTTTAATTTGACTAGAAATCTATTGAAAATTATTTAATTTCTATGAATAAATCAAATCTTTCAGTTATATGAAGAAAACAGAATTGTTACAATCCATTATAATAGACAAAATTAAATAAGTACACACACACTCACACACACACACACACACACATATATATATATATATATATATATATATATATATATATATATATATATATATACAAAATTTATTTTCAGAAGTGTAAATAATATAATACACTAATTATTTAAAGATTTTTTAAAATATACTAAATATTGTCATTTAATTATCATTTCTGAAATTAGTTTTAAAAATTAATAACTAAAAGTATTCTTGAAATGAGATTAATTAATTTATTTTATTTTTTACAGGAACAATTAGCAGAATTAGAAGCAGCATTCGCAAAATCACATTATCCAGACATTTATTGTAGAGAAGAATTAGCAAGAACTACAAAACTCAATGAAGCACGAATACAGGTAAGAATAAATGAACAATATAAAAATAATTTTATTCGAAAAGTGATAGTAAATATTTTATATTTAGTAATTCGTGTAATTTCTCAAAACAGGTTATATAAAAATGAATAACTGTTTAAAATTAAAAAATTATTACGGATGAAAAACGGTTTGATGTACTTAATTAATTAATAAGCTTAAAAATAACATTCAACAAATTCACTCCTATTATTTTGCTTAATTTCATTCTTCATTGATATTTTAAAAAGAATAAATATTCTATTATTATCTCATTTGTATTGTTATATCTTCATATTGTGTAAATATGTCAATAAAATAATAGGAAGGCTATATTTATATTTATGTTTTATTTTTAATTTTTTAACAACTACTTAAATTAATAGAAAATAATAGAAATATTTACAAGAAATGTAGTGTCTTGTCGAAATACAAAAAGAGAAAAAACATAATAGATTCACATGCATGAAAAATCATTAAAAATAATTTCGTATTCTCTGATTAAATAAATACATGTCATGTGTGTGTATGTGTGTATAATATATATATATATATATATATATATATATATATATATATATATATATATATATATATATATATATATATTCAATTCTTATTTTAAAAAATAAAATTCTATACTAACATATTTAAAAAAATAATTATTAGATTAAAACAAGCAATTTTCATAAAATGGATATGTGTATAAGATTTATACATTTATACAGAAGGCTCAAATGAGACTGAAGTATATTTAGATATTATATCCTTTTGTCGCTTTTAAGCCATCCTATATTAAAAATAAAACAGAATTCTTTTATATTTTTTGTTATATATATATATATATATATATATATGTATATATATATATATATATATATATATATATATATATATATATATGATATATAATATATATACATATATATATGTATATATAAAAGGAAAGAGAGAAGAGAGAAGAATTAAGTAGAAGAATGATGAACAAGTAAATTGAATATTTAAGATTTTTTTTATAAATTTATGTAAACAGAAAACTATGAATTATTTAAAATTGTTGAATTAATAAAAGAAGAGGACTTTTTTTAACAATAAATGAATAGAAGATGAAAAAGATAATGTGTTGGTTATAAATTGTTTTTGTTTCGGTTATTTTTATATTGGTCGTTTTTGTTATTGTGGTCATTTAACATAAATGTACTTATTTCAACACCAATAAGTTTTTATGAAATGTGTTTTATACTAAATTATTGTTCATTTTATTTGCTGATGAGCATTTCAATGTCCATGTAATCGTTGTCATTGTACTATATTAGATTTTATAATGCAATGCTTTGATGTTGACAGCATAGTCACAGAAATGTGCATCAACGAATAAAGTGAATATCGACACAAAAACATGTATGGTTTTAGGATGAATGATTTATTTGTATTAATGTACAAAATCTGTTTAGTCAACATCAAATATTATATATTTTTAGCATACGTGTTATAACATTGATAGATGATGTAAATAGTGAATGAAAATCATCAATGATCTTAGTTATAGAATAACAAGCTCTCTTCGAACCATTAACGAATAAAAAAAAAACAACAGAGAGGAAAAACTTAACGAAATGTATTCGATGACCGATTACGAGGAAAAGAACGAAATCGTTCATGAAATTAGATTTCGCGAAGCGCAACGAAAACGTAAAATGGCGACATTAATGACGATAAAAAAAAGTATAGATAGCCGACAAGTCGCGTCTCTATGAGCGGACGACTCCATCTATCTGTGTGTCTGCAAACTAAGTTAGTCTCGAACACAATTCGATCAAAGGTATCGTTGAAACCGGAACATAATCATATAAAAGGGAACACAAACCATCGCCTCTCGACAAGGTATTCTGATGTGAAACATCATTATTATCTGTCGATTGTGTGTGTGTGTGCGTTTCTCTATCTACTGATCGACTATAGTTACGACTGTGTCATTATCTCTTATACTCTTTAGACGCTATTATTGATGGTACACGAATAAATGTTATTTTATTTCATTTGTTATGTCGACCGTCTGCTCCGGTTTTAATCAAGATTTGCCTTGATTTGGTTCTGAACTTTTTCATTAAATTAAACGATTTCAACAGAACGATTCTAGTTAATATATCTGTTTGTTTTGATGAAATAAGGTAAATGTGTATTATATTTCGTTTGACAATTAGCTATAGATTAATTCGAACTAAACGACTTCGAGTCTTCTAAGAAGCAGTTATGTTTCTGTGATACAAATAAATAAGCAATATAATTATGTTAGAACAAACGAATGGGTATTAATTACACTTTCAATTATGCTGAAAAGGATTGTTGATCGATAAACATTTATTCAAAGAGTTAAGGTCTATAAATAATTTAAATAAGATTATTAATAAAAATATTTTTTTTCTTTCCCTTTCCTCTGTATCTTTATGGACGTCGAGTAAACTCCTCCTTCAGAAATATAGAAAAGTCTAAAAAGATACCCTTTGTTAGATGAAATAGAGACATGAGGAAATTCTTGATATGAAATTAAAAAGAAAGGTAGTAGATAGATGGAAGTAGAAAGTTTTAGAAAAGAACTTCATCCAGCAGTAGATACAAAACGTTTGATATATATATATATATATATATATATATATATATATATATATACGAGGGTTGTTTGATAAGTCCGTGTAAAAACAAAAACTGCTTCATTTTTTTGAATAAATCGTTTTTATTTTTCAACATAGTCTCCTTTTAGGCTTATACACTTCATCCAACGCTGCTCTAGTTTGTTGATCCCTTCCGAATAATAGGATTTGTCCAAGTCTGTAAAATAGTCATTCGTTCCTGCAATCACCTCCTCGTTCGAATAAAATCTTTTTCCCGCGAGCCATTTCTTCATATTAGGGAACAAATAATAGTCCGATGGAGTCAAGTCTGGAGAATAGGGGGGATGTGAAACGATTTGGAACCCTATTTCCATTAGTTTTGCGGCCACAACTGCTGAGGTGTGACCTGGTGCGTTGTCGTGATGAAAGAGGCCTTTTTTGTGGGCTAATCGGGGACGTTTTTCTTGCAACTCGGTTTTCAAACGATCCAATAACAATGAATAATATGCACCTGTAATGTTTTTACCCTTTTCCAAATAGTCGATAAAGATTATTCCTTGCGAATCCCAAAAGACAGTCGCCATAACCTTCCCGGCCGAAGGAATTGTCTTCGCCTTTTTCGGAGCAGATTCCCCCTTGATAACCCATTGTTTAGACTGCTCTTTGGTCTCAGGAGTGTAGTGATGTATCCATGTTTCATCTACAGTGATGAAACGACGCTTAAAGTCCTGCGGATTTCGTTGAAACAGCTGCAAACCGTTCTTGCAACACTTCACACGACCTCGTTTTTGGTCGATTGCAGCACCCACCTGGCGGATAGCTTTTTCATGTCCAAATGTTGGTGCAAAATATTATGTACCCGTTCACACGAGATGCCTACAGCACTAGTAATCTCACCCACTTTCACTCTTCTGTCATCCATCACCATATCATGGATTTTATCAATGATTTCTGGAGTGGTGACCTCAACAGGGCGTCCAGAACGTTCAGCGTCTTTTGTGCTCATATGGCCACTCCGAAAATTTTGAAACCACTTATAAACCGCACTAATCGAAGGTGCAGAGTCACCATAATGTTTATCAAGCTTCTGTTTAGTCTCCTGAGGCGTTTTTCCTTTAATGAAGTAGTGTTTAATCAACACGCGAAATTCTTTTTCGTCCATTATTTGACAATCACTCGATTTCCTTGATTCCAACGATTATCAAACACAAAGGAATAGACCGATATGGCTGAAACTTGATGTGTGTTCTTCCAAGAGGTGCTACTAATTAAAAATAACCTCGATATGCACCAGTGGTGCCATCTTTCGGAATTTACACGGACTTATCAAACGACCCTCATATATATATATATATATATATATATATATATATATATTTAATGGAAAAATGAATTCTAGGAATAATAAATTTATAAAGTTAATAATTAGATTAAAATGAGTTATTTTTATAAAATAGATAGTAAACTAAATAAGTTTCAACTTGTTTAATAGGTCAATACGTGAATGATAGTGATTAAAATTAGTTTTGTAATAAAGAAAGTTAAATAATAAATTCAAAGAAAAAATAAAACTTTTTTTAATAAAATCGAAAAAAATCTTATTACAACTTTACGTTTATTATCAAATTCTTATGAAAAATTTTCTTTGTTATGTACAATAACATTTCAGTGGTATTGAAAATTAAATGAAAAAAAGTAAATAATAAATGTCTCGAAATCTCTTATCATCACAGTACTTCAAAAATTAATATAAAATATAATTTTATTAAATGATGTATTTGCTTATTTAAAAATATATTTGAGATAAAAATTAAAATACATTTTTCCAATTAACAATATTTATAAAATAAAATTGTTTAAATTGCAATTTTCAATTCTTTATATACAAGTTATGGGCTATAAGGTAATAAAATAAAGTTAATAGCGATTTAGCTACGACGATGACTTATGTAGTAAAGAATAAAAAACATTTTTACACATGTTTTAACCTAATTAACCAGTTGCGCTGGAATGACGTGCTATGTACGTCAACTGCTATCTGTACCAAATGTCGATAAGACGTACATAGCACGTCGTGTGATTTTTGCTAAGTTAAAATAACATCTGAGTTCAGTTAGCAAGTGTCACACTTCTGTTTTGAAGGCACACAAGTGCTTTTTTGTAGAATTTCATTAATTTTACATATTTTCATTGAATAATAATCAAGTAACTACAAAACACAATATTTTTTTTTTATTATTATAAAAAACTATTTTACCAAAGAACTATTTTATTCTGATAATAGCGCATCAGAAAATGTTGTACTGGATTTATGTAGACCTTTAGTTGATTTTGTACACACCCTCTTTTAGATAACTGGTATTCGTCACCAAAACTGTATTGGAAATTACATTTACAAAAAATTTATGCTATCGGAACAGTCAGATCTAATAGAAAGAATATGCTAAAAGATCTCGCAGCGACAAAATTAAAAACATTTTACGTTCTTTTAAGATCTTACAATGGTATCTTAGCTGTAAATGGAAGGACAAAAAAGATATATATTTACTTTCTTCAAAACATTCCAAAGCAGAAATGATTGTAACAAAAAAAAAGGTAGAAATTATACAGACCAAAATGGAAACATTACAAAACCTAATATAGTTTTTAGATTACAATGATGGTATGGGTGGAATAGACCTGCATGATAGCTATTTATCATCTTTTCCTTTAACGAGAAAATTTACAAAAAGTTACAGGAAAATATTCTTTTATCTAATAGATATGGAATTTTTTAATACCTATATTCTATTCGGTAAAATAACAAACGTACCAAATCCCAACAAATACTCCTTTTCAAAAATTATTATTATTATTAATAAATTTGTTAATCAATTTAAGAGTTTTACTATAATGTTAATGTGTGTGTGTGTGTGTCTAAAACTTTATAAAAAAATGATTTCAAATACCAACTCGCTGCGAATTGCTTTGGACGGATTTGCCACGCGTGCATGTTAATTAATTGCCAGCGCAACTGGTTAAGAAGAATTTTTCATAAAAGTAGCTGGAAAAATTGTATATGTTTTTAGATAACAACAAAAGATTGTCAATTAAAATTTTTCCTATAGCACTATTTTATTTATTATAAAAAAGAGTACGAAAATATTTATGTCTCTTACGAAAATAACGTAATGGTACATGTTTAGTAAGAGCAACAAAACAATGAACTGTATTCTAATATGTAAAGAAAATTAAGTAAATTTTAAAAATTAGGATATAATAATATTAATAGAAGAATATGAACAAGATTTAAATTTATAAATTATTTATTAAAATAAATGCATGAATTTCTGTATATATATATATATATATATATATATATATATATATATATATATATATATATATGAAAAAAATCTTTATAAAGAAATATAAATACGTAAATAGAAGTTTCTAAGAAGGGTACTCAAACTTTAGTTACACAAGAAAAGAAAAACCTAATGAATACAATTCAGATTAACCAAATACACGAATTCGACATTATATAGGGTAAAAGGTCATGTTTAAATGAAATTTCAACGTGACCCTGACAGTAATACATTACCAAAACTGCACATTTTCGTAATAAGCTTACATAATGATAACCTTATTTCTCACTTAGTCCACCTCTGATCCCTTAAGCCATTCACTCTATGATCCCGCGATTAGACCGGCTGTAATTCAATGGAATCTACTTTGCATTGAAGAGAGAATATCGCAGTTTACTATCTGTTCTACACACACACGCACAAAATGTCCACACACTATATAACGTCTTAGTGTTGAGGTGGAATCGTGTTCTTACTGTCACTTTCTGTCATGAAAGTGATTTTGCTATAGGGTTGAATTTAAACTTGCCTCTTTAGTGTAATTATTTTCGTTCCGGATTTGATTCTCAGTTCGTCTCTTAATTACATATACTCCTGTATATATATATATATATATATATATATATATATATATATATATATATATATATATATATATATATATATATATATATATATAAATATCCGTCCTTCAATTTACGAGAGACTTTTTTTACACGAGTTTTTTTTTGCGCGGCAAATTATACCTCTATTTACGCGGTATTGATTTACGCGGTCAGATGGATTTCATTTTATATAATTTTTCATGGAATTTATTATATATCAGAGTGACGCAAATTCTTACTTGAACGTATAAAAGCACAATATAAATATATAAAAGATTGATTATTTTGAATTACAGTAGCGATGGTGACACCGAATAAAATTTATCTACTTTTGTTTTCAAAAACGTCATTATTTTTTTGTTAAGCTATGTGAAATAGATATGTGTTTCTACAACTTTACTAGCTTTTATTTCCAATATTTTTTCTATTGTACTGACAGACTCAATTTACGCGATTTTCATTCGCGTAAAACAAATCCACGTGGAACGGATACTCCGTGTAAATTGAGAGACGGATGTATATATATATATATATATATATATATTATATATATGTTTTTGAAAATTCTTATATTTTTTTTTAAATATATTACAATGTAAAAAATAAATTCAATATTTACCATAATAGTTATTTATATAATTAATCATTTTTTCTTTAAAAAATAAAATTAACTATATAGACAACAATTGTCTGTAATAACTTTTAAATTGCTTGTATTTTGATCACAACTATTTTTAGTTAAAACTGAAATCCATAAATCTAATTTCAACAGATAAACTACTAATGTAAATTAACTTCTTTCTGTCTAATAATTTTTTTTAGTATTTTTTTATATTTTTGTTAAATTATTAAATTTAAAACTTTATTCTGATATAAAATGAGTACAAAAATAGATCACTTACTCCAAAACCAAAGGATTTTATCTATTAATTAATGACTTATTCATTTTATTCGCTAATACGAATTAAAATAATCATGTTATCATCATTAAAGCAGTCCAGACCCAAATTATAATAAAATGAAGAATATATTTTCTGCACATACTAAGAATTCCTTACATTAGAGGTATAATTCTCTGTTTATAAATTATTTAATACACTACTGAATTATTTATTTATTTTAAATCATATATATTGATTGTTTTTTTTATAAAATTTAATATGATCCAATTTTTTTAAACAGACCATACAATATGCAATATAGTGAAATCTATCCATATATATATATATATATATATATATATATATATATATAATATATATATATATATATATATATATATATATATATATATATATATATATATATATATATATATATATATATATATATATATATATATATATATATATATATATATATATATATATATTAAAATAACATAGTTTATAAACAAATATGTAGTGAAAATGAGTCAAACAAAATGACTTTATTATCAGAATGATTATTGCGGAGATTAAACGAATTTCAATTTTAGCGATGTCCTAGTTTTTTGTAATTGAAAATGAAAAACAATAACATTGTCTTCAAAGTACACAACTGCAGTATATTTGTATGTACATACACGTACGTGTGTTCTATGCTAGATTTTTATTTTTAACCGATCGGCTAGCTGAACTAACCTGATGCTAATGCATGAGTCACACGGCATGGTGCAGCACTGTCGCGGATGTGACAGTTGTGTCTCTGGGGGAGGCCTAACGAACGCGTAATTCAATCAAAGATTCGTTCTCGAGGGCTGCAGGCGACCGCTCTCACCACCTAGCTAACACCATCGCCCCATACTTCCAACCCTCGTCGGAACGTCATCGTGAGCTGTCTGTTGACTACTTCGTTTTGTCCCAGATGTGAAGTCGCTACTTTTTTAACGTTATTGAAAAACGAAATGTAGATTTTATGAATGTTTCTTCCAAGGAACGCGATTAAAGAAAACTTAATATCATCTAAAGGAAACATTATAATATTTTTATAAAGCACACACACACACATATATATCATATTAATAAAAGACAAGTTTTTTAATAATATTTTTTCGATAAAAATATGATTTTTATGCCAAAGCTAAAGTAATTTTTTATCAAAACTTAAAATATATCTCTACAAAAATCTATCAGTAAACACATACAAACATATTCATATCTTACAATTCTTCTACTTTTTGTAAAAGTTAACGAATTAAATTTTCTTTTCAATAAAAAGATATCATTTCTTAATTAAATTAATTGATTTAATTTCTTTTCAAACTTACTATTTTATCTACATACATATTTAAAATAAGCGTTATATGAAATTGATAATTTTTAAAATTTGTATAAACATAAATTGTAAAGAACAAAAATTATGATTTTTTATTTAAATATATACACCATATAAATCTTTACTGGGACAAAACTGCATATTTTTTTAAAAACGAAAATAATTGTGTTTTTAATAACAAAATATATATTTATTAAAAGTAATTATTTTTAAATGAAAATCTAAATCTTGAATTTATATACATAAATATTATTTCTATATTTTTTTAAATTAAAATTTTCTATTTTCATACAAAGATTATTATTTATTATATATATATATATATATATATATATATATATATATATATAATTAAAAAAATATGTATGTATATATGTATTTTCATTTTTATAACCGAATTAAATAAAAGAATAGTATTTCGACTTAAGAGAATACAGGTGGTTTATTTTAAAAGAAATATTCTATAGTAAAAATATTTCAATTTGAATATTCTTTGAATTCCAGAATACATTTCATAAATATTTTTTTATAAAAATTATCGTACAATTTTAGTTTAATAGAAGACAAAAATTGAAAAAACACATTTAAGAATTATATACATTTTTAATTAAAAATATATTATAACACAGTCAAGTGCCAATTAATAGTTTTTAAAAATTACATTTTTGATAAATATTTCAATAATATAATAATATGAACTCTTTAAAATGATATATGTAATAAATTTATTAAATATAAAAATTATCAAATAATATACTTCATAAAAATTCAATAATTTTCAAAAATATGTTTTCGGTCAAAAATAGAATATGTTATTAAAATGTTCTTATTTGAAAACGAACGAAATATTTTAAAATAAATATTATTTATTAATAAATCAAAGATAGCAATAGTAAGTATCTTTTTTCATAAAAATCAATCATAGTTTATTTTTAATTTTATTTACAAGATATTCATTTATTGAATTAACTTCGTTAATAATCACAATGAAATGAACAAGTAATATTCATTGATATTTAATTCAATAAAAAAATATTTAAATCCACAATCGTTGAAATAATCTCATTTAAAAATATTCTTTACATAATTTTTATTGAAATCATCAAATCTCGAACATCAACAATTTTAACTTTGTAAAATAATAAACCCAAACAATACTTTTTTAATTCATTATTATAAATATTTCTCTAGTGTATATTCTATATATTCACTTATATATGCACATGATGAAGTCTCTTTGGATGGAAAACTAATATCTTAGACAGAAAGCTTCACTATAAGCAAAGCTCTAAGCAAACGTCAATCTCTATTACAGTATAAATAAGATGCGGCAAAATAACTTTCGAGTATCTGAGATAACATGTGTTTTATCAAGTAAATTTATTTAAACATACACACACACACACACACACACATATATATATATATATATATATATATATATATAGGGTGGTCCTCAAATGAGACTGAAGACTAATAAAAAATATTAAAAAAGTAAATATATATCTAAATCCTTTAGTCTTATTCAGACCACTCTATATCTTTTTTATAATGATTCTGAGAAATGTTAATAATCTACAAAAAATAATTATCTTTCATTACTTTTCAAATATATTTTGTTCAATTAACTATTTCTAATAATTTTTAGAAGATTCTAACCGAATTACTTGTTCATTTCAATTTCTATTAAAAATATAATAAATCAAAATCAGCTCTATCAGATTTTAACTATTATATATACACTGACGCACATAAGTAATGGCACACATGGGTAACATAAACAATTTATTGATAAAATTAAATGAAGTAGTTAAATTAAAAAAAATATTTAATTGAAAATAAATATACTGAATATTATATTATGAATAAATTTAATGCATATCATATTTATTTTCAATTAAATATATTTTTTTTAATTTATCGACTTCATTGAATTATATCAATAAATTGCTTATGCTACCCATATGTGCCATGATTTATGTGGATCAGTGTGTGTGTGTGTGTGTGTGTATGTGTGTATATATATATATATAATATATAATTTTAAAAAACCATATAATCAAGAGTAATAATACACACAATGAATCCAAATATTTTATAAAACCTACATTTGTTTTACAAAAAAAGACATAGATTTTTTTACTTTTCATGATAAAATTATATTTATAGAATATTCATCTACAAAATTTAATTGAACCTTAATAAACAACAAAATTAATATTACTATAAGATCTATAAAATGTTTAAAATTGATTTAGAAGTGACAATAATAATATTATTTATTTATGTTAATAATTATATATTGCATATTTTTAGACAAATTGATACAATAATAATTAACTTCTTTAAAAAGGTAATAATTGAAAACGCTATAAAATACTTTATAAATATATTTGAAATCACGGTTATAAAATATAAGTCTATAATATATATTTATATATATATATATATATATATATATATATATATATATATATTTTTTAACTATAAACAGATTTTCAAATTCATTAATATGATATAATTTTTTAATAAACAATAATATATAAATATATATATATATATATATATATATATATATATATATATATATATCTGTATAATGAAACTTTGTGCCGCATCAATGCAATAGTAGTTCGTGAGACGCTTTTATCTTGCCGTGTGTATAAATTAGATTTGGCTTAGAAATAATGGAATGTATGTAGTACGAAGTAGTGGATTGCGAATATATGTGTATAAACGTATATTCGGATAAAGATGGCAGGTCGCTTTTCTGTGGGCATTAAAAGCTCATTTGTGAGTTAGAGGATATGTAAACTGCTTTCTGATATGTGCTTTTTTATTTTATGTTCTAATTGAGTTCTTAAATACTTTCATACAAATTGAACCCATGTACGTAATGAATGCAAATTCATTTTTATTACACATTATAAATTTATTTTCATATATATATATATATATATATATATATATATATATATATATATATATATATATATATATAGTTTGTAATATCAAATTATTTTTGTTAATTTATGCATAGATATCGTCCATTGATGACATATATTTCAATGAAATATGTCCCTGAATAATGTATAGATAAAATATAAGCAATATTTTTTTTATTTTGAAATCATTTATTTATTAATAAATGAGTACTCATTCTTAAATTGTAATCTTTTAAAATAAATTCAAATTTTTACAAACAGCCACTTATATTTCTAAATAAATTTAATTTTCAACATACAAAATAAATATTATATAATTATTTTTCTGTTAGTGTTAGTATTATACATAAAAAAAATGATTGTATAGTTTGGGATATAAACTATTGAGTCTAAAGCAATTCATTTATTCACATAGTTGTTATTTATATATATTTAAAATATATTAATAAGTTTTTGTTAACAAAACAAATAAATTTAGTTATATGGAATGCCTTTTTATATTTTGAATAGAACTAAAATTATATAGTTTTAAAATTCGATGGAAGTTATTATTTATTTCGTTAATTTCATTGATTTCTTAAATGAGTTTTACAATTTGCTGAATCGAATATTCGCTCTGATTGTTTTCTTCGAAACCGTGATTGCTTTATATCGATAGTCGAATTCTGATTTAATTTATTTGACAAATACATAGACACATATGTAAAAAATTCTACATATCATTTTTTTGTCAATTTGTATATATATATATATATATATATATATATATATATATAATGCCCGAATAGATTATCTAAATTAAGTAGTTATTATTTTTTTAATTTATTTTATTTTAAATTTAAAATTTTTCTGAGAGATTAAATAATAAAAATTATAACGAGGAAAAATTGAAATAACATTTTATAATTTAATAATTAAACATTTTATAATTTAACATATTTTTTTGTAATGAATGATTATTTTTAAAAAATATAAAAAAACATTATTTATTATTATAAAAAAATAAGTTTTCTTTATTTCTGTTTTATACTTGTAATAATAATTGTTGAATTTTAAATTAACCAATTTACATTTTTTACCCTTTCTTGGATTTAACGTCAGTGTGGAATTTATTTTTCAGTCAAATATAAAACAGATTGTTATTTTTAGTATATATTAAAATTTATTAGTATTAAATATTTTTTCTCTAATTCTATATAGTACATATTTATAACAAAATATATTTATAATTTCTATTTCTATTATTATATAAAACGTATGTATATTTTTATTTAAACTTTTTGTAAATCACACAATTCATATTTAATACAATTTAAAAACAATTTTGAACGCTCTGGAATTGAATTATTATTTTTTTTGTCTAGACTTTATTTATATGGTTATTTGTGGCTTACTATTTTCCAATAAAAATAAAATTTAATATTAAATTAAATATAAAAACTGATTTGAAATTGAATGTTGTAAAATAATGTGTACATGTGTATATTTACTCAATAATAAATATTTTATGACAATTTAAAATGCATTCATTGACAAATATAAGACATTTAGAGTAAAATAAAATGTTAAAAAAAATCGTTTCATTTAATTTATTTAAATGAATCTGAAATATAGTAAAGAATAGTGAGTGATAGTAAACAAATTTTAACGCCCTTATAATAAACGTATGTCTAACTCCTTCAGTCTCATATAGGCTACCCTATATAAGAACAGAAATGTGATATAAGAATTTTAAGATATTTAGTTTTATATATTAAGATATTAAAAGAGAAAACCATTAATACTTATAGGAAAAAATACAAAGTAGTGACAAAATATTTATGTTTAAAAAATGTTTTAGTGATTTATTTACAAATTAAAATCGATATATATATATATATATATATATATATATATATATATATATATATATACATACACATACATACATTAACCATAATAATTATGTGGCCTAGATTTATAGACACATTCAAAATATTCTGTCGAAATCACACGACTTGAAAATTTCATAAACTTAAAACATGAATAAAAAAAATCTACTCACACAGACGTTACATTAAATTTGATATACGAAAAATATTCAATTTCCTGGAAAGAAAATCGCTAACAAGATACGATTATTATATTAAATTGTAATGTATTCAAAATGCATATTGTTATAAGTAGTAGCCATGATTGTTTAGTTAGCTTTATTTTGAACGGATGACGATGACTTTGGAAAGCTCGAGGGGCGCGAAACGTTGTTTCCGCCCCCGCCCAGCTACCATTGGACGCCGCAAAGAGTCTGCGTCATATTTTATTGACTCGCTTGTGCAGTAAAAACAAGATGGACCCTTACATACATACATATATCTACATATAAGTTCATATAAACAGAGATAAATACACGGTGTAAGCCTATATATGCCACATATCAACATGTGAATGCTTCAGAAAATATATAGGCTACTTTTGGTGGATTTTTTTTGATCATTTTATTGTGTTGTATATTTCATATTAATAATTGTATAAGAATGATAAAATATTTATGTAAAAACATACACACACACACACACACACACACACACACACACATATATATATATATATATATATAGAGAGAGAGAGAGAGAGAGAGAGAGTCATCCAAATGTGACGCCTAGATTGGTGTTTTATTAAAAAGAAACATGTATATAGACTAATGTATAGGGAAACATGTGTATAGTTTCTTTTATTTCTTTTTAATAAAACACAAATCTAGACGCCACATTTGGATGACCCTGTATATAATTATGAAATACATTTTAATAATAATGGATATATAACAAATATTTTTAATCCTAATTAAAGATCCAGCAAATATCAAAATTAATCAAAAATTATATATATTTATATTAAGAAAGGAAAAACAAACATGAATTTTTAAATGAATTAAAATTAAGATCTTGATGTTTCCTTAGTCACGAAGAATAGATTTTTTAACTTCTAATTATAATTTATGAAGATTTCTTTTCTTATTTAAAATGTCTGTTATAATTTCTAAAAATCATAATGAACATTACTTTTTTTAACTTCAGATTCTGTTGTCTTTATTGTTTAAGTATTGAAAAAATAAACAATTTGCAAACATTCATAAAATTATTTCTATAATAGTATGAAATTTACATGGGTGTTATTTGTAATATTTATGCATTTTTAAAATCTGTGAACATTCCTTAATAAATATTCAATGTTTTAAAATATATCTTTAAACCATGCTATGATTATTATCATGTTTCAGATAAATGGAAGATTATTTTATTAAGTTACATGCTTTTTCTGCAGTTCTTTTTTTTTAAAAAAAAACAGAATAAAACTCATATAAAAATCATCTGTGCTAATAAGATATAATTTTATTAAATCATTTAATAGAATTTTTTACTTCATTGTCTTTTCTAACTTTTTATTTTTATTAAGTATTTAGATGAAGATGCAATTATATGCAAAACCTAGACACACATACATACATACACACACATAAGTATACATATATATATATCAGTATCAATATCTTCTATCAATTACTAGATAAACCTTCTCCTGAAACTTTCTACTTCTAGAAATCCTACATATTTCTTTTTCAATTCCAAACCAATAAATTTTCTCATAAAATTGCCCCAACTACCATTGCACTTTTTTTGAAGTTTTTTATACTTTTTGATATACAATTAATAATTTTTATTGTTCATAGATGATCTCCTTTTACCATATGGTCAGTCTATTTCTAGTTTAATTTTTTTATTTTGTTTTAACGTGCATAATTTTTATTTTTTTCTGATCTACTCGAATCTTCTTGTCTTTACGTGTTATTTCAAACATAGATTTTTCTGTTCTGCTTTTTGTTGTAAAGAATTACTAAATTATATATATATATATATATATATATATATATATATATGTGTGTGTGTGTGTGTGTGTGTATGTATGACTTAACAATGTATTAACACTATTATACCGATAAGTTCTAAATTAGTAATAAATGTGATTAAAATAGTTACACGAGTCCTAAAGCACACTGTTAAATTCGATAAAATTTAATTAAATTGCTCCTCTAAGATAAACTCTTTTTTCATCATAAACATCTAACATTTTGCGAATCACCGATAATAAAACTTTCCGAAAGCATTTCAACATCAGCCAGCTAGTCAGTCATCTAACGAGTCATCCATCCATCCAGTCGGTATATTTCGCTTTCTGCCTATTTCGGCACTCGGCGCTTTCTGGCTGCGGGGGTTGTTTTCCACCGGCATCCCCGTTACTGTCCAATGGGATGAGGTAATTCTATTACGGATCCATTTGATGGGATCGCGAGCGAGCTGACTATGAGGGTGATTTTCCCCCGCACGCTTACCCACTTGCTTGCCAGCCAGCCAGTCAAGTCAGTCTCGTATATTCTACTCTACCTACATCCTACGCTCTTGTCCCGATGATGTTGGGAAGATTTTCACGAGACCGAAACGGGATGAAACCATCTCTACATCTGTGTTGCGTGTATATCGCCTCTGTCAGTGTCTCCGTCGTCAGGTTATGAGGCAAACCGTATGAGCAAATTTTACTGTACGCTGTATCGTTATGTAGACGGTGGTACACTTTTCAATTCGGCGTGTATATCGTTTTGCCGATAATATTCAACAATAATATTGCTATCATTTATATATATATATAAGGAATTTGACATTTTTAACATAAAACATATTTTGAATTGAAAAAATTAATAAATATTTTTACTACATATCAAAAAAAAAAACTTATTAAGCATATTTTAAATATAAACCAATTCTTCAAAAATACCTCTGTTCTAAAAAAAAAACTTTAATAGAAATTCATGATATATTAATGTATATTCAATATATGTTTTTTTTTTCGAAAAGATAATGTAAATTAGTGAAGAATAGTTTGATCATACATATTACTGTGACATTTTTTTACTATCTAAAATATTCAGAATTCATTTATTACACATTTAATTTAATAAAGTGATTATTAAAAAATAGAATAAAATTTACAATAACGAAAAAAAATAAATCCTTAATAAGATATGTAAAATAAAAATATTGATACTTGAGTATGACATCCTGTAAAATGGTATTTATATTTTTAAAATTTATACCATTTGTTACTTAATATATATATTTTTTTTATAAAGCTAATTTTTATTTGTTACAACATTTTATTACAAAGGAAACTTATTTTTATAAAGATTATATTAACACACGTCTCTTTTTATTATTTTCTTACTAAAATATACATGTCACTATAAAAACAAACTTATCACAAAAATTGTATAAAGAATATCATTTTTTTAAAAATAGTTCTCTTCTGATTTTGTATATCAAAGAATACGATGTTCTCATAGTGGAAATCATCTTGGAATATTATTTTTTATTTGATACTTTAAAATTATTAAAAATTATATATTTATATATTATAACTGGCACATTTATAAAATTACTACACTCTTTTCTGTCATTGTTTAAGTATGTCGTATGTTCAGTATTTTAATTATATTAAAAATTAATTAAAATGAAAAGTATATCAATATTAAATTTATATATTAAGAGAGCACATTTCATGCAATAATTGAGAATGCAGTTTAACTAGACAAAAATAAATATGATGCTAATGTTATAATAATTTTATTATTTATTATGTCTATAATAAAATAACTTAAATAAATAATGACCATGTAAAGAAAAGAAAAAATATTAATAATATTATACAATTAGATGAAAACTTATTATTATTATTTTATTCTCACTTCGAGTATTTAAATGTTGAAAACGAATATTTCATGTAATATTAATTGAAAATATTGATTATTTACAATTAATACCACACAAAAGTCTTATTTTAGATTGAACAACTTTTAAAAAATATTTCATTTTTGAAATTATTTGAAAATTTTAATATTAATTTTGAAATATTAAAATTTCTTATATTCATAACTGGATGATTCTGAAAGCTGATGTTTTAATACATTTTTATTAATATTATATCTTCTTTTTTCCTCATATTAACTTTGAATTATTACTCTTCTAATTGTTAATATGTAAATATAATAGTTATTAATTTGTCACTACCAATTTTCATAAATAGACCATTATTAAGCAATACTAGTGATTTTATTTCAGTAATGATATTTAAAGTGATTGGAAGTTATTAAGTTAATTAAATAAAATTAAAGTTGTGAAAAAAATATTGTTTTATATTATAAAGTATTGAATATTTTGTCATAAATTCAATAATGAATATATATTAATCTAATGAATTTAATGTTTACGTGTATAAAATGTGTTAAATATATTTTTTTAATATATATATATATATATATATATATATATATATATATATATATATGATGTTTTCAAATAAGGAATTTAAATGTAATAGGAAATGTATAAACAAAAATATTCGTTTAATGAATACAAAGTTTCAATTTTTTCCTCCATCAACAAAGAATAATTAATTGCCGCTAATTTCTACAATTAATGGGAAAATCTGTTGGTGTCGGAGTCGTCTTGAAACATATAAAATGTATGCATAATTCAGTACAAAATTGTAAAGTGCATTACGAATCCGAGCACTTAGCCCGTGGCAAACTTGATAGCGACCGAGTCAAACAGATACAAGTTGGTAACATTGTAGTTGGCGGCTGTACTTGCCTCCCGGCGCACGAATAAGAAGAACGCAAGAGGAACAAGAGACGACGGAGTCACGGAACAGGCATGGAGTAATGTTGCTACGAGGGTTATACCTATCGGAGGGTGAGTGCACCGTAGAAGATGGAATAGAAAGTCTTTTTGGAACGGTTGTGACGAGGGTAGGTGGCAGTGCGAGCGTGGTGGGATAACGGAAAAGTCAGGGACGACGAAACGATCAGCATTTTTTTTTCTGAGTTGTAATGTTTGTAAGAGGAAAGTGTAGTTAATTTTATTACAGGAGGTTTCTTTTTTTCCTTCGACTACATATGTGATCATTTTGTTTATAATTTTTTTTTCGACGTAAAGTTTTGGAAATCTTCGTCGTACAAATCAATGCGAAAACAAAATTCAAATATTTGTCAATAATCTCTTTTTATATAAGATAATTTAAAGCCTTATAAATATTAACTTTTTAAAAAATATCAAAAATATATAATACATAATTCGACACTTTAAGAATATATATATATATATATATATATATATATATATATATATAGAGAGAGAGAGAGAGAGAGAAAGAGAGAGAGAGATGACTGTTCAATGAAAAAATATTTTTTTATATAAAACAAGGTTATAAATAAAATATATTTTCATTTTTTATATATATTTACCATAGAATATAATTAAAAATTAAACATATCTAGTTTCAAATTATATTAAATTGTGTGATATGAAATGTTGGATTTCTTTTTGATATCAAATTGAAAAATCCGACATTTTTATAATACGACCTAATACATAATAGAAAATTTGTTTTTTCTCATTTTGATCTCACAGACAAAATAAATATATATTCAAATAATTAAAATTTAATATTCGTTTTTATTTTAAAGTTTTAGAATATAAATAAACTATTAAAATCTTATAATAAATCTTTACCATATATATATATATATATATATATATATATATATATATATATATATATATACATACATACGAGGGTCGTTTGATAAGTATGGTAAAAATTAAGAAAAACTAAATTGAAAAATTTAATTAAATTTATTAAATTAAACAATAAATAAATTTACCATACTTATCAAACGACTCTTGTGTAAAGATATATATATATATATATATATATATATATATATATATATATATATATATACATACACAATTCAGATGATACAAAAAAGCGTAGATATATGAATGTTGTGCATGTCATATAAAAATAAAAAAATATATATCTTGTGGTTTTGAATTTATAATCAAAACTGGAAAACACTAAATTAATATTAAATTGAAAAAATATATTTTAAAAGAGTAAAAGACAAAAAGAATTTAACTATTTTTTTCCTAAAAGATTTAATTATTCTTAAAGTAGCATGCTACTTTTTGAAAACTTCATTTTCAGAGATCCAATATTTTTCTTTTTCAAGAAAATAATACACGTCTCACTGCGAATTAATTAATGCTATTTTTAATACTCTAAGACACATATAGGCACAAAACAACTTTAATAATAAAGATTTATGAATCATTTATAAATTACAACACTATATAATTCTAAACTATATTCAAATTCAGAACTTTAATTTCGTAATAGTCTTAAATATATACCCTGTCTTAACTTTTAAATACAAAAATTCACTAACCTGAATCATTGTTTATGGTATAATTGTATTTTTATACAAGTAAATAGATTCAGAGATTCATTTTCAAGTGATTTAATTAAAGTGCTAAATCCATTGTAATGAAATTCTAATATTGAACAATGTTATTTATAATATTATTGAAATCAAAAAATATATTTTTTCTCTTTGTAATTTTTAAATACTAAGAGAACTAAGATGAATAAGATGGTTCATTGTGTATATTCATATTTTTTAATATTCATACATATATACTTAATTATATAATTTAAGATTTATAATTTGCAAATATTTTGTTGTACGTTATATATATATATATATATATATATATATATATATATATATATATACATGTGTATTTAGTTACTGTATATACATTGTGTACAAATTTGGCAACCGTTCGTAACACGTTCCGCAGGTACATACATATAGATCTCGAGAAAGGTTTCTGAAAGTCGCTTGATAATATTATTAACGTACATAACAGCGTGCATGTTTGGTTGCAGGTGTGGTTCCAAAATAGACGTGCAAAGTATCGCAAACAAGAGAAACAGCTACAGAAAGCGTTAGCGCCGTCCGTTTTACCGGGTTGCAATGGAGCCATGATGCGCAACATATACCCGGGAGCCGCTGCGCGCGGATATCAACCGTACGCACATCCTAATGCCATCAACCGCTATCCCCAAGTCAGTATAATATTCCATTTAAATCGTTTATTATCTAAATGTTATGTTAAATGCAATTTCAACGGACACAGAGTGGAAAAAAACTAACTGAAATAAAAACGATATATGTTTTCTGATTATATGAACATGGAAAAAATGTTTTTTGATTGGAAATATTTCGTTTTTATTTCAGTTATTTGCATAAATAATAGATTATAACATAAATAAATCTCTCAATGTAACCCAAAATTTTATGGAATTAATCAATAACAATTTGATGACAATTTCATCATCACCAAAATACTCCAATATAAAATCCTTATTCTAGATTTTAACATGAAGATCTAAATCGAAAAATGTTTTTTTTTAAAAAATAAAATTAAATTTAATTAAAAAAAAGTTATTTGATGTTATAGATAATTCACATTTTCATATATAAATTATCACTGAGATTTTTATAAAAATCTTCAATAATCTCTTATTATTTAGATTGTATATTAAAGCATGTTTATATCAATAAAAAGTCATGCATTAAAGACGATGGAATGCCCATTGAAATACATATTACCCCAAAAAATAAACAGCAAATAATTATTATGCACATATAAATTTTATAATAAATACTAGAAAGTAATTCATTTATATTCATATAGTAAAAAAGTTAAATTATAAAAATAACTTGATTTTTATACCAGTATTTTAATGCTCATTAACTTAAAATTAATTTTATTAAAAATTATTTTCTTTAGTTAATTTTCAATGAACACAAAAATTAACTCGAATTAATTTACTTAAATAAGTTAAATTTTTTACAAAATAATATAAATAATAATAGTTTTGAGATTTAGAGAATAAACAAATTAGTTAAATCTATTAATAAATTATCGAAAAAGATCGATGTATAAATAAAACCCTACGAAAAATATTTTTCTTAATTATATTTGTTATAAAAATAAAATAACTTAAATAATCATAATATCTAAAATATTTTTTTTTAGAAAATATTGAAATTGTTATAAAACGATAAATAAATATATGATGGTTTAAGAATCATAAAATAAACTTATTCAGGTTATTATTTAAATAGTCATAAATATTTTTTAACTCATTTATAATTTGTCAAACAAATATGAAACGTCTATTGTTATTTTTATAAAATCTTAAAAAATACATATTAATTGAAAAATTCAATAAATATTACTTACATTACTTTTTCATCCTTGTAAACCAGTTCTGTATAAACCCTTCTGCTTATTTTATTTTCTTGGAGTTACTTCTAAGCATCTGAATATGAAAAAATTGAGTTACAACACATAAGAAATAATTATATTTATAAAAAAATAATCTAGGCTTTTTACATAAATACATTGCTAATATTTTAATATTTTCTGTAAAAATGTAAAAATATTACCATCAAATAAAATCATACATATATGACTAGTAGAATAATCCTAAATTTGATAACATAATACTCTGATGATGATGACGTCGCCATCGAAATGCACATTAGCTTATTTTTTATAAACAAACAAAATGGACAATAAATATTTATTGAACACTTTTTAATGTTTTGTGGTATTAAGAATGATAATTCGTTTTTTTTTTGAAAATAGTAGAATAAATCTATGTGATAGTAGTATCCAAAATTTTAGTAGCCTATTTTTAATTATATTTAGAAAGACATTTATCTTATATATGTAATTACATAAAAGAAAATTAAAATTAATTAAAAGAATAATAAAGAATGATTAATTCTGTTCTAAAATACGTTGTTCAATTTATATATATATATATATATATATATATATATATATATATATATATATATATATATATATATATATATTGCGAATGTATATAATGTATACGTATAAACACAAACTATATTTTATAGACATAAACCGTGTGACATAACGATCCCAGGTAATTATGTAGTAGGTAGACATACGGGGTGTTTCCGAAATGCCAAAAGGATGACTGAGGAAGTTGGGTAAGGTGATGTGAGTTGAATCATTCGACACAGACTGTCCCATTCTCAGTCTCCGATTCCACTCCACACGGCGTCGTATCGTCCGGCCACTAATTAATGCCTCTAATTTCCTTCGAATCTTATATACATATTTTAGGCAAATGTGTGTGAGGTGCGGTTAATTCAATCAGATTCGAACGGGCCACCGTTCTTGCCGTGCTCTCAACCGTTGTGGCCTAGGTCAGGGCTCGTTAATTTTAACGCCGTTGTCACCGTTGAGACGACGTTCAACGGCGTTACAGTATATATGTATGTTTTAAACTAATCGGATTTACACTATGAAATAGTTGATACCTGCAATGTATTTGAATTATTAAAAATATATTTAGTCTATTTTCTTTTTTTCGAGTTATAAGTATTTCGTTTTATGAATCAAAAATATTTATTTGAATTGTGAATAACTATTCTAAAGTAATAAACTGATTTTCAAATTTATTAAAATACATTTTATGTCTAAAATTAAAAAAGGCCTTTCAAATATTTCAATTTAATATTATTATAATATAATTTTACATAGTAATATTAAATGATTTCTTATTTCATTCCTAATCTTTATATTCCATTAAGTAATGTTTTTTTTTCTATTATATTTTACAAAATTACAAATTTTATACTTCTCCATAACTGTTTTTGAATAAAAATTGGATATTAGCTAGTTTTATATTAGTTTAGCACTATTTTTTTTTAATTTATACATTATATTATATTTCTCCTATCTGATTGTTTTAAAAACTAAATAATTTGTTGTAATATATTCGTTTGTAAATTATTATTGAAAGTATTTTTCTACAAGGAATTTCGAATTTAAAGCTATTACCAAAAAGATACATATTAAAATATTCGACTAAAAATTCAGTAATAAAAAATAATTGAAATAACTGATTCAATATAAGAAAATAAACAATTTGAATCAATTAGGTATTTTAATTTATTTTATATGTATTATAAATTTTCAATGTTTAATAGTTCTTAATGAATAAATATTTTTTATATAAAATAATAATTAAAAAATATTTATTCAAAAAATAACTTATGTTCATTTTATTAACATTCCTTAATTAATTTGATTGAAATATAGTAAATATAATATATTAAACAAATACAGTACAAAAATTATCATAAATAACCATAAAAAATATGTAAATTTGAAATTACCAAATATTTTCTTTAAATAATTGTTCATAATAATACTTAGGTTATTTACATAGATATAAATGATAATTCTTATAAAATAATTGATACTACACAATAAGGCTTTCTAAATATTTTACTGTTTATTATTTTAATCTATGTATATTTAATAATTTCCTGCCATAAAATTAATATATTTTTTTATAATATCATTCACACCAATTATAGATAAAAAACAAATAAATTTTGATTAACTCTTTTCTCATAATTGTACGCTAGTTTTATTTTCAGAAAAATTTATCTTATTATAAATTATAAAATGTAATATAAATACATATATGTTTACTGGGAGAAAAATATTTTTTTAATGATTTTTTTTAAAAAATGTTGAAGTGATATATTTATACATGATATAAAAAAATCATTAAAACATAACTGAATATAAACATAGACATGATTCAATACTTCAAATATATTCAAAAGATTTGATAAAAGTGTAAGTTTGTTATATTTTATTTTAGAATATAGCAATAAAAAATCGAATATAAAATATAAGTATATACCATAATTAATATTTTTTTATATTTCTTCTCTTATAAAATTTAAAAAAATGATATATTTATTTGTACTATATCACAGAATTATTTATAAAATGTTAATTATAAAAATTATTTTTATAATTTATATTTATTTTACTGATTTATTATTTTTTTGTTTTAGATGGGTACAAGTACATATCCAAGTATGAGCCAGCCATTTTCTATGACACATAGTGCTACGAATATGTCGGCTGTTACTGGTATGCGACAGGATACAATGGGTAAGAATTTCAATCATACTCATACACATTTATAAACACACACATCAGCCTATTTCTATTTACTATTGAAAAAAAAATCTTCCAAAATTTTTCACTACGATTCAATACCTTTATATCCCATTCCATAAAAAAGAATTTTCTGAATATATATAAAACGAATCTTGAAAATGTAATTGATATTCAATGAAATTTAATCTATTTAAACGCAAATATCGATTTAATAATCTTAATTGCATGTCAAAGTAAATTGACAGAGCCTTTGTTTTGTTCAAGTCAAATGCATCCCACAAATGAGCAAATGTACATTACTAGTTAATTGCATTCACATACACTGTACACGATCATCAATCTTACTTTATTGTTTATTGATCAATAATTCGATATTAAATCATCTTTTCATTACGAAATTTCATACAGTATTCAATTAATTACTTCATCTGTAGACAAACATTCTGATACAATTATAAAATGAAAGCAATAAAATTATTATAAATGGTTCAGTAAATATGTTAATATTATACAAATCAACACTATTTCCCGTTGTATAGGAGTCGAATGAATGTAAGAGTAATTGTGATCATATAACTTTATATCGATAATAAACAATGTTTACTGTAAAATTCACTATAATCAAGTATAAAATTAGCAACTGATATTTGAATATCCAACGTCATATCCGTCACTCGGTCGAAGAACATCATTCGCCTCTTCTGTTAAATTTCAAGGAAGCGCATACACCATCTTGAAATACATTCCATTTGATGACGGAAATGGGAATATTCTGAAGACGCCGCCTGTAATCTTAGAATTTCTCTAGTATCTCCTAGTATGGCAACATATTCAGTACGGTTGAGTCTATCGATGACGAGAGGAACAGATTTATGAGTCGATGATACAATGTCATAAGATCTCTCTGTCGTCGCGACGTCTACGTTGTTCGAAATGGGTGTCGCCGCGCTAACGGGCAATCTCCATTTGGGAAATGTAGCGTGAAATATGTTATCTCCGGAGCCCAGCACACTTTTTAAAGTTATCCTTAGATGAGAATTGGATTATATTGTGCAAAGAGACGTGTTTTAATTGACTGTGTGGTTTTTTTTATACATAACCCGTGCAAAATATTTTCATCGAGGAAAATTGGATCGTTATAATAGTAATATTTCTAACACATATCATTTATTTTTATGTTATTTTTAAAAAAATAAATTCATAAGTTCTTTTTTTATTATTTATAAAATAAAAAAAGAGAAATTATACTATTCAATTATTGACATAAATTATTAAATTTTTAAATAAGAATTAATTCAATATCTGAAATCAGTCGAGTTAAAAAGATAACCTGAAATATTGTTTTAATTTTATCAATAATTTCGAATTATTGTATATTATTTGAAAATCAATTAATGCATAGTTGAAATTGTTTAAAGAAATTTAAATTAATTATTATAATTTAAACTATAAATTGATTCAGGATTCAATGTACTATCAATGAAAATTTAGACTGCATTACATTTTTTTTTAAATCTAAGAATATTACAATTCATACATTTATAAACATTTAAATTTTATAAACAAGCCTAAATAAATTCCTGTAGTTTATTTATAACAAGTAACTTTTTAAAAAATATATTTTAAAAATTAACTTAATCGTCCATATTTTTGTATTAATAAAAAATTAGAATTATTTTTATAAAAAAATATATATTGTTTCCTTTCATTTATTCTTTTAATTTTAAAGATTGGTAAAGGTTCAATTAGTCCTAATATACATTTTCAAAACTACATTTTAATTGTATAATGTCAACGTTTATAATAAAAAAATTAAATAATCAAAACTAAATTAAACATTTACTTTTTTACAGGATGTTTAAAAATCAAAAAAAACCCCGATTTAAAGTATTCATTTGAAATAAAAATATTATTAACAAAAATAAAATTCTTTTGAAATATAATTTCAATTTTTAGAATTTCTGAATTAATATTTTAAATATGACAATGCTACGAAAATATTTATCAGAATATAACCAGAGATAGAAAAATATTAATCATTTTCGAATATCAACTCAATATAAAATATTTTCATTTTGTTTTGAAGGTATGAGTCCAGAAGACGAATGGTACAATAAAAGTCTATCAGCGCTCAGGATGAATTCGTCCCATCATCCAAACCTCGCTGCACCAATGTTGCAGTACCAGACGTAACTCTCCGTTAATCATCATCATCACCACCTGCCATCATCACTGTATACGCATCCAGCTGCATCTTTGGCACAAAATGAAGAATTGACGCCTGACCTCGTTAGACACATTACAGATCATATGTAAAAGATTTATCCGAACAGCAACTCGTTTCTCTAGTCATATCGTTCAAAACTAGCTAATGTTATTTTTGTTAGTATTTTTTTCTCAATAAGAAGTTCTATTCGTTATCAATAAAGCAAGTATCATTTATGTGATTTAATGTTACTTAATGTGTAATATAAAATGTCATTTAGAATCGACATTTTATAATAAATTTCAATAGTACTTAAATATGTCAAATACTGAAAGTTAATAATTTTAATTATTCAACTATATATGCATTATTATAAAAATATGTATTTTATAATTCTAGAAAATTTAAAATTAATTATTCGGTCATATAAAGAAAAAATATATATCAAAAGTTAAAAATGATAAATGACATTTTATTGATTACTATCGTGGTAAAATATTATTATTTTCAATTAAAATAAATTTATTTCAAAGCACGAAATTACAATTTTCTTAACAAAAATATATTTGTTGATTTTTGACATAAAAACTTAAACTATAAAATTTGATAAATTGACTATCAATTGAAGAAAACTACAATATTTCAAATCTGTCGAAATTCATTTGTGACAAAGAGATGAGAATTGAAACGACGAGATATTATGTACATACAAAATTGTGAAAATTAAATAGACTACTGAGGTTGAGGTTTTTAAAAGAAATATTTCGAGGAATTACAAATATCGTTAACTTACTAAAAAGAACCTTTTATGCCGACAGTTTGTTTTATTTGTATAAAATGTGATATTTAAGTATCCATTTAAATGTTTTATGTCAGAAAGAAGATAATAAAAGAAAAACTTATCTCCGTAAAGTGTGAAAAAAATATTAGCAAAATGATAAAAAAAATACATCTAGTTTACTATATAAATAATATTTTTTTTTTTGTATTCGACATATCAAATGCTGGATGGACAGTTTTTCAATTTTAATGTGAACAGATAATTATGAATGAAGAATATTTATATATAATCATATTTAAAACATTTATAATTACGTCTAAGTAATGAGTTAAGTTCCTTAGATGATAGGCAATATGGTAATTAAGTTATATATTCATCAAAATGTTATGTAATTACGAATGCAATCGAATCGTAAATTAATAATTTGACAAAAAAATATGATTTTTATGGCTACTTTAATTAATGGCTATAATTTAATCATGTTTTTAATTTTAGCATTTCATTACTCATTGAGTGGTTTCAATTTGCCAATAAAAATTATGCAAATATATTCATTAATATTATAATCACGTATTCAAACGTACACTCTTATTCATATATATATATATGTATATGTATATATCAAGCAAATTAAAAAATAAGATGTAAAATATTATCTTCTGTTAATTATTTTTTTATCAAATATTTAACATCTAACTTCATGGTTGATAACGACGTCAATTATTGTATATCTGTTTAATTTTGTTTTATTTTTCTTTAAGTATAAAAATAGACAAAAAATACATCTATTTATAGATAATATACGGTTATCATTATTATTATTATTATTGTCAAGATTCTATTATTATTTAGATAAATGATATTTTAATGCATCTAAATAAATATATTATAAATTATAATATGATACTTGTATGTGAGTGGTTAAAAAACATATATTTTGAAAAATGATCATACTTTAACATGTTAATAAATCTTACTAAATCTCATTTTTGCTTCAAAACAACAGAAAAATATTTTCAGGACAAATTTTTTACCCATTAGATTTGACTAACTACAGAAGAAAATATCATACATCAATTTCTAAGATTTAATATATATATATATATTTACGTATGTGTGAGTGTATATTAATTTTTGATATAAAATTGTATATATCATCAGCAGCAGTTAAAAAATTATGATTAAACAATATTGAATTTTATATAAAAAACTTTACTTTTTTGTAATAGAAAAATATATAATTTATATTTAATAACTTAAAATATTAATACATAATATAATTAATATTAGGTACCCTAATTCTCTCTCAATCTATTTATGTATATATATGTATGTATATATATATATATATATATATATATATATATATATATATATATATAAACTATATTAGAAATAAAAAAAACATCTTATATTAGCTGTATAATTAATAAACAGTGTATGTTTGAATACAATGCTACTTTTGACATTGTAATATGCACAATAGTTATTTATTACTAGTGAATGAAATTAAAAATATTTTTCAAATATGAAGTTACGAAATATTATTACTGACTTAACGTATTGTTTTAAATATCATTTATCACAGATCAATTTCATATATTCACACGAATTCATGTTAATATATATATATATATATATATATATATATATATATATATATATATATATATATATAATCAACTGAGAATAAAAATTTGGATAGAATAAAATTATCTCCTTTTATATATAACCGGTTTTATTTAATAAAATTTGGTAAAACCACTTAAACATTAATAAACATTCAGACATTGCCAAAAAATCAAATCACTGAAAAATTTATTCACGTCATTATAGAATTTAAGAATGCATGTTATTTTGTTAGACTATAAAATTCTATGAAATATTTTTTTTTAAAAAAACAAGTTTAAATTCTAACCAGCCTTATAATTAAAACAAGAATTATTCAACTAACATCATATTGCTTGTACATCTACTTTTAAATTATTGATATATTGATGAATGTGTATTTTTAAGCATAATGTAAATGTTATATTAATTATTTTATATGTCGTTTTAATGAAAATAGACGTTATTGTATTTTAGGTATAAGCAATTTATTGGTGCAAAACTGTATACGGTTAAATGTATTACGAAATTAATAACACGTAAAAAATGTTTAATCAACATATAATTTTCAGAGAAATTATGTCAGTGAGTTGTTAACAATTTTAATTAAACACCTAAATTTATTTTGATCATTAATTGAATTGTTCACTTTTTATACGATTTATTACAGTTTAACATGTTTTCATGATGTTTTTTTAAATTACATAGAATAAATTAATAAAAATTCATTTATATATTCGGATTAGTTTCATACAAGAGTTTAAACTGAAATTTATTTGTTCAGATTATGAAATAATTGAGAACAATCATTGAGGTCAAATTCATCTTAAATTAATTTTAACTTTTATTCTTCAAAATAATTTTCGTCTTTTTATGATTTTTTTAAAAATATTAGAAACAAAAATCATTACAGAATATCACAATTGCTAATTAAATAGTTTAGATAAAAAAAGGTTATAAATAAAGAATGGCCACATAATGTTTATATATTTTTTTTAAAAAAAGGTAAATTAATTACTTGTATATTATTTGAATGAATTATTATATATTATAATCGTTTATCAAAAATTACTAATGAATTTAATAAATCAATAAAAAATCTAATAATTTTCTAAATGTTTTTTAACTCTAATATTTTAGATTTTTAAATAATTCAATTATGTTTACTATTATAGATATTTATTTATTTACAACCTTAGAATGATTTTTTTAAAATAAATATATTTTTTCGTAAAAAATAGGGATTTATAATAATAACTTTTGAAGTCTTTTTATACTTAAATATTTCCAATTTTGTATCTTATTTTGTTTTCTTATTTCTTACTTGTATCTTATTTCTTTAAGATTGTTTATTTATATATATATAAACAATCTTATACAAAATAATTGTACATAAATTATTTTAAAATTTATGAACAATATTGATTTATTAAAAATATTGCTGAATGACCGAAAAGAAAACATAAAATAGTTTATATATATATATATATACACACAAAGGATTTTTTCAATATTATGAAAAATTTATTTTATCACAAATAAATTGTCATCCCAATACCACAAGATATTATAAAAGTGTACAATAATTATTTATTGTTCACTTTATTTGATATAAATTAATGCTATCAGGTTTTATAATACAACCTTCTGAAAATGATGGTTTAATCATCCAAATTCATATCAGTTTATAAACGAAAAAGTGAATAATATGTAATTATTGAATACTTTTATGTCTTATAATGTTGGGGCGATAATTCATTTGTATTATAATTTGTAATATTTTTTGTAGTTACTAATAAAATTCCTTTTTACAATATTTAATATTTATGTATATTAAAATATATTTTGGACATTGAAATTAATTTTATTTAATTTAAATAAATTACTGACATAAAAACCAAATACTACAAATAGTTATACTAATATCTACTATCCTAAAAAAATCTACATGATTAATGAAATTAAAAAGAAAAATGATATAAAAGAAACATAAATTTATTTAAAATAAAACAATTATTAAGATGTAGAAGTTGAATAGTTTTGTTGTAAAAAAATATTTATATGGATTCAAGTAAATCGTTTTGGTTTTATTGAAATTGTCTGCATTTCCGAATACAGTTTTGCGCCGACGAGAAATAAACAAAAAAATGTATGTGCCGAATTTTGTCGTAGTATGTTATATAAGAAAAAAGCACTGTGTATAAAATTGCAACACATAAATATTAGGTACATATCATGTGCTGACCTCTATGAACCGATGTATATAGCTATGAATACAATATATAAACATTAATTAAAGAATTTCTGAAGAAATATTTTTGATTTGTTTTTCTCATCAACAACTTTTACATACAGAATTCAATTGGTCATAAAATGGTACGTATTCTTACTCGAAAACAATTAGTTATATTGAAATGAACTTTTCTTTAGATACGATGAAGAAATATAAAACAAAAATATAATTAAATAAGTTACGTTGTTTTTTAATAACCGAATGATATTGAATAAGAAAACTAAATGCTTAATAAATAAAATCATAACGATATGCCAAAAATAGTATTTCATTATCAAATCACAAAATTTTCAAATTGCACTCTCTTCTAACTAAAAGAATAAAAATAAAACCTTATTTAACTTCCTTATTTTACATATGAAGTTTTATGGAATTATTATTTTTTTATATTTTATTAAAGAATCCAATAAACAAATATTAGTATTCTCAAAACGTTAAAATTCATCCTACTTCATTTTTAATAATAAATTAATTCCATTATAATTTCTAAACAAATACAAAATACATTAAAAGTTTAGTTGATAATACACTACAAATTTCAGACTAAAACTTTTCAAAAAATAACTTATATAATTAATAAGATTTATATGCATTAAAAGAAATAGAATATTTGAGTTCATTAATATTTACAATACTGAATTTAAATTTGTATTCTGTAAGAAAAACATTTTAAGATTTTAATTTAAATTCTTTTACCTCTCCGAATTTTTTGAATCCACTGTCATATTTTTAAGTAAAGAAATTAAATTTACTGAATATAAAATTAAATGAAATAAATATGCCCGTTATAATATACAAAATATTTAGAATTTCATAACGAGCCGACAAAGATTCCTATGTATAAATAAAGATTTTTATTTATTTTGCATTCTTCAATCTGTGTACAATATTACGGAACATTTTTTATGAAATATCTGTTATAATATATATATATATATATATATATATATATATATATATATATTTAATATTATATTTGAATTACTTTATAATTATTTACAAAACAAGATGCAGTTAAATAAATATAAATAAAACATCAAACCTATACTGACTTTAGAATCAGTTTGAATATTGAAGACATATAAATAAATTATTCTCAACAGATACACAATTTAAAGTGTTTAATAAATTCATCATCTAAATACAAATAAAATTAATTAATTTCAAATAAAAACAGTGCTTTATAAATAATATTTGAAATTATTATTTACGCACGCAATGAGATTATGTAGAGAAGGTAAGAATGATATTTGTGTTTATAAGTAAAATATGTAATTAGAAGGTTAATCTATCTGGCAGAGTTAAAATTGTCTTCAAGCTATAACACCTTTCATTAAGTAAACAATTTCGAACATATAAATACTTTCGCTATTGGAAAGCAGTTTTAAACGTCAATTTTTTCTGAAATATATTTTTTACTTTTAATTTTTGTTGTTTTTTCGATGGAAATGTTTACATTTTTAATATATATGTAGTTAAATAAAAATATTCAGAAACACGTATAAAAAATATAAATGTTATCATAGATAAACCAAATGAATAAATCAACATAGTTATGAATGAAGAATTTCAATAAGAAAATAAAATATTCTATACAAACACAATTGTATGTATCAATAATACAAATAGCATTTTGCGTAATAAAACGGCTGGATGTCCAATTACGATGAACACATTTAAATTTTTTTCTAGTTTTGTGAATTTATTGAATTTCATCATGTACCGTTAATTTATACAAATATTCCGAACGTCTATTATATTCGAAATAGACGAATAATGAAGAGTATTAATCATTCGACCAGTTGTATGTTTGACGGAATACAAATTTCATGTCGAATTTTATAAAACAAATGCGTATTTTATTTTTTGTTGAAATGTTCTGACATTATTTAATAGACTTGTTTTGGAAACAGTTAAATCTTTATAAATATAAATAAAAAAATGCATTTCAAAAGTACTTCTTTAATTCAACAACGGTTTTTCAAAATAAACAGTAATCTTTTAAAAACTGAAATCAACACTTGTGAATATTTTTCATAACGATATTTTAACTTTAGAATTCTAAAAGAATTAATACATGTGTTTGAAAATAAATCAATCAATGAACGTACATAACCTTATAATTAAATTTTTGCAATTATTTCATTATGTATTAATGCAACTTCCTTTAATTATTCTAAATTTATCACAACAAATTGTATTATACGGTCAAACTAAATTACATTTTCAACATTTTCACTGCATCTGAGTTTGTGTTCATTGTTTCGGTTTAATACATCAATACTCAACATTTAAAATTTAATAACTAACAACAAATCGAACGACACAGTTAATTACTTAGACCTTCAATTGAATGTCGTAAATAGGCGACATAACTTAACAATAAAGTATGTAAATGATTGCATAGTGCTTACTTCTAAGTAATTATCGAAAATATTTATTTTATTAATTTTTAAAATCAATAAAAGAAATATATATATAATTTTCACTCTTGTTATAAAATCAATAACTTTTTTTGTCAATCCACGCTTTTTTCTTCTAATTTTTACATGTTATTCTTAATATATATCTCCCCACGCTTTTCTCTTTCTCTTCTCTTATAATCATACATTGACGATAATGAAGACAAATTATTTAAAATTAGTTACTTGATCTAATTGACAAATAATTCATTTAATATAATTTATTTAAAATTAATAACTTATAAGAAACAATTAAGTCTCATTTAAAATTAGTTCATTTATAAAGATTCATTTTTTTGAATTAGTTTTACTTTTATAAAAATTTCAATGTAAGTTGTTTCATTTCATTCGTTTAGTTGACGTTTTAAAGTGTTAACAACGCCGACAACAACTTATTAAACATCAATTCGATGTTTTATCGACTATTCTAAGGTCAAATTATGAGCGCGCTGACAATTTGTCAAACAACAGTGACATGACTTTTAAATCTTAAAAATTAATAAAAATGGCATGGAAAAAATAAATCGGTAACTGTATATTAAATTAGTAACTGTTCATAACTAAAGTTGTTTTATATATATATATATATATATATATATATATATATATAATTTTTTCTCTACTTTTACTGTACGAATTAGCATCTGCATAAAATACAGTTAAAAGTTTTGCATCCCGATTAACATTGTTTTTGTGCTATATTTTTATAATAAATTTATATTTAGATAAATTCAGTTTATTAATTTTATATTTTTTAATATTGAAACATAGTTATTAAAAAAGGGGTTGAAAACATTTATTTGTTTTTATAATAAATTAATTGTTAATCATATTATACATAATTCTCATATTCTTTGTTTTCATTCACTTATAATATAATTCTAAATAAAACATTGCTAATTTCAATAAATCAATGCTTTTCTTCTACATTTATTTCTAGTATATTTTTGAATATCTTTATTATATAGAGTGTTTTTTTTAAACGTGATAGAACTTTAAATTGAATCCCTATCGAAAGTTCTATCCAACCTAAAAAACATCTCTATATTATATAATATACTATATATATATATATATATATATATATATATATATATATATATATATATATATATATATATATATATATATATATATATATATATATATATATAGATATATATATATATATATATATATATATATAAAGGGAGTTTTTTTAGTTTAGATAGAACTTTCAATAGAGAAGTTTTATCATGCTTAAAAAAACTATACTGCGTTTTTATTTTTTATATCTTTTTATATGTCTGTTTCTCAGTAATTAATTTTTACTAAGCATCAATTTTATTTCTTTCATATAAATTTTATTATTTACAACATTTCGATTTCTTTCTAAAAAGATGTTGAAAAATAATAAAAATAAAAACTATATAAAAATATACCGCATAAAAATGTTCAGCAATAAATTAATTCGATTTTGATCAAACAACATGTATGAAAAGATATTTAAGCGTTGAGTTTCCACAATTAGATAAATCAAAAGTGGTAATAGTTGCATTTAAACTACTATAAATTTTTATTAGATTTAGATTTATATACAGACATGCTAAAATTAGCCTGAAGACTTTAAATATAAAACGTAGGAATATATTTAAATAAAATTGATTAAAAACATTAAATTAGAGTAAGATAACTAATATACAATATATATATATATATATATATATATATATATATATATATATATATTAGGTTGGCAAATATCTCCCTTCCGCCTTCTGGTCTTTTGAATTTCGCAGCTATGTACAAAAAAAAAAAAAAGCGGAAGGGAGATATTTGCCAACCTAATATATATATATATATATATATATATATATATATATATATATATATATATATAGTATGTGTGTGTGCATATTATAATGAGCATTCACAAGCAATAAGATTTAAATTTAATGATAATGAAACTAAATTTATTTACAAAATTTCACAATGACTTTTTACTCATAAAAATCGATTAAAAAATGTTGTCTTAAAAATCATATACTCAATATTTTTTCTTAAAAATATACTTTTATAAAAAAATCTACAATTCAAATGATGTAATACTAAAATAGCACCATTTGAAAATTCTTAACATTTTTACAAGATAAAAAAATAGTGATATTTAAAAAAATAATATATAAAATGATCATAAATAATTATCTATATTTATAACTTAATGTATAAATTGAAAATACACATATATAAAAAGACTTAATTGACAATCCAATATATATTTAACACAAATGAATTTTCACCCCCAACCCCAAAATTTTTTATAACAAAAAGGTCCTGACAATGTTGAAATCTTATCTGTATAGAAGGTTCACTTGGACAAAATTTTGTGTTCCTAGGAGCATGTACAACCTTAGATTAATAAATAACCATTTGATTTGATGATGGAATCGCCATCGAGATACGCATTAGCCCCAACAAAGTGAATAATAAGTTATTATTGAACTTTATAAGATATTATGGTGTTGGGGGTGAAAATTTATTTGCGTTCAAGTTACAAAACAAGCAGTAATTCAATATATATAATCATCCAAATGTGACGCCTAGATTTGAGTTTTATTAAAAATAAACATGTGTATAGGGTGGGTGTATAAGAAAGCATATGTATAGTTTCTTTCTAATAAAATATAAATCTAGGCGTCGCATTTGAATGACCTTATACATATATTAAATAATTTCTAAACGAATTTTAATTTTATTTCCAAGATCTACTAAACGACCTAAAATTTTATCAAAATAAAAAAAAAGTTTCTCACACATTAATGGTATCTATCACGTAGGTCTAAATACTTGAATGATTATCAATCACACCGAATGAGATATTTCAATAATCCATATATTTATTATAGTCATATACTGTAATAATGATTCTTAATACTCCGTGAAGAATATAACTGGACTTTTTAATTCCGATGTAACAATTAAACGCAATGAAACAAATGTTGGTATTAAGGAGAAAGAACGGCACGAATTGTCTGTACGTACCATTCGTAACAGATTGCATTTGTTAACTGCATTTCAGTATTCGAGTGCAGAATGTCATAAAAATCATAAGCGTGTAAACATGATAGAATGATAAAAACTATAAATTCGGATAAATGGATATGTGTGTGTGTGTGTAATGATGATGATGCCACGTTAAACAACTACGATCATCTGTGTACGAAACAAAGATCAACGTGCCCGCGAGAAACAAGGCGAGTACATCAAGCCGCCAATCCCACCAGTGAGGCCATCAAGCGCCTTGCAAAGAAGTAAAGACTAGTGTTCTATTGATTGTTCAACATTAACAAGCAATAGAAACATTAGTAGACTACTTTCTATTTGTTGATTTAACATGATTTTTATTTGACAGGACAGAAATTTTCAACAGAGGAGTTATTTTAACAATACATCAAATATACTCCATTTCCATCAATCATTTTCGTAGATAAAATAAATATTACACTTTTGGAATTCATTATTTTTTAAACCTTTATCTTACAGCCACCTGATTCAAGAATATTTGATTCAAAAATAATTATAAATAGTAAATTTTTATCTATAAAATATTGAACTTTCTACAACTTTTTTTTGAAATTTCATAATTTAATTTTCAGCACATCATCATTTCTATCATATAAAAAAAAAATTTTAATTAATTTTTTTCTTGCTAAATACTCAAGTTTTAAACATTTAAACTAAAATCGTAATCCTCATCTACTTTTCAAACTTTTCTATCCAAGTCTCTCTATCTAAGAGTATTATTTTTGAATTCTTTCTATTATTCATGTTTTTTTTATAGAATATTGATCACATACACGTCCACAGTACTTAAGGGGTTATACGCAATTAGAAATTTCAAAAAATCGATTTTTTTGCATTTTCGGAATGCACATATATTTGAGTATATTCTCTGAAAATTTGAAGTAAATCCGATAAATATTTTCGGACATACACCTGAATTTGTAAAAAAAATTTAACTATGTGTAAACTACTTCCGAAACTTCAAACGCGTTTATCTCAAAACGGTGTTTTCATAGTCGGTGATCTCGATATCTCAGAAATGGCTGAACCGATCGGTCTCAAATTTTCACACAATCTTCTCAAATATATTCCTCAGGTATTGAACGAAGGAATAAGGTTTACAAAAATTATTACTATTTTTTTAAACAATTTGGAGCGAAAATTTTAGTAAAAAACGAAAAATTTTTTCAAGTAGACGCCATTTTGTCAAAAATGAAAATTTTTATTATTCCTTCATTCAATACCTGCATTAATCTATCCTTTAAAAGAATTGACCATATTTTTTGATTTCAAATAATCCAAACCGCCGATATGGAGATCACCGCCAAGCGCCTTTTTTTGGAGGTCGTTCGGGACATCGTCTGCAGGAGCGGTGCACTTCAATATTTTTTTATGATCGACATGTTATTTTATTCTTGAAAGTAGGATCTATTCAAATAACCATAATTTGTAATTGCAAAATAAATACTGTTTCTAAAAAAAATTCATAAAAAAACGTCGTTTTTGCGCCTCGCAAGTGCGTATAACTCCTTAAGAAAAAAATGTTTTATTACTAACTGTACTATATTCTTTAATTGTTATTTTTATAAAATTTAATTTTTTTATGTGATTTATTTACAATATTTAAAATATGTTAATTCCATGCTAAATTTGACTGTAATAAAAATAAATGTTTATACTATTAAAATGATAATTCTTTTGTGATTAATTTAATTTTATTATATTACGAATATCAAAAATAATCTATTAATTATTTCAATTTTTATCGAACAACTGGTAAATAATAACGACTAGTTTCTTCGAGTTGACTCAACTATATACCCTACCTGTCCTTCTCACCTAGCACAAGCAACCTAAGGCAGTCTTGCCTGTTCACGGTACAAAACAACAGTTGTGGATTGTCTTCGCTGGCATTCAACAAAGCCGGTCGTTTTTCTGACAACACGTCGCAAGAAATCGGGGAATCGCCGTTCTGTATCTACGGATCGTCCATTGCAATATACAAATGAAGATACATTGTGTGGCGCGACAAATGACAGCGATTTGTCACATTGATAATTCTACGGTCAAAAAACGGACCGTCGACGTGAATTTCGGTTGACATTGCGAAAAGAAAACGTGATAGTTGGATATACGTTGTCCGTGTTGAATAAAAAAATATAACGACATCGAAAAAAACTTGTAGCGTGTGATTCGAATTTGAGAACTATTTCAATTGTGGAGTATTTCGGGACTTTTTGTTTAAATCATTCAGTGAATTTATTTAAAAAGAAATAAATTGGTTTCATTCAATTTTTGTTAATAAGCACATTTACTATATACGTGACTTACTATTCGAAATAAACCAAATTATCATAATGACTAAAAACATAATTTATAAAATATTTCGTATGATAAAATGAAGTTTTATAATTCAAAATACAAAAATTCAAATACAATAAAATGATACAATATAAATTATATTCATACACACAAACGTGGATGTTTAAATTTTAAGATAAAATTTTATACAACAAAAATATTTTGCTATTATTTATAATTTCCTATTTACCCAGGACTTCCGTAAAAAATAATTAGAATTTATGAGGAAATAATAGAACTGTATTTGTTTAATATAAAGTTTCATTGAAACGGCGATTTAACGGATAATTCAATATAAAATAATTAATTCACTTAATAACTTTACTTAAACATTCAGTTTCGTTATTAAAAGTATTTTTTAAATTAAAACTTAAGTGTCATTGTTTACTTATAGTTCTAACGTTAAATTATCTTGTTTTACGATTGTTTATGTTCTGGTGTTAATTTGGAATTGTACAAGAAGGTAAGTGTTATTTTAAGCGTTATTTCAAAATATTTTTATGTTGTGTTTGGTAAAATTATTATTAAGTAATTTATTTGTATATAATAAAAAGTATTTAAAAAATAAATATAGGAATTCGGACTTACAAAATAACACTAAATTAATTATTTGCTATATTAAATAAATATTTATAACTCTTAATCAAATAAGTATACACGTCAAATTTAAACTTATGAAATATTAATAAGATATATAAATATTTTTTTATATTTGAATAATTTCACCAAGACAATAGGAAATGTTAAAATTGAAAATATTATAATTTTTTTTTCTATTTGTTATACAGTAATTGAAAAGAATTTTTTTTACACACACACATATGTATATATATATATATATATATATATATATATATATATATATAAACAAATTAATTATTTAATAGTATACCTCCGAAATAGGAACTAATATTTACTTTTTAAAAATATATTTTTGATTTAAGTATAAATTTTTACTTATAAATGTTATATCAATAAGTCAATGAATTTACAGCCAATTTCTTTGACAAAGTTAATAATTCGAAATTGATTTATCAAAGTATAATAAATAGAGATTTATTTAGAATTTTTTTTATATTTAATCATAAATTATTATACAGAATAAAAATAAAAAAAAATCTATCTGTAAAATAAGGAAACATATTTGAAAATATTTACTATCTTCCTTTAAAGAAACCATTTTTTCACAAAATATTTAAATTATGAACATTTATAATATATGTAATTTCGATATACATATTTATTTATTTTTCTAAAACTTTAATACAATGTACTAGAAAGTTTATAAATAAAAATATTGATAATTGAAAACTGATTCAATGAAATATACGGCCATCCAAATGTGACGCCTAGATTTATATTTTATTAAAAAAAAAACTATACATATGTTTCCCTATACACCACCCTCACAAGTTTCTTTTTAATAAAACACAAATTTAGGCGTCACATTTGGATGACTATATATACAATAAAAATATAATCATTTATAAAAAATTCAATAAAATTTAAAAATATTCTAGTAGATAGAATTAAAATTAGACTAAACTTATTAATTTCGTTAAATTATTTATTAATAGCATTTTAAAAAATATATCAATTTTTTCATACGTTTCTATTTATTGTTAAAATAATTTTGTAATATTAAATTAAAAATACTATTTATAATTGAAAATATATGTCTTTATTAACAATATTTTGCCTTTAAACAAAAGTTAACAACAATAATTATAAATTTTTCTCGAATAAAACTCTTAAATATGTTTGTTATACTAAAAAAGTTTTAAAATGTAATACTAATTAGAAATTATTTGTTTAAACTATATTGTTTAACGAGTACATAAATAACATAAAATTAGATAGAAATAGTATAATGAATTTACGTATGCCTACTTCTATGTAATCTGTATATGTGTGTGTATGCGTGGTATTAAAAATGTTTATATACATAAATTATGTTTCTATTCAAATCTTAAGCCCAAATATAATGAGTTATTTAATAAATATTCAACAGAAGGAAATTATACAGCACACTCACGCGTCCATTGTAATTCCAAATCGCCAATTTATTATTTATATTATACTATTTAATTTTTATGAAACTCGCATTTTCGTCATCTCGAATAGAATTATATTCAAATAAATTGCTTAGAATAAATTTGTAAATGGAACGAAGCGTAAAATTATTTGATAGCAATATAATTTCTTATTTGACACAAACACTATTTCATATATTTATGCATAACATTATACACACATACATACATACACACATATATATATATATATATATATATATATATAATAAAATAAAAATATATTAGTCAAATTAGAGCTTTATTTTTGCTTTAAATCTCTAATAAATCTTACTATTTTAAATAGTTTTATTAAAAAAATATTTTTAACTTTAGTACAGTCTTAATATTTCGATTGCGAAATTCCATACAATCTGATATAATAATACGACGAGTTATTTATAAATATATTTTAATTACCAAATTGATTAAATAGTAATTTTAACTTGAAGTAATATTATTATATTGAATTATATTAATGTGAAAGTAAAATAATAATACCTTTGACTATAATATACATTCTATTTGATTTTTTTATTCCATTTCACCTCAAATGGAATTTTTAATAAATTACATTTCTTTGATCTTATTTAGATTTGATCATTGAAATTTAATTTCAATTTTATTTATTTGAATATAATAAAAACAGAATGTGTTTTTAAGACAGTTAAAAATACACATACACACATATTTTTAAATGCATGCCTTTAACATTGATCCAATAGAGATTATAGATACATTTTGAAAAATTAATTAGAACGAATAAAATTATTACAATTTCACTGATTAAAAAATGATATTTAATATAAACGTGATTGTATCAAACATTAAACAATTAAATCAGAAACATGTGAATTAAAGTATATATTTTTATTGACTATTTTAATTATCAAATAAAAAAAAATGTTTATCTTGAATTTCATACAATCTTTTTCTTAAAAATAATGTGTATATTAAATAAACATAATTCAATTTCATAACGAGGAATTTATTTTAATAAAGGTAATAAATTTTATATACAATATAATACATACACACACACACACACACATATATATATATATATATATATATATATATATATATATATAAAGCAATGGAGCAATGAATTATTTCATATTAATTAACATTACTTGATTTAATAAATAATAAATACACGCATAATTAATTACTGAATAGATTTCCTAAAAAAGCAGTGAAACGAAAAAAATTTAACTATATTATACTTAATTGAAATTTCCGTTAGGTTTTAATCATTTATATACACTAATTGATAAAGTGTGGTCTATGAATATTTAATAATAATTCTATTAAATAATTTTTTTTTTCAAGTTAAGTAAAGAAATACTTATTAAAGATTTTGAAAATATGCAAGAAATTTTAAATATATTTATAATTTTAATTTTGAAAATGATTATATTTTGTAAAAAAATGTATTACTTTAAGTAAGTACTCCTAAAAAAAGTTTTTTTTAAAAAAAATAAAATTTAACTTGCTTTTCATATTCTCTCTCTTTCACTCACACACACACACACACATAATGAAATATTAAGATTCATAATATAGATTGTAATTGGGGCTTAATCAATTTCCACAAAATGTTTCTTACCCCAACAATAGATTTTATTAAAATACTTAATGACTTATCGTTTACTCTCTATTACTTGGATGCTTATCAACGATGATACCATTTTTTAAACATAGAAACATAAATCATTTTCTGTGCTTAGATATTTATTAAACATTTTAATAAGCATACACAAATTCTGCTAGTTTCGTCCTAAATAAGCACTTTAGGATTGATAGTCTTAGTGAAGTAATAAAGCAACTTAGATGAAAAAGTCTAAAAAAGAGACATAGATTTGTGACTCCAGTTTAATTTTTTAAAACTTTTATGGAGTATCAGGAATAGAAAGATTTTAATTATAGAACTTCTTCTGTGGAAGAAAAGATCACTTGCTGAAATGTAATTTGGAAATTACAAAAATAATTTCAAAAAAAATGAATTTTTCACAGATATAATCAAGCATGAAATTCTTTTTATTTCAGTATTTTTCTTAGTTAAGACATTTAAGAATCAAATTAAGGGAAGTGAATTTTTTTAATGTAAAGATTGTTCTAAAACTGAAATCTGTGCCACCGGAATTTTACAAAATTATTATTATTAAATCCTCAAAAACAAATCCTATGTCAATAAATTCTTAAAAAAAACATATTTTTTTAATAATTTATTGACTACATTTATGAGTTTTTATTATATTCTTATAAATTCTTTCATGTTTCAATGTTTTTATTATTTTTAGACAAACAGAAACAATAAACCAAGTCGGTTTTTGAATTTTCATTTGATAAACTTCAATCGTACAATATTATAAATAAAAATTGATTGTTAAATCAAATTATGGAAGGGAAAAATATTGAGCAGAAAAATATTAATTACTTAATTTAATATATATATATATATATATATATATATGTGTGTTTGTGTGTGTGTGTGTGTATATCAATTCAAAAAATATTTTTATTTTCAATTCCTATTTTAATATAAGACGTTTTTCTTCTATATACAAATATTTTGTTCCACCTAAATTCCTCGACGTCATATTTTCATACATGTATTTTATTTTCTTTATTATATATTCAAATTAATAATTTATATATATATATATATATATATAATTCTTTTCAATTATTGAGTCCAGTGCTTAAAAACGTGACGATTTTTTCAAAATATATAACAGTTAATTGACTTCTTAATTAAAAGTATACAGTAAATATTTTTTAAGAAAAAAGTATGAGCACGTGTAATACGCTATGTAAATGACTTCAGAAACCTGTGAAGGTCATTAGTTAAGTGTAACTTATTTAAAAAACATATGTATGTTAATGTATACACTTTTTTAATTTACTTCAAATACATTCTTGTTACAACAAACACGAGACAATTATTTACTGACTGTGCAATAAAACTTTACAGCATCATATACGAAAAATAGAACATATACACACATAACATGCTTTACAAAAACCGTACATTTGTTTTTCATGTATAATAAAAATATGTACATTCTTCGCCATTCGTATGTATCTGTAACGTTACCTTAATTATTTGTCTATTTATTCGATGAGAAACAGCCGTTATTATTCTGAAACGCGAATATTTGCGGTTTACGAATCGAAAAAAAGATTACGAAATGTTGACTAAGTCTTCCGGAAGAAAGTGTAAGAAATATGCAAAGAAAACAATCGCCATTTTTTTCGCTTCAGGTGATACGATCTTAAGTATACTTTCTGTTTAGAAATGTTTTTTTCATAAATACGCGAAATGAGTAATCGCGGTTATTTAAAATAGGCATGTTTTCATTTAAGGTGAATTGGTATCACAGCTCGTCATACTTGAAAGACATATCCTTCTACGTAAATCGTTTCTATGTAAATTTTATGTTTCTGTGTTGAAAAGAATCGTTGCCGTATTTAATATTGCTCATGGAACTCATGAATATTTAAAAAAAACATTTAAGACACCACCCTACCTTTATCAAGCACTATTTAAATTTTTAAACTATTATTATATACAAGTAAATTTATTTATTAATATTCATACTCGTTAAATTATTTCTCATGAAACATATGTAATAATTTTTCCATCTTAAAATTATTAAAGTGTGTCAAATTGTTTTTCTTACATTGTTGTCAGTCCAGATTACAAAACATATGGTTGGTATATATGAAAAATTTTATTGTACTTATATAAATTAAACACACATACATAAATACATACATACATATATATATATATATATATATATATATATATATATATATATATATTAATATCAATCAGATAATATTTATATAAAAAAATCTTAAAACATTTCTCAAATATATGATTGGAATTCAGAGTTCAAAGTTTTGATACAAAAATATAATTTCAATAAATATAAAAAGCTATAAAGAATTCCATTAATTACAAAATGAAATCTGTTAATGTTTATATACATTCTTTAAATACAATATTACTAAATTCCCATTTCTCATACATTCTGAAATAGTTTACATATTTTATAAAAATATTTTTATGTTTCACATGCAAAAAATATGATAATTTTGTCTACGTGCTGAAATTTCATTATTTATGTACCGCACGCTGGGTTTATTTAACAACATTTCATTATTGTTTTATTATTTCATTAGTTTGAAGATTCAATTACATTTATTTTGATACCTGGGTAGTGATAAATGAATGTCACATCAACGAAACTGTAAAAAATTATATATCACATTTCTGTCTTTTTGATTAGTTTCTTAATTTTTTTATTTTGTGTATATTTAAAAATAAAATTGTTTTCTTAATTATGTATACTTGGTAATATTCTCTTGCATTGTTCTTTTTTCATTACTTTGTATTTTTTTCGTTTGTTATTAAATACATAGCTGGACAAATACAAAATTACTAAGTGACTCAACAATGAACAATATATTTTTTCTATTTATAAATACTTTTTATGGTTAGTATATTTTACTTAATTTTATTTTTAACGAAAACATTTTTATTAAATGATTTTTTGTATATATATTTATATATATGATGTTTTTTTAAAAGTGATAGAACTTTAAATTAAATCCCTATCAAAAATTCTATCTAACCTAAAACATTCTTTATATATTTACATGTATGTGTGTATGTATATATATAAAGGTATAATAAAGGGTTTATTGTCTGTGGTGGTCAAGGAAAAATTTTTTTTTGTAAATTTTTCCACAGACATTTTTTCAAAACACATACGATAATCATGAACCCATCTAGTAATTAGTAAATTAGCTTAAGCTAGGACACTACAAATTGTAAAACAAACAACCGTACCAATGTACATGTATTCAACTACCGATAATAAAATTTTTCTGATTCTGATTCTGATTCTGGGTTTATTTTTTAGGTTAGATAAAACTTTTGATAGGAGTTCAATTTAAATTTCTATTACGTTTAAAAAACACCCTATATATATATATATATATAAATATATGTGTGTTTGTATGAATGTATGTATATGTAATAATTATGAACAATAGCTGCAGCAATACCCTCTTCTTCCACTAGTGGATGAAAGTTTTTCCCAAAAATGTCTACTTCTAAAATGTCAATGCCTTTATCTTCCATTCCACTTTAATAAATGTTTTCCATGTCTTTATTCCATCTATCTATGAGTCTCTTTTTAAACCTCATAATTTTAAGTCCTCAACCAATAATTTCTGATGGTCTTTTTTTCTTACTAAATGACTGATCTATTTTCATTTCACATTTTTCAATTCTGTTTAATATCTGAAATTTTGTTTTTCTTTCGAATCTACTCATTTTTCTTGTTTCTATATGATAATATATATATATATATATATATATATATATATATATATATATATATATCATGTATAAATTTAAAAATGACGAAATGAGCTGACAAATCCATGGAGATTTTATTGATTTTGAATATTTTATTCAATCTATTATTTATATGTGAATAATACTTATTTAATAATACACACATATACATCTCTCTCTATCTCTCTCTCTCTCTCTATCTATATATATATATATATATATATATATATATATATATATATATATATATATATATATATGAATATCAATGTTCATTAGTGATGCAAGTGTTTATTTACATAATCGAATTTATGTAATAATTTATGCGAATACAAAACACCTGATATATCGACAAACAAAAATATTCAAGTAATATATAAAACACCTGACTCAACATTTTGTGGCTTGTGTTTATTTACGACGTGGCAAATACGGAAGTTCGCTCAGGTAAATGACCACCTGCTAATTATCGAAGGGTCCTCTTCAACTTTTGTGTAACCAATATGTGATTCGCGGAAGACTCGTCGTATTGTTATTTGTACTGCATTGTAAACATGTCGAGTACTACATACTTTGTAACTTATTTATTTTATCGACTTGAAGACCTGACGCACTCAGTTTAACAAGATTTATAATTCAATGAGATTTTCTTGTCGGGTATTTATATAATGTTTATGATAAAAAATAGTATGTAATTATAAATAATATTTTACAAAATATTCGATCGTTCGAAATTTATGAACATGCCGACGATATTTTATTAAATGTACGGTTCAGTTTTTTACTATCAATCAAAAATTCTCGATAAAAACTTGTCAATCCACGAAGTTTAATATTTCAATATTTTTTTTAAATTATAATTGTAGTGAGAAAAAGTCATCAAGGTTATACATAAGTAAAATGAAAAATAAATAAATATTTTTGCATGCATATGAATGTGTAGTGTGGCTAATCTTTATATAATTTATAGAATTTTCAAACGTCATCAGTTGTATAAACGTTAATTTGTTTGAAATTCTTGAAATAGTTTTAGTGCATCAGGTGTAATTAATATAACCTTGGATTGTTCTTCCAAAGTACACATATTATGTCTATTAAATAGTTTGACAATTACAGGTTGATTTAATGTAATGTAATGTAATTCTAAGTATTTGGATTTCTAAGGTATGTGTTTCTAGAAACGAATTAAGTTTATATATTATACTTCTATTCAATTTAACAAACAATGTTTTAATTATGATCAATATTTTCCAAAACTGCAATTCTATTATTTCAACAAATTATCAAAAAAAGTTAATTGCTTGAAGAAAAATGTAGTAATCTTAAAGTCCAAATTGTAATCTAAAAGAAAAACTTGAATGTAAAGTCGTTTTTAGGTACCATTAAAAAACAATTTTAAGTAAATATATCTTAATTTGCACATATATATATATATATATATATATATATATATATATATATATATATATATATATAAAGTGTATAAATATTTTTTTCAGAATAAATAATAGGAATTTACAAAGTTTTTTAAATACTTTAATTATTATTGTTTTGTAAGTATTTTTACTTAATTATAGTTTCAAAAAAATGATGTTTATAATTACTCAATTTTTATTCGTACACTGTTAATAGCATGTGTATTCTTTATAGAATGTGAAATTAATTAATTATATTTCAAATTTTATAAAGAAAGTCTTGTGTAACAGTTTAAAAAAAATATAATATAGAAATATTCTTGAATTTTTTTATTACAAGTTGTGATTTTTACATAATCCTAAAAAAATCTAGAATCTAGTGAAAGATAAGATCATCAATGGGGGTCTTAAAGATGAAAAAAATATTTTTATTTAATATACACTTAATGGATTTATTTAATTTTTCATTAATATGGAAGTATTTCATTCGGAAAATATTTAAACAGTAAATACTTATAAACAAATAGTTTGATAATTCTATGGAGTGATAAATTGATTCAAATGTAGTTATATTTTTATTGACTTATTACCAACAAAATCTTTCAAATTTTTAAAATTATTTTTCTACATAAGATTGTTTTTTTAAATAATTTATCAAAAAAATATGTTAGTGTTTCCATTTATCAGTAAATAAAATGTTTAATTTTATTTTTGATGAAAATAAATAATATATATTGTTTGTTTCATTTTTAAATATTTATTAAAAATATACTTATCGTCATTAATTAATGAAAATATTATTTAATATTCTCTCTCTCTCATACACACACACACACACACACGAATATATATATATAAAATCGTTCTTCGATACTCTAAGATTTTTTATAAAAGTGTTTAGTAGTGAATTATTGTCCACTTTCTGTTAAAATAAATTTCGATATTCAAGTCATAAAACTCACAGTACTGCGTTATAAAATTTCATTATTTTTTTTATATCGTACTCTAAAGGTGTGATTCTTTTTAACTGAAAGAAAATTAGCTAAAATACTAAACCCAATTTTTATTTCTAGTACACCAATCAGAGAGTCATTTAAATAAATTTCATAATTTTGATATTCAATCCATACAATTTGAGTTACCTAATCAATTTTCAAAAATATTGAAATTTAAAATAAAAAAAATTATTATCAACAAATCATACAAAGTTGAAATTTCAATACAGAAATTATTTTACAGAATGTATAATAGATACCATATTTGAAATTATTTTCAAACTATTAAAATGAATAAACTTTCAAAGTTTATACATTTATTTATTTTTAAATTACGATCTGTAAACAAATCAATTTCAGCATCAGAACAGTCATTCATAATACACATTAATTACAAATAAAATTATATTTCAGATGTTTATTAGCTGCAAGGTCGTTTTAACTGGAGATCGATGATTAAATGAATAAACTTTGAATTTAGCACGAGGTTGTCCGTAATAAAAGTAATATATATATATATATATATATATATATATATATATATATATATATAATATATTGTTAGGAACGTATTTAAAACACATGGTTGATTATTGTAATTATTTAAAATCAAACCAAGTAAGTCTAAGATGTTTTCAATGAAAAATTCGTCGAATTTTTCATTATAATTCCTTATTCATTATATTTCTCTTAAGTCACCCATAATAAAATTAATTGAACTCACATAACATTAATTTAACATTCTTCAATAATTATATATTTTCATTTTCATAATATGCACGTACGAGTATCAGAAACGTCTATTAAACGAAAAAATATATAATGATTGTTTATAACGAAGAATTTAACCTTGATTTTCGGACAATGTTATCGTAGAATTAATAATATTATAGCATGTTTTGTTCACACGGCCGCCATCAATTAAATAAAAAAGGAGGAAAACCGTAAAGCACACATGCAAGTATACAAAACACGTCGTATTCCACCTGTAAACGTAACCTTATATTTTCAATAATTCAGGGTCGAAAAGGTCAATATGGTTCGAGTTATGTTGTTAGCTGTACACGATGGCACTTTCGAAATTATTTTTTTATTTATATATTTTTTTTTATTTATTGTTACTCAATGTCTTCTATTTTTAATATCTTAACTCATACGCGATATTTGCATATGTGTTTAGGTAATTACGAAATTTGCATAAAATGATATCATTAGTGTACAATTTATTATCGGGACTCGTTTTGCACAGGATCATTAATGACATATTTGTTCATCGATTTGTTTATAAAAACATGTACAATTATTGTACAGGTTTTTTGTCGAAAACGATTCAACAGCAAAATTTTGTTTTGTCGTTTTTCATTTCGATGTTGCCCATTAATTTTTCTGATAATTCTTTTATTATTATTCAAAATTACTTCATATGCATGCGACCTCCAATTTATAATCGTCCTTTATGTGACCGATTGTTTTTATAACCGTGAGCTCGTATTTATAATTTATGATAACGACGCAGATAGTCGACGAATGTTTCTTAAAGATTTTCGAAAATTTACACTTAAACTTTTTAAATACATATCCCGATTGAATTAAAAAACAATTCCGTTTTAAAAATAGAATAAACATTCATAACAACAATAATAATAAAAATGTTCCTGCATATGATTAAAAATCTTGTAAAAGGGATTTTAATTTTGAAATTATTTTTAATTAATTATATGTTACCTCTTTAATATAATTTGAAACAGATTCATTGGGCAAGATTTAAAAGTATTAAAACTAATAACACCTCTATATAAGATCGAACTCTCATGAATTTATTTTATTTGATTTTCCTGTTTAATTTTTAGTATGTGGTTATTTCTAGTTTTAGAAAAAAGGAAAAACTGTTATTCTATTAAAATCCCTTCATGCCTTTCTAAACCTTCCAGCCGATCTAATGATTGAATAAACAATAACTAACTAAATAGAATCAAACAAATGGAAAAAAACAATTGTCACTTTCTCATTTGCAGATTTAACAATTTAGAAAATCAAAAGGCTTCAATAACATTGAATTGACATTAAATATTTTTTTAAACACAAACTTTCGCTTTTCAATCTGTTCTCTCCTCTCTCTCTCTCTCTCTCTCTATAAATATATATATATATATATATATATATATAAAACAGATTTAAAATATAGATTCATTTTTATCTCTAATATCACTTATTTCTAATTAATTTAATTCACTTTAGGTATTTGTATTCCTAAATACTTATTATTCGTTTTATAAAATAAACTTAAGTACATTTGTTAGAGTATACTAGGTATACTTATCTTGTATATTGGAATAAATTTTGATATTTAGCACTTGAAAGAATAAATTAACAAAAAATTCTCTTCTTCCCGACTTAAATTTTCTCATTTTTTGATTACTTCTGATAAAGAATATTAATGAATTATTTGACAAAAACGGTTTCTAAACCAATTGTGATAAGATGTATTAATAATAACTTTAATTGATCTTCCAAAATATTTTCAATCAAGTTTTTTTCAATTTCTAGTTAAAAAATGAAATTTTATATACAAAAACGAAAAGACAGTTAAATTATAATTGTATAATAGTTTATAAATATTTGAATTCTAAAATTTAATTCTTATACACGAATCGATTACTCAGCCCAAAATGCTCAGTAACACAAGATTTTCTATATAAAATATATAATTTCATATTTTGATTCATAACCATTTTTGGTCTATTTTTTAAGAGAACGACAAACAGCATCAACCAATACAGTGGACAGTAAGTGATTACTGAATATATTTTATAAAATCTTATGGTGCTGAATGTGTAATAATTTTTTTATATAAAAGTGATTTAGTAAAAAAATAGTTTAAAATATCAAATAAGAGAAATTTTAGTAAAACTTTGAAATAACATTAAAACTTCCTTTCTAAAGGAAACAGTCTTTAAGAAAATTAATCAAGATTTATGATAATGTTTCCTTATATATATATATATATATATATATATATATATATATATATATATATATATATAATAATAATAAATTATGATAAATTATGAGATACGACAAAAAGAAAGGATACATGAACTAAATCAGTAATGTTTAATATTAAAGTAAAGTTACATTTTTACATGAAAATAAATATTTATCTCAATGACTTGAAGTCATAACTTATAATAAAAAGTAACTTTCTCATAAAAAAGGCACATTAACAAATATATATCCGGGCATTTAATTTGAGTGAATACATGTAAATTCGAATTAACATCAAACTGGGTCTGATAAAAGAAACTTTCATAACGAACATGCAGAATTATCTAGCTACTAGTTATATTAAAAAGTAATACTAGGTAGTATAAGTTACAAGCTATATAGATGTTCTCTAACATGCTCTGATTATCGTTGTTGTAATCCAAGTCGCTAATAACGCTACAAGTTTGCTTTGTTAGTGAAAGGTCAAGTCTTTGCTAAGAATTAATACGATTGAGCCGTTGGCATTTTGAATAAAAAATAAATAAATATAACAATCGATGCCTGGAAATAAGTTTAGTTGATGTGAGACGATTGTAACTATTTGGAATATATATATATATATATATATATATATATATATATATATATATATATATATATATATATATGTACTTAGATTCGAAATAAATAATTAGAATAAGAATAATGTTCTTCTAATTATAGGTCAGAACTTATAAATTTCATACTTAAAATATGTTCATATAATTATAATCTTTTTCAAATAATTATCGAAATTAAATATCATTTGTTTCACAATTTTGTAATTGAGTTCGTGTTAATTTTATGAAATCAGAAAAATCACGAATATTTCCTATACTTTTTTTACTATATATAAGTTAAATCAGAAATTGCAATAACTTTTTTCTATCCACTGTTATATGAAGTCATCTCTCAAAACTTTCCATTTACTGGTTCAGTATCTTTGTGCTCTATTCTACACATGAGAATTTTTACATATCTCTAGCCTTTCGATTCATCTTGGATTTATTCTGTTCTTAAATCTTTTTATATTTCTGGATTCTCAATCAATAATTTCTATTTTTCATTAATGGTATTTTATTATTATTTTACCAACCCATTGTAATTAGAAATGCAAATGGGAACAATTGTGGAATTCACTCGTTTTTTCCTATATTATTATTTTTAATATGCATTTTTCCTTACTTAATTTTGTTGCTTGGAGTTAATGAATTATTTGATATTTAAAACTCATGTTTCAATTAAAATATATTTTGATTAAAATTCTTTTCTTCAGACACAGAAAAATATTCAATTTCACAACCTGAGAATTTCTTCCGAACCTTTTTTTATTATTCTATTCATTTTATCTATTAACACATTCTACTTTTATTTATTTCAATTTTAAATTATACTTGATTTGCTGTGATTTATCACAAAATTATTTTTTTAACTGATCCGTTTAATTTTTTAAATTTTTCTCGATTTATTAAAAAAGTAAAAATACTAAAGTACATTAAACTTAGATATTTAAAAAATATGTAGAATCAGTTTATCAATCCAAAATAAAAAAATAGGCAAAGAAACACAATTACACAAATGTACATATATATAAAAATACTGAACAAAAATAGTTAAAACTATTGAATGTATGAGAAATATTTTTTATTGAAATCAATTCAAAAGCTAATTATAAAAAATCAGTACATTTCTATATTTTTACCTACAAAAAATTTGAACAGACTGTATATAATTAACTACAAATTTAAAAACTATTACAGTTACTTATACAGAATTTGTATTTTGCTGAATAAATTTTAATTATAAAAAGTAATTTTTCTGCATTTTGCAATACACATATATAAATTTCAATTTGATTTTTATATTTTAACAACAAAACTAATATAACGGGTCTTTATAACCGATCGTATCTATTTTTCATTTTATTCTGTTATTAAACTTATAAAATATTTAAATTGACTATTAAAATAGATTAATAAACAAAGAAAACCCTACAGGCCCTAAATTCATTATAGTAATTAATAAATTAGCTACAACATCACCGATAATAACAAACTATAATTTCGTTTCAATTTCAACAAATCAAAAACGATATATCACATAATCATCTCAGAGAATTTGAAACCAACGACCTCGGTAATAAAAAGTTGTAAATACACATGTTCTAACATGATGTGTGTGAGTGTGTATTTAATTTAGTATATATATATATATATATATATATATATTGTAGACAAAGACAAAGTGATTTATATATGTGCTATTATATTTTTTTTTATAAAATAGAAATATTAGAATTATTCAAGATTTTAAATTTATAATACTATATATTTTATTGAAAAAATCGCTTGAGTGAACTTTCGGCATAAAGAACAAGTTTTAATATTCATTTTATATTTATAAACTTGTATTTAAAAATTCTCTGCAGTGTTTTTAGATTTCGATTGATAGGGTCTGCCAAATAGTAATTCAAGATTTTTACATGTCCGATTTTCCCATCAGTTGTTTCCAGAACTATATTATAAATTCCAATGAGTTTCTTTCCAACAACGAACACGATCAATAAACAAATCGTTACCAAGAATCGGCAATAAAAACGTCAATGTTTACATCTTAATCCTTCAAACTTTATGACAGGAGTATCAAAATGGTGAACGCATCGTTTTGTTCAATTGAAATATTGTCCGAAAGTGAATGTACACATGTACACACACATACACACACACACATTCATAAATAGATATACGTCTTTGGACGTTGAATATGGCATGTAAAGGTATTTTCATGTCCGGCGTTCACCTGTATCGCTCGTAAACAAACTTTTAAATACGATTTTAATATTTATTAGACTCTGTGTATGGGTGAGTGTATGCATATATAAAACTATTTTCAATTCTGACCACGGACTATTTCTGTTGTCTACGTTCATAATCAATAGTTATAAAACTTGTTGCCCTTGACTTTAAATACACCGAGGCAAGAATGCGGCATACTAAACTATAATTTAGCTTATTCTTTCATATATCTTACGTAATTATAAGTTTTCAATTTTTTTGTTCGAAAATTCACGTGCCAGGAATATTTTACGTACATACGTACCATATAAAACGCATAAACAGAGGTGGGTATACGTAGAAATATACAAATATACCTTAATACGAAACACACACATTTATATATAACTTTATATGGGTATGTTTGTTTGTGGTCTAAAATATTGGCCTTTATTTAATATAAATTTGTAGATTTATAACATTTTCTACAATACATTCAAGAACTAAGATGTAAAAATAAAATATATATCTAATATGTTATAACGAAAATGCTATTCAAACATTTATAATAAAATATATGCTTTTTTGCATTTGTAATAGTGTTAAAATCTTAATTTTTTATATATTTTATTTTCATATATTTTAAAAATTATATGAATGTAAAAATTAAAAAATAAACAAATTTAATTTGTATTTAAGGGGTTATACGCAGTTGCGAGGCGCAAAAACGACGTTTTTTTAGGAATTTTTTTTGGAAACAGTATTTATTTTGCAATTACAAATTATGGTTATTTGTATAGATCCTACTTTCAAGAATAAAATAACATGTCGATCATAAAAAAATATTGAAGTGCACCGCTCCTGCAGACGATGTCCCGAACGACCTCCAAAAAAGGCGCTTGGCGGTGATCTCCATATCGGCAGTTTGGATTATTTGAAATCAAAAAATATGGTCAATTCTTTTAAAGGATAGATTAATGCAGGTATTGAACGAAGGAATAATAAAAATTTTCATTTTTGACAAAATGGCGTCTACTTGAAAAAATTTTTTCGTTTTTTACTAAAATTTTCGCTCCAAATTGTTTAAAAAAAATAGTAATAATTTTTGTAAACCTTATTCCTTCGTTCAATACCTGAGGAATATATTTGAGAAGATTGTGTGAAAATTTGAGACCGATCGGTTCAGCCATTTCTGAGATATCGAGATCACCGACTATGAAAACACCGTTTTGAGATAAACGCGTTTGAAGTTTCGGAAGTAGTTTACACATAGTTAAAAATTTGATAAAAATTCAGGTGTATGTCCGAAAATATTTATAGGATTTACTTCAAATTTTTAGAGAATATACTCAAATATATGTGCACTTCGAAAATGCAAAAAAAATCGATTTTTTGAAATTTCTAACTGCATATAACCCCTTAAGTGACACACTCTTTTTAAACTTGTTTCATTTCAATTACAATATATAAAAAAATAACATTTTAATTTAAACAATGAAAAATTATATTTAAACTGAAATCTTACTAAAAATAAAATTCTTCTATCTGTTCAATTCAATTAAAGGAAATAAAAATATTAGTGAAATTTAAAAATCCAGAACGAAATATTCTGAATAAAATTTGACATCTTCATTGAACAAACAGCTTTCTATGTACTTTTTAATATTTTTTTCTAACCTAAAAAGAATTTTCTATAAACGAGTAATATCATATAAATATTTTTTCAATTTCTATTTTTATTGATTCTCTTTAACAAAAAAAATTAAACATATTCTATATATACATGAGGATTAGTAACAAACTAAGAAATAAAATTAGCCTCAAATTCTTCACTTAATCATAAATTAGTTAACATTACTTTATAATCAACAGTTATTACATTCTTTATTAGAATAATATCCATTACAATAATACATCAATGATAACAAATAAATTTCTTTTAACATAAAACGATACACAATACTTTAAGAAAGTTAAATTGTTAGATTTAAGAACCAACGATCGTTTAATATGTATTCATTTCAGATTATATTGTACTTCTGTATTCCGAAGATATAAATAATATTTTATTAAGACTTTTATTATAGTTATTTAAGTACAACATAAAGTCAACTAACGAACAAAGCTACTATTAAATGGTTGATAAAAAGTAACCATTTTAGAAATAGGTTATGGTCATATATATATATATATAAAAGACTGTAAGTCATACATAATATCATATATATCAAAATTATATAGCTTATAAAAGAAGTTAAATTACATTCATATTTCAGATAATTTTCCTTTATTTCTTTCTTTAGAAAGTTGAACTTAACATTAGAAGCTTTAAAATATTTTGTTGATTTTGTGTATGTAATATGTATGTATATACTAGTACATTAAATCATTACATTGTATAATTAATCGACGTGTTTTTTATTTGCCCATAAATTAATTACATTGAAATATGCTGCTTCATTATAATAATTCAAAAATGAATTATCACACTTCACATACACATGAGAATTTCAATTACTTATCCGCACATGTCATCTTATATCCAAGTACCAAAATAACTGTAGCGCGAATGAACGACCTTCTCTTAACTCGCGGTTAAAAACAGTTAAGCATATAGAGTTGAACTTCATTGAAACAATATAAGTGTATTAACATATAAATACAGTTCTGTACTAATATTTGAACATGGATGACTATTTAGATTGTAAATTCGATCGAAATAATCAGTTCGATTCAAATTAATCATTTGAAATAACATTCTATTAATAAATCTATAAAAAAGTATTTATTTTAGACTTATTTCAAACTTCTAATTAAGATTTGAATTTCTAAAATAATTCTTTTTCTATATAGAAAATTTTATTATAGTTACATATAAAAATGTATTCTATTATTGCATATAATGGAAATATTGTTTAAAGTTCAACATTTGAAAACAATTAAATTACTTTTATTTCATTTATCGAAACGATTATATTTCACAAACAATGCGTGTCTTCTTTATGTATTAAAATAATTCCAATACCCTAAAGTAAAAATACGTCGAGGTCATCGTAATACCCACATCTTATTCATAATACTGAGAACTATTATGCATGTTTTTTAAATCCATGCGACTCTTCCACGAAACGATTTTCAATTTAAAGATAATCGTGTAACTGTTATTTGAAAAAAGGAGAACTTTCGTATATAAAAAAAAATCTTCATAAGAATTCATCGTCGTCGTTTCGTTGATTCCGCCGATTTATTCTTTTTGACAATCAGATAACGAGATACAGTCGAAAACAGTTAAAAATGTACGATGTTTCCTGTACATGAATATTTGTGTTGTTGTATCTGATTTAGTTGTTAGTTTATTTGCAGAAACGTTGTAACAAAATGTAATAATCGTTTCGTGGTTGTATGGGTCTGTTCGTGTTTATTTGAATAAGTTCGTGTTATTAACCAATTATTACTTTAAAATAACAGAATAGACTTTTTGCGATGATTACTTAATAGTTCTTATTTGTTTTTATTGCATTTTCGTACTTTGTATGTATTTAAAATATTAAAAGATATAAATATTAAACAATTCTCAAAACTTTCTAATATATTTTTTTCATTTATTATATACATATATATATATATATATATATATATATATATATATATTCACACAAATTTATTGAAAATAATTTATTATTTACACATAAATTTATTTCTTCTACTATTTAATTTTTTCTCATTAATATAATTTGATAAAAATCGAAATAAATAATAATCTGTAGATTTCAGATTAAATTTGTTATTAAAATCTTCCAAATTAATATATGGTGTTATTTTATCTTAAATAAACATATCAATCTTTCTGTTTACAAAAACTAACATTTTAAAATGTAATGATTTATTCAATCTAGTCAATTGTTAGTGGTAGCAATCTGAATAAATAGTTTTACTGAATTTTAAAAGTTCCAAATACACCATGTTCTTGCAGTCTCACCACACTCACACAATCATTTTATTCTTGTATATTGCTGTTTTTATAATTACCAATCAGGTTTTATCTTTTAATGGACAATATCTTTTTCTCATTAAATTATTTTCTAAACCTTATTTTTCTTCGTTTCAAAAATTATCTTATTACTTAACGAAAAATCAAAATCATAAAATCGTAAATCTATCTACCATTTTTTTTTCTCTTGATTCGTGTGATATCGAAAATTAAATTTTGAAACCATATTAAGTTTTTCCCAGTAATCCAAATTTGTCATATAATAAATTTTAAGTCTCTTTTCTAATTTTTGTGAAGTTTAGCATAGATTTTCGGCTCTCATTTGCTCAAAATATCATTAACATCCATTAAAGATTTCCTTTAATGATTTTTATTACTTGAGTTAAAATTTCCAGAATAGAATTTTTAAACCTAACCTATTATATACATATTGAAGACCTTTATTACTTCTAAACACATTGCAAATATTTCTAGAACAACTTACCACGCTGACATGTTTTTTGAACTCTTACAACACTTTAAAACATACTTTATCAGATGCCATATCTTTACATACAAGGCTTCAATAAATACTGTTTCTTACAAAAAAAAGTAAATATTCTATTAAGAAAAAAATATTATAATATAATAGTCAGTATTTGAATGAAATTCAATAAAATATTATGTCGATAATTTTATCTCAAGTAGGAAAAACCGTAATGACTTTTTCCACTAAACTAATAAATAGGTGAATATTTTCTTTATTGTATAGCAGAGGAAATTTAAAAATGTACAAAAAATATATTTATGTTTAATACTTAATGATAAGTTGATAAAAAATATTTTTCAAATTATTGCTTAATATATTTTATTCGAAAATATTCATAATAAAAATTAGGCATATATATATATATATATATATATATATATATATATATATAATATATATGTAAACACAAATACACATATATACATTAAATTAAAATAGAAATTTTTATTAAATAATCATGAATTACACTTCCAAAAAATCACCATAAATGTCAATAAAAGTGATAATAAACTTTTAAACAACTGTTGTATCTATTACATGATAGTTTTTTTTTATTAACATAAATATAATTAGAATTTAGTTATATGTAAGCGTTGTATACGATTTTTTCCGCCCAAAGCCGGTACTGCGACACATCCCATATATTTACATTTAACTTATAATATTTTTTTATAGTAGTTTCACGAAGTATTGCTTCATATGTCAACAGAATGGCTTATTACAAAAAATAATTTAACTGCCATGTATTATTTAATCAGATAAAAAAGTGATATCGTACAAAACAGGTCAAATACCTTTATTCACTTTTAGTTTCTTTCTTAAATCCATTATACACACACAAATATATATATATATATATATATATATATATATATATATATATAAATGTATGAATATTGAAATTAGTAAGTAGTTATTTAGTATTTAAAAAAAATATTCATTGTAAAAAATAATTGTCAAAATTATTTGAAAATAAAATAACTGTAATTAATCGTATATTGTAAAATTGTTGGCATAATCGACAATTATACCAATTAACGATTTTTAAAACACATTATTAAACATAACATCATTTAAAATTAAAACTGTAATTGAGAAACTAATTTCCAAAAATATCCAATAAATAATTACGTTTTAATTAAATGATTTCTACAAAAAAAATTCAAATCGTATTTTGGTCAATTGATATTTTTTAAAAATTATACTATTTATATTTCTCAATAATAAAGTTCATTACATAGTATTTTTTTCATTTCTAATTCATAACAAATTTAGAATAACATATTTAACTTGTTTAATTAAAACGATTTTTTTTATAAATTATATTTCTAATGTAAATATGAAATCTAATTGTTAATCCAAATTTGATAATTTTTCTTATATATAAATTAGTATTTAAAATATATTCAATTTTATTTCATTACAGAATCTCTAAATTAAATTCGTTTCTTTTATAAATTACGCTGTTATTATTTAAAACACCAGAAAAAATATTAAGATTTCCTACACTTAACTTCTAAAAATAACAGAATTCTATCAAAATGCAAATAAATACAATAATTTAAAAATCATTTATTGACATGATTAATAAAAATATTCATACATAAGACAAATTGGTTTATTTGTAAAAGTTAACATATTTTAATTCCTTTTTCAATTTATTCTTATATTTTTTATATAGTACTTGAATAAGCACTTAAGTTAATTGCAAGTTATATTTGTATTATTTACAAATATCATTTATATCCTTTTTAAAGAAACAATGTCAGAATAAATATATTTAATGTATTTCCTTATAAAAAATAACTATTCATAAATATACAGAGATATTAATTCGTAAAGTACTTACAAGTTTTCCGGATTCACTGATTACAACTTCATCTGTAAAAAGGAGAAAATTATTAATCAACATATTTAATATTCATATAAATAGACAAATAGAAGACAGAGAAAAATAAGAAAAAATGGATGATGTCAATTTATAAAAAATGCTTATAATAAAAAGTTCAATATTTTTTCTGTTTCAAAAAAAAAATTTCCATCAATCTATTATAACTATTCTCATTTATAGTAATGAAACATTGAGCTTAAAGGTTACAATAATCAATTATTGATTGAGAGTCAATAAACATAAAAAATCCCCAAAAGAGAGAAAAATAGGTCCATGGCTAGATGAAATAGAAACATAAGAATTTTTCTCACTGTTCGAAATTAAATCTATCTATATTTTTTAATACAGTACAAGTTGAAACTTAAATTTATTAAAATAAATTTAAATTAAAGTTATAATTGATAAAAAGGTTATTTGTTCAATGAACTTAGTTCACATTCAAACATAGTAAATTAAAACAAACAATAGATTTAATCAAATTTGTATAATTTTATGATATAACTTTATAACTCATCATCTATATTTAGACAGTATGTCTAAATATAGATATAATGAATTATAAACTCATCAGAGTCAGTTTATAATAACATATTAATACAGAATTAAAAAAAAGTACAGTCAATGAACTGAGAACAAAAATTTTGTAACGAAAATCAAATTTTACAAAAATATGGTTTTACATATTTCAAAAGTTTAATTACTTAAAATAACTCTATCTCCATATAAATAAACACACTTATGTATGCACATGTGTGTTTGTATGTAAATATACAGTGAGATAATGAAAAAATTTATATATATATATATATATATATATATATATATATATATATATATATATACATATACATATCAATTATAACCTCTAAATATGATTATGAATGTGACATATTTCATAGTTTTAAATATTTTGAAAATGTTGATCGTCAAAATTCTATAAATTGTAATAAGATTATCAATAATTCGACAGTATATTACCAAATAAACTTTATAACATAAACACTATACTAACACACCATATAAATGAGTAAAAACTCTGTTTCAATTCCACATTGGACGTCAAGTCAGAACGAATGAAATCTGTTATACCAAACAACTGTTAGTCTGATATTCACACGATTTAGTTGTTAATCGTTGCTATTGTCTAACTGATAACAATTACTTTTCCTTTCACAGTATACCTGAGCGGCATTAATCTAACAGTAAAATATACTAATGATCATTTAATTGTTCTTTATGGCTAAACAGCAACGTTGATTGCATGTTTCAGATTGTACTGCTTAAATATACGGCTAGTGTGTGTAGTAGCATTGAATCGGGCAATAAACGGCGCACTGTTTCTCAACGTAAAATATATTCATTTATTACAGATAGTTTCGACATTTTATCCAAATGAGGATTGTATATTTTACTGAGTTAAATTTGTGTACATGCAGGTGTTTACATGTATTGGGAAATGTTTTCCAAATAAGAGCGATTCGTTGTACATTTTTGCAAAAGGGTTCGAGGCACTTGTTTAAATTTGGTTTAAAATAATATTATAAGTATTTGATTTCATTGTATTCAGTATTTTTATTTTCAAAAATATTGCATATTAGTAACTGAAATTTCAAACATACTACTAACTAAAAATGTTTTCCATAAATTAATATCAACTTAAATCCAATAGCTAGAAATTAAAAAGTAAGGTTAAAATAAAACATAATTTTCAATATTAATTTCGAAGACATTTCAAATTTTATGTGTTAAATGTGTGTGTGTTTATATGTTTGTTTCTGTGTGTATACTATTAAATGAAATCATTATAAAAAAAATTCAACCTCATTGTAAATATTTGGAATTTAAAAATAAACAGTCTAACATTTAACTTAGGATATCTTATCACAATTATTGATTGTAACAAATCTACTTTTGTTACTTAGTTCAATATTTAAGGGGGTATTCTAATCTAGACGCACGAATTTTAGGTGTTTTTTCGGGCGCTATAAAAAAACCCAACAAATATTTTTACTATCCATTTTTATCAGTTATTTATTGACATTTTAAGAGTATAAAAAAGTATTATTAAAAACAAAAAATTCAAGGCTGGCAAATGGGGGGCTCGAAAAAAAAGGTGTCTCCTGGTTGACGTGGTTCCAACCCTTTCGGTCATATGAAACATCCTAGGGAAATTTGAAAAAAAAATTGTTCGTAAAATGGTAGCAGTGTGAAAAAACAGTCATTTTTTGGCCCTATTTTTTTCAACTTTCGGAATTTTTTAAAAATAGTAAAAAACAAAATTTTCAAAAAATCTTAGGCAGGAGCAATCACTGTTATATTGAGAAGCTCTGTACTAAATTTCAAGTAAATCGGTCCATTAGAACTTGAGATATCACGTCAACCGTGTCGAAAAAAGTAGTTTCGAGAAAAACGCGTTTAAACTTTGGAGTTCCGGCCAGACCGGATTAGTTGGCGCGTCACAAAAATAGCTATAACTCCGAAAATAATTCGAATTTCGAAAAATCTTCTTAAGGACATATTCTTAAAGGTCTAAACTTTGAAAATATGCAAAAAATCGATTTTTTCGAAATTCCAGACTAGAATACCCCCTTAAAATTCAGTACCAACTTTGTACCATATTAAGTATCATATATGATACAAATTTTATTTTACATGCATTTATTTAAAAATTTGTCTTGCAAATTTAAATTAATTAATATCATACAAAAGATTTGTATAACTTTATTAATCTAACAATATTTCACAATTTACATAGATAATTTATTCTACGAAAAAAAAATTGTAGGTTGTAATTACAGGATAAAAATTAAAACTAGATTAACTTAACTTATATATATATATGTACATATTACACAACTTCACACTAAAAATTAAGATAATCACTAAAAATTACTATATTCAAATAAAAATTAGAAACAAGATTATTTTTTTATTTAATTTTGTCTAAAAAGGTCCAACTATTTGGAAATCTAAATAAAATTCAAATAGTTATTTGGTTATCTTGTTATATTTTATAAAATAGAAAAGTTAATGAAATTAATACAAAATTAATTAATAGAGATTATATTCTATAATAATACAGTAAATAGATTTATTACCTTTGTCAAGAAATAATTTATTTCTGAATTTTAATAAATAACCATCTTATCTATTTATAAATACAAATTTATATATATATATATATATATATATATATATATATATATATATTCAATTATTTCCTCTTATTTTATTTATAGTTAATGTCTATAAAAATATACAACATTAATATAATCTATTTTTAAAGAAGCATATAATTCTTTCCTGTAAGATTGGATATTAATTACTTGAATTTAACTCTAAGTAGTAAATCTAATGACTTTAATTACGACCATTACAATAACTATTTCAGATATTTACAGAACAAAAACATTATATACAGATCTGTATGTAATTAACAAACTATTATTTTACTCTGACATTTTAAAATGTTGAATTTAATTAACTTTTGATTTATTGCAATTTAATTAATTTTCATAGCCGAAACGAAAATTCGTTTAAGATCTTGTACGTATATTTTTTTTTCAATTACGAATCGTATTAAAATTCTAGACGAAAATATTATTTTCCAGTCGGTTATTTCATCAATGCGTATCAAATAGTAAACATTTTGTCTTGTATTTATTAACCGATGTAAAACCTACGAACCAATTGTGCAAAACAATTATCTTCTGACAAAAAATATAATTGAGTATATAACGTCATAAAATAATAATTAAAATATTTTAATGATTGTTTGACCGAAACAATGCGTAGTAAAAAAAATAAACAATGCTGACAAACAATCTACGTCTCGAATAATTTCTTCCTTGAGATATAGACAACGGGTTAGATTTAATGCATATATAATTGGTGTACGAAATGATTGACTATTTTTGGGTGAAAGTGTATTGTTTTCGGAGATCAATATCTTATTTGAATATGTGATTATAGTTTCTAAACATATTTGTATGTATGTTTATATTAATCTGTTTCGAAATTTCTTCAAGATAGCAATCATATAATTGGTGTGTAACAAAACTATTCAATTTTATTAATAGCAGAAAAGTCATTAGACTAATTAAGATTACTGTTTTTTATGTCATGACTATAAATAAACAAGTATTAGATGAGTAAATTAATTCAGTGCTGTTTACAAAATTCAAATTTTATTTATCGCTAATTCCTTCATTTTGTATTCTGTCTCTACATAGTTTTTCTATTATTTTCCCTAAGAATTTTCAGTTCAATAAATATAGTTCATAAATATTAATTTTATTCAACCACATTAGTAGTTTATTAAATAAATATCAATGCATTGAGATTACACCCCAGATGAATTTTTAGTACCAGAATTTTTTTTCAAAAAATAAATATTGATTGTACTAAATAAATAAAATTGTTTATGGATTTGATCATTTATTCAAATTTTACCTTCTTCTAAAATAATCCTAATAAATAATATTTAAATTTGAATTTTTGTCATTTATGAATACTTTTAACCGCATTTTCTAAATTAAATTAACTATTATAATTTTTAATTAACAAAAAATTTCAGCAATTAGTATGTTAATATATATATATATATATATATATATATATATCAATGTATGTGTGTAAAATGATGTTTAATTTATTAAAATAAATTACATAACAAACCTATTGTTGTGTAAATTTGTTGTAATGAAATATATCCGAGCCATACTTTCTATTATGCGTATAACAAAGCTACTTGCTGATATTACATACAATGAGAAGCCAGACAACTATTAAAATATTTCGAAGTTGTGCGAAAATTTGTGTGTGAGAATGTATATTTATATTTGTATGAAATACATGTATGGAAATATGTACAGAAAGTGAAATATTTTAGTAAAGTTTCGAAATATTGAACGCAATTGATTGTTTTGTGACAGTTCCGTTACAGAAAAAAATAATTAATGAATTAGATTAAATGAGATATAATCTTTTAAGTAAATATTGAAATAATGTAATTGAGGAAATTGTTAGTTTATACGTCGTTATTAAAGGTCGTCGATATGTAACCAAAAAAAAATGTCAACTTTTATAATCTGTTATAGATATACTTAGAGATATGAATTGGTTTTAGAATTATAATTCGAACGACAAAAAGTGATTAACAATTTAGTTAGAAAATGTCCGTGATAATGACCTATGTCACTTTCATTTATTTTAAAATGTTGATTCACTTTCAATACAACGACATTCTAAAATACATAATAAAAAAGTAACTAAAAGACATTTAACCTTTCTTCCTACATTGTTTCAAAAATTATATTTTGTTTATATATATATATATATAATGGTGTGATTAAAAACTCTAGAAGTTGAGTACTTATTTTAAAAATACAACTCGTCTGATGACTCAGCCACACAAAGCAGTATATGAATCACTCTATTATCTTACTTGCTGTAAGTCTTAATTAGGAAATGTTGTATAAAATGTATCTTATGTCTTGCTCTGTTTTAAATTTGTAATTTATTATAAAGGTTTTTATTTCAAACTAAAAATGTTAAAAAAAAGTCAGATAAAAATTACATTTCACCAGTAGTAAAAGTTTGATAAATATTTATATTTGTTTGAAATCATGTAATAGTTCTCAGAGTTTAAATTAACACTTTATTTATATAGAAACATATTTTTTGTTCTATAAATTTTCTGAACATCAAAAATTATCATCGAATAATTTTTATTTCAAACGTGATAGATAATAAATCATTTATAGTATTTAACATTTATATAGGGTTTTCAAATAAGAATATCAAAAGTTTGACAGCTAGAATTTTTTTCAAACTCATTTTGATATTTCAACTCAGTATAGTTTAGCAAATTATCATGGAACGTTTAATACATCAACAACGTTTAGAAATTGTAAAAACTTCAATAGATTTATTGAAACAAGAGTTTAATTAGTCCATTATTTCACGAAATGGGCTCATCAATTGGCTACCAAGATCCTGTGATCTAACTCAATTAGATTTTCTGTGGGGTTATGTGAAATAATTGATTTATGCTGATAAACCACAAACAAAAGAAGCATTAAAAATAAACATTTAACGTGTAATTCATGAAACTGGACCACAATTATGTGAAAAAGTGACTAAAATTGGACTAAACGAATGAACTATGTTAAGCAAAGTCGTGGTGGTCATATGAGTGAAATTGTATTCCATCATTAATGCCATAGAATATCCTTAAAAATAATAAATAAATAAATTAATAATGAATTAAATACTTTTTGTTTTTTTCCATTTAAACTTCTGAAGTGCTTATTGGAAAACCCTATATTACTTAAGGGGGTATTCTAGTCTAGAATTTCGAAAAAATCTATTTTTGCATATTTCCAAAGTTTAGACCTTTAAGAATATGTCCTTAAGAGGATTGTTCGAAATTCGAATTATTTTCGGAGTTATAGCTATTTTTGTGACGCGCCAACCAATCCGGTCTGGCCGGAACGAATCAACTTTAAACGCGTTTTTCTCAAAACTATTTTTTCGACACGGTTGACGTGATATCTCAAGTTCTAATGAACCGATTTACTTGAAATTTGGTACAGAGCTTCTTAATATAACAGTGATTGCCCCTGTCTAGGATTTTTTGAAAATTTTGTTTTTTACTATTTTTAAAAAATTCCGAAAGTTGAAAAAATAGGGCAAAAAATGACTGTCTTTTCACAATGCCGTCATTTTGCAAAAAAAAAATTTTAAATATCCCTAGGCGGTAATACTACTACAACCTTTTTTTTCAATAATTTCAAAAAAAAATTTGTTTCATATGACCGAAAGGGTTGGAACCACGTCAACCAGGAGACACCTTTTTTTTCGAGCTCCCTCTTTGCCAGCCTGTACCTTTTTCAATTTTGATTTTTTTGTTTTTAATAATACTTTTTTATACTCTTAAAATGGCAATAAATAACTGATAAAAAATGGATAGTAAAAATATTTGTTGTTTTTTTTATAGCGCCCGAAAAAACATCTAAAATTCGTGCGTCTAGACTAGAATACCCCCTTAAATTATTGTACAGTTGATCAATTTAAATCCAGCATCGTTGAGATTTGTGGGGTACCAGATTATTGAATTTACTGAATCACCGGTGGTTAGATTAGCTCTGACAGTATAATACTTAGTCTTATGTAAGCAATATTATTTTAATGAATATTCTTTTAAAAAGAATAAAAATATCTAGGTTTAAAACACTCTGATTAGAAAAATTCGAATGATTACGAAGATAAATATTCATTGAAAATAGTTGACATTGAAATATAACAAAAAATCACCTAGTGATCAAATTCTAGGAAAATTCTTAAACGATTGAAAAAAATATGAAAGTGATTAAAGTTCATTGCTCAGTACTGTACACTCTGTTACATTTGAATCGATAAAAAGAAAATTACATATATGAACATGTATTACAAATAACAAGTACATGCAAGATGTTTCATTTCGGCGAATCTGCGTCTAGCAGAAGTCGTCCCGAGGCGCGCGACCCAGAAGCTGTATTTATGGTAATGGAAGAGAAACGCACCGTCGACTTTCCGGCCACGAATACGCCGTAAGTCTGTCGGTCGCGTTAACGCGATTGATCACTTTCACCGGGACACAACCTGGGCCCTGTTCGTGTTCGAACATTTCTCACACATATGCATGCTCGCGCACGCTAACCGCGGACCCACGGGGTGTACGTACTTACACACATGTTCAAGTCTCGTCGAGTTTACGCTGATATTAATTCATGTGCATGTTTATAGTACATGCGTGTAATGGAACTATTAACGAAGCTAATAGATTAAGTAATTTCTAATCGAAATCGATGGCGTACACCTGAGATTCGTCGTTTATGTATACACGAAACGATCGACTGTGAAGCATTGAGATTCTTTTTGTACTCACTCAAGTTTATTTTTTTAGTCAAACTCATTTTTATATTGACCGCAAAATTTACTGCGGTTTGAATTGAGAGTGAGAAATCACTAGTGTGCTTTAATCAAATGTGGGCTTTAAAAGGCAAAGCTAATAAAAAAATGTTTTTGATCTTTACAAAAACCCATTTCTACATTTTGTAACTTTCTATTATATTTAATTAATTTTTTTTATATTCAACCAAGTATAAAATTTATTATCATAATAAAAAAAGTTTAGTATGTCATTCACATTATATAAATAAAAATGATTAACACAATGTTAAATATCAATATATATAAATTTCTAATAGAATAATTATTTTATTTTTAAATTGTATAATAGTTTGATATAAAAAAATCTTAACCAAATCATCAAATTTTATTTGATTATGACTTAAAATAATTATTATATTTTCAATATTTTTTAAAGCTAGCATTACTTTAAAAACAGTTTGATTATTGAGTAATACATTTGAATAATTCTCAAGAATTTATTTTATGAATATTCACGTGGCATCCAAAAACAATTATACTCTATTTAGAAATACTTGATATAAAGTAATATAATATTTAATTATTTCCAGTTGTTATTAACAAACGGATAAGAATCTAGACTACATAAATACAGAAAGTGTATACGAATCCATCATTAATTCTTTATCATTTAATTATTACATTATTAACACATCATAAACGAATTCCTTGACGTCAAACACTGCAAATACTTTATACAATTAGACAAACAGATAAAAAGTGAAAGAGTAATAAGAACATTAGAATACAGTACATACAATCATTTAAAAATGATTGATATTCGAAAGCACCATGAAAAGTAACCATTGTTAAACGATGTCGACTGTTCACAGTACCATTGTTAAATCTAAACGTTTAGTATATAATTGTGAACTTATATAAAACCAGTGAAAGTTTATTTTAAAAAGCACATAAGTGGAGACAATGTTTGCCCTTTGTCACATCATTATTAAATGAATATATATATATATATATATATATATATATATATATATATATATATATATATATATATGTATAATGTAGATGAATGTTTATAACTGTTTAAATTGTCAAGTAGCGTCAATGAGTAGAAAAAATCTTAAATGAATGACGGTTGTTTGTTTATTGTATATAAAAGTACATGTATTGTATTTATTTTTCATGGTAAGCACTTTTCCGTTTTCTATTTATTTAAATATCAGAATAATACTATAATAAATAACTATTGTTCAAAAGTTTAAAATAACAATTTAAAATATATGAAGTTTATTGTATATGAACGTAAATAAAAATTGGAATGTAGAGAGTGAATAAGTAATAAATATTAAGATTTTTTTTTATTAAATTATATAGAAACTATGTCTGAGGTCACATGAATAAAATATAAAATTATCATTAATCGATAATTCATCATATGTTTTTCATGATTAATGCCATTAATCATCATTATTAATCCGATTTATCAACATTTTCTCAATCAATCTAATTTTCCCTATCTGTCATTTTCTATAGACTTTTGTGATATTCTGTTTTCACCCACTGTATTTAAATATGCTTTTCTCATTTTTCTATATTTCTTTTTCATATCATCTAGAAATGTAAAATTTAAGCTTTGTCTTATATATTGGTATCTCATCCTATCAACCCTTATTAACCTTTGACTCTTCTTAAAAATCACTTTTACTATTCTTATTCTATTTTTCTTATCTATCTGTTCTTATACTGTTTTCTTATTGTCTATCTATTTTTCTATTTTTAATTATCTTCACAATATTTTTTCTGAATATATTTTATTACTTTTAAATATGATTTGTTTTTTTTTCATTTTATTTTCTCATCCAAGACAGTAAGGAATGTACACTCCTTTAATACTTTAAAAGAATACAAGTTTTGTATAGAAAGTCTTTCGTTAAAATTTAATCAATAACATTTCACTTTTTATTAACCTTTAATAGGAATGATATTAACTTTTAAGTACATACAAGTTAATAATTATAAAGTCGTCGTCAAATTGACCCACTTTAAAACATAATAATATTATTTTAGCTTCTGGCTATGAGGCATCGTATATCGGATTAATTAAAACGGAAAAAATGGTAAATTTGGTCTATATTATGTACTTTCACTCTATACTTTATAGTGCGATAAAAATATGTATCAAAAAATATTCTCTCTCTCTTTCTCTTTCTATATATCTATATAATGAATGCCAAAATAATACGTTTTGTATCAATGAGTTGATGATATAAAATTATAGTATTTTTGTATGAAATTATCTTCAAGTACCTGTGATTGTAGAGAAATTCATTGAAGTTATTCAGTAAAAGAGATTAAATGTCGATGTACAGTTTACTGTTTGAAGAAAAAACATTGTTTATTTTACTAGAAATTTACGAAGACTGTTTATTTTTAAACTTTCTAATTATCGTTAATTAGCAGTTAATAAGTATTTATATAACTGGTATTTATTGTTCGTCGAGGAAAATTAATTTTGTGTATCATTTTTCATTCGACGTGCGAATATCTTTTTATTCATAATTAAATTTCATACATCTAGTCAAATAATAATTATTACTTAGATGATTGAGTGATTTAATAGTTTCAATTTGCATATTTGAAATTTTGTGTGAAAAATAAATTGTTTTTAAATCAATCAGTCAATTATCTCTCTCTCTATATAATATATATATATATATAGAGAGAGAGAGAGAGATTATTTTAGTTTTAAATTATTCACATAATATATAAAAAATAGTAATTTGTTAAACAAATAGTTAATATGTTTTTATCATTATAAAAAATATTAAAATATATTAATTCTACAATCAGACGAAATATAAAATATAATGTTAAATACAATTCAAATATATTATTTTTATAAATATGGATTTTTATTATGTAGTTCTTCGATCTATAATAAAATAGGATCACATAATAAATAACTGTTGATATTAGTACTTATTATATAAAATAAGTTATTTTGAGATATATATTAAATATTCATAAAATGAATCATTAAAATTTTCTATAATAAACTTCATTTATAACAACTGTTCAATTTAATGAATATACGATATGTTATGTCACACTTATTCATCCCCAATAAATATTTATAGCTAATAAAAAATATTAATGTATACGTTTAAATTCGAATAAAATCACATAATCGTACATTAATCTTAAATCGCATTTAAAATTGTAATAAAATAAGAAGAAAATTTCCTTTACAATACATATACCGTATAAACCATCAATCTTATAATTTATAATTTGTACGGACATAGATTTATAACTAGTAATAAATATCGTGAAGATTGATAAAGTAAACGACTAGAAACTATCTGATATTTAAGTACTGAGAACAAAATGGTTCGATAATAAATAGCAAAATGTTAGTGTGGGAATAACGAGTTATCGACAGACAAGTTGAAATGAAACTACAAATTTTAACGTTTTAAAATATAAAAGTAATTATTTAATAAAAAATATATTTATATTTCACGAAATCATACCAAATCTAATTTTAAAATTTTAAATGATAACAATGGAAATAATTCCTCAGATAAATATTTAATAAATAATCAAAGAATGATCAAATCAACTAATTGATCTTGTTTCTTTATATTTATGGTTACAGTTTATCGACATTTACACAGGTACTCGGTAAATCATCCAGTCTTAACACAACTACATATATAATAGAAAATTCTTTATTCTGTTTGATAAGAAACATCTGTTATTTCATGTAATCGATGTAGGTGTAATTTAATTACTATTAATTATAATAACGATATTAATTTAATATTCATTGTATAAAATTGAATATTATTATTGGTATGCAATTAATTTAACTTACATGGAATTAAATATAAAAAAATAATTACGCATATAGAAAAAATAATAAGAAATAATTAAGTTATGTAATATAACAAATATAACGAATAACTTTTATGGCGTTGTAAAAGTTTATTCAATGAATATTTATTTGAAGAAAAAAATCCTAAATAGAAATTAAAACTATCACTCAATAAAATATATATTGTAGATTCTCAATACTTGTAAGGAATTAAAATTGGAAAAGTGTTATTATTATTGCATGCAATGCAATTATAAAACACTTTTATAATGAAGTATACTAGTGATGAAATTGTTATTGAATTTTCTAAAAACTTATTTTAGCATAAGAGATTTATTTGGGAAAAGAAATGAAGCTTTTATCAACACTGGACTAAATTTAAATATTATTACATTTATAAATATTTTTTTTAACAAATACCAATATTATATCAGCACGATTAAATTTACAATCGGAATAGTTCTGTTTTAATTTTTAAATTCCCTATCATTTCAATTTTTAATGACATGGAAGTTTTTTTTACATAAAACATTTTAATCTTTTCAATATTTTTTTGTGTACTCTGAAATAATTCTTTAAAGAAATTATTTTGTTTAATTTAATAAGTGATTATTGATTTTTTAATAATTATTACCATATTTACAAGTAATTAATTTATAATAAAATCAGCAAATATAATTAAATATATTTACTTAATAATAATATAAAAGTTTACCTAAGATATAACTTTCTACAAGAAAAAAAAATATTCAATATTTATTTTCTTATTTCTTAATTAATATAATTTTAGTTGTAAAATAGTTCATTTAAATATTTACAAATAAGATGTATTTTAGATGTTCTATTTCCTTGATATGATTAATTTAATAGAAGAATTGATATACATATTGAAATATTCACTATATAGACTTAGTTTCACATCAAGAATTTATTTTTCTGTTTAGAGTAATTAAAAATTAATTAAGTACAAATATTTTCCAAATAACGAACTAATAAAGAACCTAGTAAGAGATTTTTTAAAAAGAATAGGAAAAAAGTTGCTAGAGATAAAAAAAGCAAATGTACTGAAAGGAGAACAAGATGATGAAATTTAAAAATAATATTAAAAGAATTCTTAGTCTTGTTTTCATATTTTATTATAAATAGTTCCAACAAAAACATCGTATTCAGGTAGTTTTGAGAATATTAAATTTAGCAACAAAACAAAGAATAACTCTAAGGAGTTAAATATAAAATATTTACTTATATGTATAATAAAAGAGCTCGTACAAATAGAAGCAAACAATTTAAATTATAATGTTTTATCCCATTATATATATATATATATATATAGAGAGAGAGAGAGAGAGAGAGAGAGAGAGAGATCATCAAAATGTGACGCCTAGATTTGTGTTTTATTAAAAAGAAATTATACACATGTTTATTTTTAATAAAACACAAATTTAGGTATCACATTTGGATAATCATATGTGTATATATATATATATATATATATATATATATATATATATATATATATATATATATATATATATATATATATTTATATTGCATAAAATACAAATTATGAAATTAACAACGTTTAAAAATAAAACAATATTTATTAATCAAAATGCAAAGGTGTGGGTTGTTAAAAATCTATAAATGAGGCGTAACAAAACCAACTCGATCTTAATATTCAAAAGTGGTTGTATGAAGGGCGACAGCATTCTTTGCAATATAAGCTCTATATGTACTCACAAATCTTGAGTGTAGGTATTACATATGTTTATATGTACACAATATGTATATGTATTCAGTTACAGTCATATGTGCAGATATCGTAAGAAACCAGTATGGAAGTGTGGGTAGGACAAGGTCGAAACCAGGGTCGTTGAGCATTTAAGTGCGTTTCAGGTCTCCAAATGTGTATTCGACTGAACAGTTTCGTCGACGACCAAATAAACATATGTATATGTAATAGTGTTTTATTCCAGTTTTGATACAAAATAATAAATAAGAGTTTGTAGTTATGATAGCATATTTATGCAGATAAGCTATTTTCGTAGTCTAATAACTAATAAAACGTGAATATGTAATCGAGTTTATGAGCTGTTTCGCATTTTATTCGCGAAAATATCGTATGAATAATAACAGTCATTATAAAGTAATAATAATATATTTTTATTTTTAGTACAGTTGTAAATTATAAAATTGCATAAATTTGTTAACTTTTAAGTGTTTTTTTTTAATATTAATATACATATAAAATATTGCTGCAAATAATCTTCAAGAATAAAAGTCGATTAAAAATCAAATTTCCTGAAATTAATTTGATAAAAAATATAACATGATATTAATTTTTAAAAATATTTACTAGATTAAAAAATATTTCAAAATTCTATCTAATTGTAATGTTATATTATTATTGAAATAATTTTTTTAAAAAATATTAAAACCCTAAAATAACTTCCAACTGTAAAACTTGACACACGAACGACGATCGCTGAAGCAAGTTACAGTGAACGATTTCATAATCACAAGAATCAACTCTATACGTTTATATATTTTTTGTATGTGTGAATAATTGTGAAGACGCCATCGGCTGCAAAAAAATGCAACAACGTTTATAAGGTGTTAGCGTTGAGTCGACCGTTTTCGTCTGGTAAACAAAGAGCTCGATGATTACCTAACAATGGAAAGCCCGTCGCGGATAATCGATGTAAAATCATCATCGGAGTTAATCAGTCGGATCGGAAGCGGGCACCGTATCGACGGAGGCCCTCCTTTAATATCTAACCAAGTTCAAGGTTCCACGAGACGCGAGACCGAAATGACAGACAAATATATATAAAACAGATTTGTATCTTTCTGGTAGAAATATATTTAAATCATTTTGATAACAAGAACATATTTTGCAAGTTCGAGAAGAACACTTATAAATATAAAATCAATATACTTTTGAAAAACGATCATCGTATTGATCTTTAAACACATTTTTTCGAAAACTTTTATATAACTATAAAATAATAATATTTACAAAAAATATCAATCTATATAAATGTTCAAAATATACAAAATTATAACAACCGAAAAAGAAAAATATAATAAAGTGCAAATAAAAATATTTGTGCAGAATCACAAATTTCATTTTCTGATACTAGACAAAATTTATATTGAAAATAATTTAAAATACTAAAAGACAGATGGATATTTTTATATTCATTGAATTATTATAAAAGTTTCAGGTATAAAATTGAAATTTATACCTGAAAAAACGTACAGATCTGCATAAGTATGCTATATTTTATTAATATATTTTCTTTCTACGTTGACTTAAAATATATACATAGTTTCACATTAACAGTAAATTATATATTATATACCTCATTATTTATTAATATATTATTTCAATCATAGAAGAGAAGACCACTGATGAACAAAAGATATTATTGATTGGAAATCTGGATATATATATAGAAAGAGAGAGAGAGAAAGAGAGTTTAAGCGTGAAAAACTTTAAATTGAATCCCTATCAAAAGTTCTACCTAACCTAAAAAACATTTTTATCATACTTTTATGTATACATACACACATAAAAGGGTGTTTTTAGGTTAGATAAAACTTTCGATAGGAAGTCAATTTAAAGTTCTATCACGTTTAAAAAAAAACCCTATATTAGAAGAGACTAATAGATAAATGGAATAGAAACACGAAAAAAATGATTGATGAAAAATGTAAGAGAAAAACATTAAATCGTTGGAAGTGTAAAGTTTTGAGAGTTATTTTTAACTATACATATTTATAACTTGTAATTTTTAATAACCAAAAATTGATGTCGAAATTAATATCGACACATATTAATGAAGTTATTTTTATTATATATTTCAAATATATAATTTCTCATAATAAAAATTAATAAAAAATCAAAATAACTAAAAACCGAAGAGAACCTTTTTTAAAATTGATATAAATAAAAATATATAAAAAAACAAACTATCAAAATAATAAAATTACCGAAACTTAAACCGAGAAACATATTTTTATTTATATAAAATGAACTCATTTCTTTTTTAAACGCAATTCACTTATCAGTCAAGCATACTAAAAGACATTTAATTTAGTGTTCGATACACCGACTATCTCCAATAAGTGCTTTAAACATTTTTCAATGCAACGATCAATTTCATCATTATTTACAAAATTTCGTTGATCCGAATCAATGCAACTTGTGACTTTTTTATGGTCAATACCTTTGTATCGATGTGGTCGGTCGTTGCAGCTGTCTATATTTAATTTCACTTTTAATGCATATCATTGACCTTTCTATAAATAAATTATGAGTCTATTTATTGACTTTATATTATTTTTATTCGAATACAAAACGATATACATTTTTCTTTTAAAATTAAATCATATGACAAAATTAAATAACACGTTTATTATTACCTTATACAGCTTTTGATAGAATAAAACTGTTTTTTATTTTATTTATTTGATTTGATTTAACACGAATAATTCAGAACCTTAGTTATTTTTTAATTTCCAATATATTTTCTAGCATCATTTATATCATTATATCTGATTTTTTTCTGGATATTTTTATATTAATTATTTTTAATTATATTTTTTGTGCAATTTTTATTTAATTAAAGAATTAACTATCCTAATTATATTTGTTTGAAAACAACCTAAGACAATGTAAATAAAGATGAAATTTATAAATAAATAATCCAGAATAAAATATCAAATTTTTTATAAAAAATAATTATTATAATTCAAAATAAAAATTTCACATTTATAAACTTATATAGATTTATTTAACACAAATAAATTACTTGTCTATAATATCATAAGATTTTTTATAAAAATGTTCAATAATCGCTGTTTACTTTATTTGTTGATATGCATTTCTAAAGCCATGCATCGTTGTAGAAATATATTTTAAAATCTAATCTACTACAATTAATTTATTCTTCTATCATGATATGCATATTCTATCTTATTTATTCTTAAACAAAAAATATTATTGTAAAATATTTGATTTTTTTTTAAAAAAAAACAAATAATTTCTTATTAAATTGTATAAATGTAGTTTTTTAAAAATTCATTTTCTTATAAAATTAATTAAGTAATAAATGAATTTTATTTGTTGAATATGTTCGATGTTTTAATTTATTTATTTTTTAACTATTATTTTAATTTGATTTATTTTTACAGGATAAAACCACAACACAAAAAACAATCACTCAATCATCGTAACAAATGGATATCAGAAGTACACAAAAGAAAGTGACTGTAAGTGTTATTATTAACTGTTTATTATATTTAAAACCCCTTATTACCATCACGTGTTTCAAGACTACACGTATGAAAATGTTTAAGCGTTTAATAAACATGCAGGTGTTTAGCTTACAGCATCCGGTAGTTTTTTTTTTCGTTCAACCAAGTGACAAAATTTAAAAGTAAACATATCTCTTGTACTGCAAATTACCAATTATCTCAACCGAATAAAAACTTCATGACGATTTTAAACAAACATAATGTAATAAAAATGTTATCGGCCCTATAATTTGTCTAATTACTGTAGTTAATTAAATTAAAAAATACAATTGACTTTTTATATCATTCGCAGTAATTAAATATTTTTATACATGCAAGTCTGTCAGATATAAATATATATACATTTTAATTTTTAAGAAAAATTATATTATTTGTTTTCTTAATAAATATGAAACAAAATATTTATAATATTTTTATATTCATTTCTATATACAGAATTTATCAATAAAAGTAAATAATTTAAAAATTATTTTCCCCTACAACTGTCTTTAAATATCCTAACTTGTGCAGATAAAGCAATAATTGAAACTAAAAAAAAAATGAGAAATGTAATTTACTATAAAATAATAATGAAATTAATTTAATGTTCATGATAAGAAAAATAAATGCAAGGAATTTATCAAGATTAGTTTTTTTAAGAAAAAATACAAAGAACTACAGTTATTTATACAAGAACAAACATATGTTTTGTTGTTACTATTAAACAATTATGTTTACTGTTAATTTTTCCACGAATAGAAAATTATTTTTTACATACAACTTGAGATTATAAACATAATAATCTGTGATACATAATTTATTTTTTTACAATTTTATCTTATTTTAAATTTACTCTTTTTAATATTTTATATTTTTAAATAAATGTTACTTTCTTGTAATAATATTTTATAGTGGAAATATTTTGTAAATTAAATAAAAATCAACTAGAATAATATATACATATATATGTATGGATATAAAAACTACATAAATATTAAAACATATAATATTTCTGAAAACTCTTTAAAACCACTTAATATATTTCTTTGTCTATTAATTTCTATAATTAATTACTCTAGTACATTAATTTAAATTAACGGATTCTACCGATTATTTAGAAAAAAATTTGAATTATATTTTCATGCTTCTCTGATAATAACAGCAAATAACTATTAGATTAATTACTTAAGATACGTTTAATTTGATAACTCCTCAATACAGATTTCCGTTAAAAATTCGAATTGAGATTCTGTTACTTTTACAATAACGTATTAATTTACTTGAAGAATAAATTAATTCGAAAAACGTTATTAACATCTTCATCCAGCATGACGAGTAAACACATATAATTCAAAACAATTTTTATGTCTATTTATCAGTAATAACCAACTAGTATGATTAAATCGTAATCATTGAATAATTATAAAAGCACGCCTCGGTCCGTTCTACATATGTAAAACATAATATGATTTTATGTAATATGCACCTGTAATAAAGACACTATGAATGGAAACGAGGAAAAAAAGAGATGAATCGTCAGTGATGAGAGGTCGTCATTATTTATCAGACGTCGTGAGTACCAATTAACCGATTAGGTTATTCGTGCTCGCACCTCGGGTGTTGAATTGATCGCGTGCAAGTGGTACACAGATATGCATTTCTATGTTGTTCTTGCTATTGATTAAAAAGTTGTTGAAAATTAATGCCGCGGCGTGGATAATGGATGATACACGAGATATGTACTGATGTATAAATAATAATAAAACGCTTGAGCGTCGAATAATATCGTACTCGTTATATTGTACGGAAGTTGAAAATGATTACAGTCTGTGACTTTTGATCTTTGGCCGTTTTGAGATCAGTAAGCGAACGCAACAGTTGGTAAATCGGTGCTACTATATTTTTTTTATATTATTCATATTAATATACATAATTACTTTACTGTTTTCAATATCGTACGAATATAGAATATACATAAAATCTTAAACATTTCCATATTTTATTCAATAAATATTTTTTTTATATTAACTTGTAAATATCTAGTATTTGATTTTGATATAATTTTTTATAATTACTAATCATTAGCAAAATAACTAATTTTGGAATTTGTAATTTCATCTGGAAAATAAAAAATGATAAACAGGAGAAAACTAATTTATCTTGAGACACTCTTGAAGTTACTGATATTTCATCAATTTTAATCCATCAAATAACTTTATTACCAAATCGATAAGAAATAATTAATTTATAAATTATGAAGAACTTTATTAGACTTTTGAAAAATTTTTAAAAATTACATCTGTGTATTCTTCCATATTGACAATGTGCAACAAATCTTAAACTAGACTTAAAAATTAAAATTTAAGTCTAGTTTAAAATATTCGATTCATACCCTTTCTTAATAGATTCATTCGATAGTACCTTAAGGAATCCAATAAAACTGACTTCTTCAAATATTTACAAATTTTAATTCTGTTTAATTAAATATTTTATACAAAACTATTTAAATAAATAAATAGTATTTATTGTTATTAGTTAAATTACAACTCGATATTCATCAAATTAAATCATATAGATTTCTATAAAAAATACTTGCAATCGACATAAATAAATTCATTTCACACTAACGAAATATATCTGCTATTTGTACATTTTTTTCACATATATTAAAAGGCGAAGACAATAGTCTTCGGGATAAAACCATAAACATAAAATAACATAAATAACTGTTCTATTATTCCACATGACTTGGGACGATTCGAGTGCATTACATGCAGAGGAACAATCTTATTGTCACGTTTAATGCTACGAACATCTTTCGTCGATGATGTGAAAAAATCCGGAAACAATGAATACGCGCACCGAAGGTAGGAGGCTGGGATGTTCGGCACTGTTGTTTCACGGAGCACGCCTTCGTACCCCGCCTCCGGACAATGTGCGATTGCTTAGCAAGGTACAGCACATGTTGCAAGACCGCATTCCAGCCTGTTCTCAAATGTAACATTGCATAGGAGTAGCGTGAATACGTACAGAACTACTGCTACGAGATATAAATTTATTTATTTATTTTTTTTGTGTAGAGGAAACTGGCGTTTATCAGTGGTGGCTCGAAATAAGTTCAATATGTATTTTTAGGAAATTTGTTAATAATTAAATATATCGATTTTATTTTTTATCAAATATCAATACTAAGTTATAAAAACACATTTAACATTGCTATTAAAATCTCTTTTAAGTAAATCATTTCAGTACCAAAATCAAATTTTAAATTATGTAATGCTTTCATATAGATATTTGAAAATATTTATATATATGGTTATCCAAATCTGACGCCTAGATTTACGTTTTATTGAAAAAAACATACATATAGGGTGTTGTATAGGAAAACATGTGTATAGTTTCTTTTTACACATCTAGGCGTCACATTTGGATGACCATATACAACCACTTTGTCAAAATATGATTGAGTGTTAAATTAAAAACCCATTTTAATTTTTTTCCTCAACTAAATAAACGCCTTTTCCAAAACTTTTTACTTCTAACTATTCAAGAATTTTTTCTTGGATATTCTTTACATTTCTAGGTTTTCAATCAAAAACCCATTTTTGTTATCCTCAACAGTTTCTTCTTGCTATATGATAAGTCTATTTCAATTTTCAACTTTTTTCTGTTATTATAAAATTCGTTAATTTTATTTATTTTCAAATTCACTTTTTTTTCTTTTTTTCTTTTTGTCTCTATCTGTTACTACTAATATAAATTTTTCCATATTCTTCCTTGTTAACTGGAGTTGCTAAATTATTCTTATATTTAAGACCTTTGTTTTACTACTACAAGTGAGTGCAGGTAGAACGCATTGATCAGACTTTTTCTTTAAAAATAAATAAATATTCGAATTTACATTGTAAGAGTTTCTTTCAAATTGACATCAGCTTATTTATTTCTTCTGTTTATCTGCAAATGTCTTTTTCTCTATAAATATATCTAGTTTTTTACTTCTTCTATTTCTACATTGATATTTCTACATTATTATTACATTGATTTTCCACTGATCCATAAATTCATTGTACATTACTTTTGCCTTGCTGTACGAGTACTTCATTATAAGAAGAATTTTTTGATTTGCTTTATCTAATTTTTTTATTATCTCTTCTAGTTCATCTCGGCTTGTTGAAAAGTAGTAATTTCGCCAGTATATATATATATATATATATATATATATATGTGTGTGTGTGTGCGTGTAGGTGAATGCAAATGTAAATAACAAATAAATTCCTTATATTTCAATACGAGTCGACTCTGGTCTTAAATATATATCTAGCAGAAAATGAGCGGAGGTTTAATTTTTTACAACAAAACGACAAAAATAATCAATGCATTGCTTTCATTGCACCGCATGACGACTCGAACATACCAGGACTGTTTATATATTTTTTTCGTACGGACTTATTCGTCCGTGTATATATTTTTCACGAGAATGCAATTCCGCATTCTCGATTCGATCCATAAATTAAAATAATAAGCCGTTTCGAATGTATTCCGCGTAAGTAGTAATGCATTTTCGACAACAGTTATATGGAAAATTTAAATATAGCAATTGATTGTTTCATGAAATTGAACTCGGTGCAATATACAAGTGTCCGTGATTTTTCCTGTAAATGAATATGTACGTATTCAATAAAATATTAGTCATGAGAGAACAAAGCCCGGAAGAGGGACTACAATAAAAAATATATAAGTGAATATAAACGTAGTTCGAGATAGTTTCAAGGTGTTGAAAAACCTGTTAAATAAGTAGCAAATAAAAGTCGTAAAATTGTAAGTTGTAAATTACTGACGCAATGTTTTACAAGTATATATATGTTTGTATATATATATATATATATATATATATATATATATATATATATATATTAATTTCAAGTTTCAACACAACATAAATTTTAAAAAACATAATTCATACGTACAAAAATGTGTTGATATAAATTAAAGAAATACGAGTACAATATATAACACATAATTAAATATTTCTCTTATTAAATTCATACTAACTATTATATTTATCAATCTATTTACAATTTAATAAAATATATCTTAACTTGTAATTGATTTTACAGTTTCTAAAAATTCACTGTACAAATAATTCTATTATTTTATTAATAAAATATAATAATTTCTATAAGTTTCTTATTCAACTGGATAATATTTCATTTGATTAGTAGGAAAAAAACTGATAAATGAAACTTGAAATTTTAGTTCCTTTTTCGAAAATATATTCAGATAAAAAAATTATACTGAACAGAAATAAATAGTTTCTGTTTCCATAAAAGTTATTATTTATAAGAATTAATGTTATAAAATTATTAATATTAACAAATAGTTGGAATAAGCAATAAACATATTTATTTTATAAAACTCTAAAATATATCCACTGTTAAATTCATAGAAAACTTGAATATTTAAAAAATAAACATTTTAAATAAAATAAGCAACAATTATATTTATTGAATATATGATTAACTATTAACTAATATCATTACATCATATATTAAAAAAATGCTTATTAGTAAAAAGTTACTATATATATATATATATATATATATATATATATATATATATATATATATATATTGAATAGAAATTAGATATAGAAGAATACCTAAGAAAAGACTCGTGGAGAGATAAGACAAAGATATAAGAAAATATGTCAAAATGGATTGAAAGAAAAAGACAATGGATCAATGAAAAATTTTTGGGAGAGACCTGCATCCAGCAATGGATAAAAAAAAGCTGTTGTTGCTTTATATATAGAGAGGGGGGAGAAAAAAAGAAAAAATGAAGAATATGAATAAAATGTACTGACATTTACTGCATATACCCTTTCCCATTAAGATATATTTAAAAATATCTTATAATTAAGTGTAAATAAATTACAATATATAAAATCTTATTTCGTAGTGAGAAAATATTTGTAATACTACAAACAAATTACAAATGCACGACGAAAATAAAAATGTAGTTAAGTCATAATTAAATAATAAGGCATAAATGATTTATATATTAAAAAACTATTATTACGAGATCTATAAATATTAATAAAAAATATTTAGATACCCATTGAAAAGTATTTTAAGCATTTTCAAATGGTGCAACATTGTGTGACTATTCACATATGAATTTCACATATCATAGAAAACAGTTTTTGGGAACTTGCAAGTGTACTTAATTTGAAAGTAATTTAATAAGAATATAACAGTAATAATAATTAATGAATTACCTTATATATATATATATACAAGATATAACACAATAAAATTTCGAAAAAATAAATAAAAAATTATATATCAGAATAAAATAAAATATATTCTCTACATATATGTAAAATAATATATAAATATTATACACATATTATTGAAATTTAATAAATTTTCTCTTTAAATTACTCAGTTTTAAGAACCAAGTTTATATAAAATTTTTAAACATCACAAATTTATTAATAAGAAATATTAAAATTGAAAGAGACACTACATCAACTCCAAATTAAAAGTATTCTTTATTTATGTTTGTAATTAAATAAAAAAATACTTTGTCAATATAATAATTTTTTTCAAAATTTCACTTCTAAAAACGAATGAGTAAGTTTCTTTTTCATTTTTATTTAAATTTTAATACTAAATTTATTTCACTTGCTCATTTTAAGAAGATTTTGGAGTTATGGTACATATAAATACACCAGTTATTTATTTAGTTATATATTCAGAAAATTTAATAATGTCTAAAATAAATCATAATGAATTAAAAACATTTCTTTAAAGTATCTCTGACTTAACTAACAATAGTTTAAAAATCATTTTTTAATTTCATTTAAATATATTTAAAAAATATAATCAAATATGTTGAACTATTTATTAGTTTTGATAAAAATATTTTTTTTATTATTAAAAAAAAATAATAATTCCTATTTTCTTATTACATAATTAATAAACATGTGTATAGTTAAATTCTTATACATATAAAAATATAATATAGATCTGGCTATATGTTTAATTGATATTACATACATACACACACACAAATATATATATATATATATATATATATATATTTGAGAAATAATATGTATTTGAAAACGTTAATTCATCATTTTGACGTGCATCATAATAGTGACGGAAAAGACCACCATGAGAACAAAATAATGTTGCCGAATAACAGTGTCGGCTGCAAGTATGATCGCTGGCTTTAGGTCAACAACCGTGCGTGCGCGGGACCGGAACTTAGAGCCCGTGGCAACGGCGCCACGCTGCTGTGCATCCGTAAACACACTTCTTACAACCATTGTCGAAATCTTCCCGAAAATAATCAATACTTGTAACGATACGTGACTGGACATTAACAGTTCGATCTACGAACGTACAACAAATAGAACATCTTATATTGCAATAGAAATGTCTGTATTTACTGAAAGTATTGTAATATCGAAACAAAATAAATAAACGAAACTCTTCATCCGTTAAAGGTACAATTCTTTTTTCTTACTGTTGTATGTGTGTGTGTTTTTTTTGTGTAACGCTTATGGATTGATAAATAGTGAGAGTATTGACATGTTTTTGTCCTAGTATATGAAGAGAAAATCGAAGATGCAATTTCCTTTTAATAATTTATATTTATGCCTGTTTGACAGCAATAAAACCTGTTAAAGGACATATTGGAAAAAATACCACACTCAGTCACTTTCACGTTCAGTGAAACCGAAAGGCATTACAAATCAGCCTAATACGAATTGCATATTCGCAAATCAAAAATGTTAATAATTTAACATAAATATCTATACATGCATATAAATATTTATATATATATATATATATATATATATATATATAGGTGTGTGTGTGTGTGTATTTGTATATAGACATGTTATTTTTTATTTGCGAAAATCACATCGCGCAGATACTTGTCTAGAAATCTTTATACAAGATCAAAAGAATAACTCCACGCATACAACTATCTGCTTATGTTTATTCACGACAACGACATGTACGAATGCAACAGTCGGCAAAATTCAGGACACCAATAACAACAATCTCGAATAGAAAGCAGTGTCATGGTCAGCTGTCAGCTTTTATTGCTGATGTGAAAATTGTCATGTTAAGTGACCAGGTGATTGCTGACGCAGTGTCACTCTGAACGTTTATTGAACTCTTCGATTAAACATCATATTTTATTTTGTAACGAAAACTGAGAGAGAATTATAATATTCTATTCGTTTTAAAAAAGGTCAGTTTGATTGAGAGTAAGTCCATTAATAATGATAACATAAATGTTTTTTGAAATAGATACATAATTATATTTCAAATATTTTCAACGAAAATAATATTCAAATGTATTAATAATTATGCTATCAAATACTTGTATATTATATATATATATATATATACAAAGAAAAAAAAGAAAATACTAACAGAGTTAGTAAAACAATTCATTATTAAAAACTGCTCTAGTTTGAATCAGAATTCACTTCGAACAATCAGTTATTTAACTAATTATATAACTATTTAACTGCATAAATGAATCACATTATTCTCAATAAGATTAAAAATTGAAAATATGCTCTATTTTGAAATTAAAAAAAATATTCTCAATTTTAATTTAATAGTATAAGTACATTTCAATCAATATATACTTAAATTTATTTAATTGCAGATTGCCAAAAGAAATATTTGGTTAATTATATAAATGAATTTATAATAAATAACAATTAAAAATTAAATTTATTTTTTAGACAAGTATTTATTTTAAATGTGTTTTTCAATTACTAGTTAATTTAAGAAAAAATAATTTCGGTATTTTTAAATAACTTTTTAATAGTTTATAAATAAGTTACTTGACATATATATTTATAATAGTATTTAAACAAATTCTAGTCGATTGATTTAACAATAGCATTAATTAGTATAAGAAAATTCTTTGATAATAATTTTAATTAAAAGTCATTATTCAAAAAGATAAATAAAATATACACACATAATTTGTAATCTTTAAATATTAAAACCCCATGATTACATTTTTTTAAAAAATTCCAAACTTAAATCATTCAATATAACAAAATAACAATAAAACATTAACAATACAAAATGTTATAAGATGTTCATAAAAAACTTAAATATTATTACCCTGGAACGAAAATTGGAAAATAAATTAATTAATTTACCAATCAATAATTATTAAATATTTAAATAAAATTGTCTGATTTTAATTAATTAACAAATTATATAATGATTTTTTTTTATTATAAAAAAGATTTCTTAAAATAATCTATTTATTTATTTTTATTAATCATATTTCTATATATTATATTCCTAAAAAAGTGATTAATTTCTGTAAAAATTTACATATTGAATCACTTTAGATTACTGAATCATGTCAATAGCATAGCTGGATTACAAAAGTATATATACATTTATTTTTATATCAAATAACCACATATTTCAGATTTTCAAACGTTCAAATTACACATCACTACTGTATATATTTACATAAATATACGTATGTTTACTACAAAACATTTAAATTAAGATATGGCAATGAAAAAAATATAAACATCCATGACCCTTCCATTAAATATCATCTAGAATAATTATCAGCCAAGACGTGTGACGCAGGTAAAATAGTATTACCTGACTCATCTGTGAAATCTATACCTATATTAATATATATATATATATATATATATATATATATATATACACACATATGATTAACCTACAGCTCACGTGACAGCACGCACACACTCTTTCAAGGTGGTCCCGTTTTGGTTTGGAATCCACGATGGTTTCCGGTCTATTGAGATGCCAAATACGACTTATTTCGTGCGTATTTTAATGAGCATCATATCCGATTTTCTACTTCATGCCATTTTCATCGATTACTATTTTAGGTTCTCCTATTTTATAGGGTAAACTTTCGAATTTATACTATTTAAATATAGTTACATATTTAAATTTGAAAAGTAATGATTACTATTCAATAATATATTTATATATATATATACATATATATATACGAGGTCAGACAATTAAGTAATGCGACCGCTTTTTTTTCGGCCTGTGGTAACACTGCGAACCTGTAACTCCGCCACCGTAATAGCAGATCCCTACTCTCTCGATTGAGACCTTGACCACCCTCGTACGATCATTTCTTCGCCAGCTGTTTAGTGTTTTGTAACAACGCGCGAGTAGTGCATGTCACGAAAATGGAACAGAGAACATCGCTCAAGATTGTCTCGAGCAGGTTGAAAGTGATCCTACTCTTCTCGATCGAGTTATTACTGGTGATGAAAGTTGGTTCTTTCAATATGACCCCGAAACTAAACGACAAAGCCAACAGTGGCTGTCCCCTGGAGCACCAAGGCCAAAGAAGGCGAGAATGAGCAAGTCCAAAGTGAAAACCATGTTGATTTGCTTCTTCGACAGCAAAGAGGTGGTTCACAAAGAGTTCGTACCACCTGGACAAACCGTAAATCAAGTATTCTACCGCAATGTGCTCGAAAAATTACGAAAAAGGGTGCTCAGAGTGCGTCCAGAGATCGCGAAGACTTGGGTTCTGCATCACGACAATGCTCCAGTGTCTCTCAGTTTTTGGCGTCTAAAGGCATCGCAACGTTACCACAACCGCTCTATTCACCGGACATGTCACCCTGCGACTTTTTCCTATTCCCCATATTAAAAAATTCGTCAAAGTCGACATTTTGACTCCGTTGAAGACATCCAAGAATTGTGATACTATTTAAATATAGTTACATATTTAAATTTGAAAAGTAATGATTACTATTCAATTTTGTCGCATAATATATATATATATATATATATATATATATATATATATATATATATATATATATATATATGCAATAATGCCAAATAGATCATTTCATCCTAAAACAACATATTTTTATTAATAGTTAAATAATAAACAATAATATGATAAATTATTGATATTATTAACCACCATTAATATTTTTTTTATATATTATAAGTTTCATTGAATAACTATATTTAATAAAATAATAACATAAATCTTTATAATTTTTGTTTATTATTTATTTACTGAAAAAAATTGTTCCATTTTATTTAAAAAAATATAATTGCATTTTTAAGTAAAAAAATTTGTACTTTGAATTTTTTCTTGATTATAGAAAATTTATGCTGAAGTATCAATTTCAAGGTCAATCGTTTTAGATGAAATTATATCAAATCTAAGATGTGTAATTTATGTACATTATATCGTATTTCAATGTGTGAATTAATATATTGCAAATTATAGAAAGTATATTTCACATAAGATCTCTTTTTTAAATAATGTACAAGTATAGGGTCATCTAAATGTGATGTCTAGATTTGTCTTTTATTTTTATTTTTTTAAAAAAAATGAAAGAAATTATAAACATGTCTCCCTATACACCACGCTATACACATGTTTCTTCTTAATAAAACTTAAGGCATCACATTTGGATAACCCAATATATATATAAAATTTTCAACCTCTGAACTTGCTAAAAGATCTAAATTCTTCCAACTCTAAAATACTCTGAATCCATTTACAAAATTTTTGTATTTTTTGATTCTTATTATTTTTCATTGTCTTATTTTCTTACAAATAGTCTTGTTGATTTCCATTTTAAACTTTATTTCTCTTTATACACACACACACATACACACACACACACACACACATATATATATATATATATATATATATATATGTATGTATATGTATATAACCGTGAAAAATTAAGCTTTCTTCTGCACATTTCAATTTTTTTTATTAACATTTTTAATAAATGTACTTTAAATATGTTTTGGTTCCTTTCAGTAGAAGATTAGAGTAATAACTATAATATAACCATCATCTTTCTAAGAGAAACATTAAAATTTCTATACAAAAATATCCTTCTTATAATTCATCGTCATATAATTGATTAAACAATACATCAAGTACATCGATGATGCTTCCAGTTACGAATTGTGCATTCAGACAATGTATCAACGAAGTGACGATTGTACAACAATGACGACGATGACGACAACGTCGTCACTGATGCTGATATTGACGATATGAAGAAAAGCGGTCTTCTTTTGCGGTTTGATGCCGCTGCGTTGTTGCCTCGAAAGGCCAACGGCCGACACGCTCTGAGTCTGTGCGACAAAACCGCTTTCTTTCTTTACGCGAACCCGACAGATCCGACTCGCAGAATATAAATCGTATGCCGTTGTAGTAGAGAGAGGTGCAATGTATTACAAACACACACATACACATCTTCCGATTCATCCGATGATGACTGATTTCGGCCTTCCATTCATTCATATACACGTTGTGGTACCGGGTAATAATAACGTCATCGGCCGCAATCTTCTGTCATAGTAAACCGTTGCGTGTATGTGGAAGAACTTTTTTACAAATTGATATTTTCGTTTTATTCATTTTATATCATCATGATTATTCATATAATAGGATGGTGACCGCAATGTATTGTAACGTACTTGATATTAACATTTCATGGAGAAGCTCATTACATACATACACACACACACACACACACACATATATATATATATATATATATATATATATATATATATATATATTATCAAAATGTATGTTTAAAAATATACTATAATAAAACAGTTAAAAAGTTTGGTTTTATAGTTATTCATTTTTAAATTTAGAAATCTATGTGTGTCACAACAAAATTAATTATTTTAAATCTCCAAGCATTAACATACCTACGTATTTAATTTTTTTAAAAAAAATAAATAAATAAACATATGTCCAAATGATTATAATAATTTCATGAAAATGAATGTGATAAATATTAATATAAGAATAGAAAATTTTAATTTTCAGAAATCACAATCTATTTTAAATAAATTATTACTTTTTTAAAAAAAAATATTCTTTGAATTGTGTCACTTTCATTTCAAGCCATTTTGTATATATATTTATATCTATATCAAAGTACTGCTAAGCAAAAACATCATAGAATATCTATAACTCTTCTTAATTTTTTTTCAAGATTTTTCCATTACATCCTGTCTAAGACTAATCTCATCCAACCCTCATCTCCACTATATTTTACAATTAAATCCGTCTATCTTTGATAAAATTACTTCCTTAGTTTCTTTTCATTTCTCTTTTAGACACTATTCCTTAAAGATATTTGTCAATCTATTGTTTTCTATTCTTGCTGTTTATCACTATGTCCATTTTATCGATTTTATTTGTTCTATTATATCAATTATCCTTATCTGTTTTCATATCCATTTTCAAGTTTTCTGATCACATTTATATATATATATATATATATATATATATATATATATATATATATATATGTATGTTAGTAATTGTGTTAATTAATTATTTGTTATTTAATTTAAACTTAGCTAAAATTAATTATCTTTAGCTAAAATCATTAACAAACATTTCTATAAAAGTCACATTAAAGAATAAATATAATTTTTCAAAATGAATCTAATAAATATTAATAATACGAATTATTTATATACTTCTAAAAAAATTGAATCTACTATTCTGTTTCTTTTTAATACCTTAATTATACCACTAATATTCTGGTTTTGATAATTTTTAATGGTAGGATTTTATAAACACATCAGTATATAGGTTCATCCAAATGTGACGCCTAGATTTGTGTTTTATTTTTTTTAAAAAAAAACATATAGGGTGGTGTATAAGGATACATGTATATAATTTATTTTTTTGTTTTTTTATTAAAATACAAATCTAGGAAATCCATTTAGATGACCCTATATTTCTTTTTCGAACAATTGCATCTTTTAAATTATATACATAAATGTGCATGTGTAAAAATGTATTACATAAACATGGCTCTTTAAATTTAATATTATATAAAGAATATTTTGACTTCAAATTATATTCCAATAATTGATCGTATAAAATTAAAAAAGTAGTAATATCATTTTGTGCTAAAAGGACTTATTGTTTTTCAATAAATGTGTACAAGTATGTCGATATAAAATGTATAATTAGAACTAAGTGTAAATATGGTTAGAACAAATAATTATCATAAATAATTAAGTGTGTTATAAATGATATTGAATTCATTTCTCATTTTAGATATCTAGGACGAACTGTTTCAATAAGGACTCTTGAAACACAAAAAATAATACCTACATATCTATACATAGTTACATACTTCTGGAAAGTGTCTCAAAACTTTATAATAAATCTTAATTGTTATTATAATAATATTTTTAAAATGTCTCACAATCATTTATAATCAAAGATTTAAATATATATATATATATATATATATATATATATATATATATATATATATATATATATATCGTTTGATAAGTATGGTAAAAAAGTAAGAAAAAATAAATTGAAAAATTTAATTATATTAATTAAATTAAACTAGAAATAAATTTATTATACTTATCAAACGACCCTCGTAAATATATATATATATATATAGAGAGAGAGAGAGAGAGAGAGAATGTTTTTTTAAGCGTGATAGAACTTTAAATTGAATCCTTATCGAAAGTTCTATCTAATCTAAAAAACTTTATATGTATGTGTGTGTGAATATATGTATATGTATATGTATATATATATATATGTATATATATATATATATATGTGTGTGTGTGTGTGTACAAATTAATAGATAGAAAATAAATAGATATAGATATGATATACTTGTGGGTATGAAATAATGAACATATAACAACTCGTGTCTTAGATGAAAATTATACACTTTAACGTTCATAAGTCTAACTATTTAAATAATTAATTTACTCATTACAGTAATTATATAAAAGAAATAACGATCGAAACGTAAATATTCATTGGAAATACTAATTAAATGATTTATAATTTTCTTATATAGTTCGTGACAACCAAGCATAAAAATAATATACATGTGAGTTTTTTCATGTTTAGTAGCGGTTGTTCGAAATAACTTCAATTTATTTTTTTTTATTATCATTATTTATCCAAGAAATTCAATGGAATGAAATTACTTCACACAAGCTATCATGCGTAAACATTCCTGATGCTGTTTGGCGGCATATAGACGCCTTATTTATTTTTTTCAGAGTCGAAATAAAACAGTAGATTTAAATTGAAGGTAAATTGCATAGGTGTAGGTAAAGGAATTGTCTCAAAATTTCATATTATGTTATTTTGGGAATTAAGAAATCAGGTATACACTTGATATATATATATATATATATATATGCCCATGTGTATGTGTATAAATTATCTCTTATTTTTAATACACACTATAAGTTTGTTAAATCTAAAATACTAACTTTATTTCATATTATTTTCAAATACTTTCCAAAAATAATTTTATATATATTATAAATCAATTGCAAAAGTATTTATTTCTTCAATTTGAATAAATTTCTCTCGAATTTCTATACATCTTATTTTAAATGAAATATGGGTTATTACAAAATGACAAAAAAATCATATATTTAATAAATCACAGTAGGGAACAATAAATAAATGATTTTTATATTTTATGATAAATTGTTTGATATTCAAATTAAACACAAAAATATCATTTTTAATCAAATTGGAATAAGAATTAATTTTTTCAATTTATATACAAAAACCTTTATTGATTATATAATATTATGTCTTATATTTAAGTGTCTGATTAATAAAAAGAGTTTAATAAAAGTAGAGAAGAATTTGATGACAGCAATTTTTTTTAAAAATTTTTGGATTTAAAATAAAACAAAATATAGTCGAAGTAATTGAAAATATTAAAAAATAACAGATAAAACATTATAATAAAAACTGATGTAAAACATTTTTTTTTCATTTCTCAATGTTTTTCTTGAAAGACAAAAAAAAAATGGATTCCAATATTTAATTCATTTACATAACAGCACTATAACCATTTTATTTATTTCCTACACTAAAAATGATGAACTCTAAAGACTAAATAAATATAATATACATATTATATATATATATATATATATATATATATATGGAAACCAAGAAGAGTTCATTGATCTTGAAGACATATATTCGGATGTCTCAATAGTAAAATTCACACGTTTTCCACTAGATCGAATGCAAATTTAAATATATAAACATTATCTATTTATGGTTTATAATTATTTTGAAAACAATCGTGTGAATTTCAATTATGTACATTTATATATATATATATATTTATATATAAGTTTATAAATTTTACATACACATTTCGAAACGTTACACCCATATTATAATTTATAAGTTAATTTATATTTATACATAAAGAAAATATTTTTAAAATATGGTAAAATAATTATTAAAATTGAATTAATTATACTTGAGTTAATAATCGTTAAATATAACCAACAATTTGAAAATAAGTAATATTTCAAATAAATAAAAATTATTGAGTGATGTTTTTTTATATTCATAAAATAATATCTTGTAGTATTATTATTTTAACAATTATTACTGATTTTTTGAATTGAATATAGTTAATAACGAACTGAAATTTATTTAATTTTATTTTTAAATTGTCTCTTAGAAAAGAAATAATACTTGAGTGAATCAACCACAAGTCATTCTCTGTCATAAGACTAAAAATTAAACCGTGGCATTTTTTTTTATAATTACACAAATGAATAAATACTTTAATTCCACGATATAGTAGTTATAAATATATTCAATAATTATTTATTATTTTTTTTTTGGATGATATACATTTCAATAACCATTCTTTTATTATAAATTAAATTTTATTTTTTTTTAATAAATTTTATTGATTTTTTATATTATTCTAATGTTGATAGAAATATTCATTAGAAAACACATTGAAAAATTAACGATTTTTGAAGTCTTTTATACAAAATAAAAATTCATCTTAGTTATGCCAATAGAAGGTAAATATATAAGAAATTAAATCGTTTTCAATGAATAAAATGTTTATTTCATAGACATTAAATTAAATGTTTAATAATAATAAAAATCAATCTATAATAAATATTTAATTCAAATGAATGACTACAAGCAAAAGACTCATTTTATAATATGAAACATATTAATTTTTAAAATATTCTACACAACCTTCTCATAAACTATATACATTTTTATTTTAATTACCCTATTTAAAAAATATCCAACCAGAATTAAACTTTTGAAATATCAAAGAAAGTAAACTGAATATAATAAAACGTATGATATATTCTCATTCCAATGAAACTGAATTTGATCACCAATACTGTAAATATCATAAATCGACAAAACAAACATTAAACTGACGCCAATGGCGAAGAGAAATAATTCTTACGACACTAAACGCGCCGTACACACACACGATGATCGCGTTTAAATCAACACAACATATAATATAGCTAACGTGTGGTACTTTTTTATGGAGAAAATTTATATTACCGCATTGTAATTTAAGCTGGATCGCCCGAAGCTCGCGTTAAAGCGGTCTGCTTTATAATCACTGCATAACAAGATATTTTCGTATCGAATGCGTGTGTGTCCGTCTTTGTAAATAATTTTCAGCCTTTTTTCGAGGGTTGTTTCAGTGGTATGTTAATTGTATGATATAATATCAATGTCGTGATGAATTATTAGGAATTAGGTCATTATCCGTGATAGATATTTCAGTAATAATGGGAATGAAATGCGAAACAAGTTTTTTTTAATGTAGTGATTCGACAGTGAATTGAATTTAAATTTTAGAAAAATAATATTATAAATATATTTAATCACTAAAGAATTTTAAAAATAAAATGAGAGCAATTTATATATTTCTAGTACTAATTGTTTGTGTTATTAAAAATTTTAAATTCAGAAAATAAATTATACAAAAATATCGTTTATACTAAATTTTGACTCTTAATACGTTTTATAGAAAAGAATTTTGAATTGAAAATAAAACTCATGTCATTTTATAATTTATAGAATATATTTATTGATGTGTTTATTTTTATTTTAAAATCAGAATAAATTTTAATTAAATTATAATAAAAAAAAATATCGAGAACGATCTTCTCATATAAAACGTTGATTAATTCTATGAATCATCTATCATCTATGCAACAAATCTCTACTTATTTAAATTTCTTGTACGGTGAAAACTCGAAATCTACATCAGTAACAAAATGATGAAACTGGCATGAACGCACATATACACACACGCCTCATTAATTTAATGATCCGTTGTTTGTTCGTATATTAGCCGACAAACATTCAGAACGTATAAAAACATCTATTAAAGCATATGCAGTCGATATCAACAAATTGCTCAACTGTTAACAATTCGAAAGTCTTGTAGTTCTTCGTACACAAGCAGTTTTAATACAGGTAACATAAAAGGAGGCATTGCATATACACGTCCGTTCGATCATTTTACATTGCAAATCATCATTGCAATGGAGTAGTCGTCACACTTTATGATCGGTGTGTCCTCTTTTCTTTATTCAGACTTTTATATGTACTGTTTCAGTTAACGATTAGATTTTATTGTTACTTATTGAATTATAGACACACAACTATACAATATACATATATAAGAATCTAAAGAAAAAAGCATTTATTATCAAGGCTCTTGTACACATTTCGTTTTTTTGCCAAACCCATAAATCCATCAAATCGAAAAAAATACCGATTTAATAACACGTTATTAGTTGGTTCATATATTTTATTATTTTAGTTATAAGGCAATCTACTAACATTTTTATATTTAGTGCAAATATTTCAAGGCGAACTGTAGGTTTCTAATATCATATCGCGATTGATACTGACATTATAAATACATCAATACGATTAATACAACTATATCGACAGAATAACGTATACAATTCTCGTATTTATAAATATATCTCCATATTAACTAAAAGTGAACTAGACCAATATATCAAAGTTCATGAAATCATTAATTCAAATAATGAACTTGTCGGTACATTGCAAAAATATTATTTGTGATAAAGCTCTTACTGCATATCTTAAATGTGTAAACATTAATCAACAAAAAAATTTAATAAGAAAATGTTATCAAATTTAAAAAATAAGAAAATATAAAAAAGTTGTTAAGAAAAAAATTAAGAATAGAATTATTGTTGGAAATATTGTGAAAAAAATGATCATATAAAAGAATATGATTTTAATTGACTAATACTTTTTATTATTAAATAATTCCATAAACGATATAATTTATTTCTATTCTAAAAAAAATATTGGAATTTTTATGACAAGTAATAAATTGACTTTATATTTAAAAACAGTGAAGTTTTAAAAATTAGTTCTAAAAAATGTTCCTATCAACTTAAAAGTAAAATATTTGATATTCAGAAAAATTATAAATTAACACAATTTAATATTTTTATTTTCACATGTGTATATATATAATACATACATACATAAGGGTGATAAATGATATTTTTTTAGGTTAGATAGAACTTTCAATAAAGATTCAAATCAAAATTCTATCATGTTTAAAAAAACATATATACAAAGTATTGTATAATTAATTTATTTATATATGGTTTATTTTGATTAAATTTAAACACTATACTGAAAATTGTTGATTTTATCAGATACTTTAAAATATCTTAAATAAGCAATTTTATTTTATAAAGAAAATAGCGTTTTTTTAAATAAATAACATAGTAATCATAATTGTTTAAGTACATAAACGATAGAAAATTTCACACGAATTATACACACATAAACACACACACACACACACACACATATATATATATATATATATATAAACGACCACACCAAAACCCAAACTGTTCTTATTTGTATATTGTGTTTGTATAAAATGTGAAGATATCGGCATTTGGGACATAGAAAGTGGTCGAAATGGCCGCCGCCCATGGATCATCACGAATACGCCGCGGGGTACCGATTGTTCAATGCTTGAAATATTTAATTTCCCATCGATGTCAGCGGAGACATAACATAATCACAAAGACGTATCATAATTGCTACGTTTTTATTATCAACTTTTCGTCATTCATCACTGTGTACGTTGATTCGGTTTAATGATCCCAATTTGATTAAAAGTGACTGCTATTTTTTTACTTTTTACACATGGTCAATATATATATATATATATATATATATATATATATATATATATATATATATGTATAGAGAAAATATTGCCTAAGGAATCAGTTATAAAACGATAATTGTGAGTAATGGTTAAACCATGGAAATTAAATTTCAAAAACGATGTTTCAATTTAATAAAAATTTAATTCAGGCAATAATAAAATTAACTAAATAATAAACATACATTTTAAATACTTTTGAAAATTCGTTCTTTATTTACTTCTTAACAAAATATTTAATTCTTAATGAATTAAATACACATACATGTTAAAAATATGTGTGTGTTTTAATTAATTAAATAATTTATACATTGTTTATATAAAAGTATTTAATTATCTCTTTATTATTTTGAATGCACTAAATATTTTAAAACGAATTAAAATTAAATTTAAAATTTGTGTATGCACTTATATACTTTAATTGTCCAAAATATTCGTGTTGAAATATTTAATTGTAGTTTAATTTATAAAATGTATTATTAATAAATAACTATTTAAGTGCATTACAATTTCATGCTCTGTATGTTACTTAATGTCTAGTAAAATTGGGACTCTTAATCACATTAATCCAAATATATACATATGCACACATAAACACACATAAATATATATTTCATAAATCTATGAAAATAATAAAGAATATTTTTTAACTTTCGTATAAAATAAAAATCAAATTAATTAATATTATTTTCAACTTTAAACGATAATCATACACCCTTAACCACCATATCGGAACGAACGTTCGATTTTTATTCAATCACTGAATCGATTACACGTTAAAAGACTTTATTAGAACATTCGTCTCGTGCTGCAAACTATACAAGATAGTCAATCGAAATTAATGACCTGAAATTTATTGCCATTGAATTATAAAAGTCGTAAACAACTGACACAGAAATAACAATCTTATTTATGGGACCAGTCGTTAACTATTTGAATGTGAAAGTGATAGAAATATACCGCTTCTCGCATTAAAATAAGTGTAAGTGATTTAATTTTTAGCGTGAGCAGAACGAACAGTTAAAATATGCAAAATGAAACTATTAACTCGGTTAATCCGTTTGGATCAAATGTCTCTATTAAAATGTTTTCTTGTAAATTTACACTTGTTATTGATTTTAAAAGAAAATCATTAGAACTGGTTTATTTAATTCCATAATAAGATTTTGTCTCTCTCTCTCTCTCTTTATATATATATATATATACATATATTAAAACAATTTTTTTAAATTATTTACTTAAAACCAAAAATACAATCATATTAAATTGATTATGAGATATATAGATCAGAAATAGTTGGTTTTAACAAATTTCAATTTTTGATAACCTTTAAGTTTTATTTTATCTTATTATTTTCCTTTACAGTGAATTTGGAACAATAATTAATAGCTTTTTCATATTGTTCTTTATGTAGTTTTGATATTAATGATCTTATCTTGATATTTATTGATCTAGGAAAAAATTCACAAAATTCAACTAGATTTATTTCTTCCTTTACACTAAACTGGCGATAGCAAAGGTCAACAAAATTATTGGTATGCAAAACTCGTAAAATACTTATTTTACTTATTATTAGTCTTAATCAATAATCCTGAATTCTTTATATAACAGTAAATATAAATTATAATAATTTTCTATACAAAATATCACACGTACTCAAATCTGCCTAATTTTTATCTCAAATGTTGATATTGAAACAACTAATATTTTTATTAATTGTATTTGTTTGAAGACATCTTATTTAAAAATGTTATTTATTTTTTCATGATGTCATCTTCTAACTTTCTACAGTCTATTTTAATTCCCTCATTTTGAATTATTTCATTTTTTTATATCTTATGGAATTATCAAATTATAATCTTACAAACACACCTTAACATATTTATAGTTCTTATGAAATAATATAATTTTTATGATCTGACATAATTTTCACAAAATTACACTTTATTTCTCAAATATTCTTTTTATGGAAATTAAATTTTTATGTATTTAAATTAATCTATAAATAACGAAACGAACCATGTGTTGAAAATATATCAAATATCAAACATAAATGTTATATAAAAATCACATAACCTATTTACTCTAATAATTTATCAATTTGGATTGAAATTTACGATAGAACAAATTTATTAATCTAATAAAATTATTTTACAAATGATCATAAAATTTGGATTAAATAACTTTTAGAAAAATATTGTAAGTACATGTACTTTCTTTCATTTCCGCATACCAAATAATTTAAAAATTCCAATAACATAACGAAACATAAAAATATGCTTGTTAGAAATAACGTACAGTAAGAACATAAGTAATTTTATTTCAAAGAAAATCAAAGTTAGTGATTTTGTGAGAAGAGTGAAAGATTTAAAATGGAAATATGTCTGTTATATAACAAGAAAAAGATCATTGATGGTCAATAAAAATTAATAATTGTGAACCCAGAAATATAAAGAGGCTTAAGAAGAGATCTAAGAATAAATAAGATGTATCATCAGTAGAGAATGGAAGAGAAAAGAATTAAATTGTTGGAAGTAGAATTTTTTTAATGAAATCTACATTTACTGACAGAAAAAAATTGCTGCTTATATATATTGAATTTATAAAATATATTTTAATTAAACTCTCAATTAATTTGATACACGACTATTGGACAGCATATCTAATTCAAATACTAAAGAATAAAGATATTTAATTATTTAATAACAAATACTCAAAAAAGAAAAAATATTTCCTTCACAATCAATTATAGACGTTGATGGTGAATTTCCTTACACATAATGTAGACAGCACAAGTAATTAACTAAATAATGGCTGAAACAAACTCTCACTTGGTACATAATTACTAACTCACCCACGTTTAGTATATTTCAAATGTAGGCGATGATCTTTCAGTGTTAATTTTACAACCGTTATATCAAAATTAATGTCGATTTTAAGATTAATTAAGAATGTTAAAAAGTCTTACTTTGAAATAACATATTATTTTTTTGTCACTATTTAATGACAATAACATTAGCAATAATACATCTGATTAGAATTTCAATTTGGATAATAAATGATCCAATAAAAAGCAATATTTATTATATTAACTGTTAGTCTTTTTTAATAGTTAATTTAATTCGCTGTACATTTTTAAATACAATAATGTTGAATAAAACTAATAAAAAACCTAAACAGTGCCAACAGAAATGACCTATTAAAAAAAGACATTGAAATGTATAAATGTTAAAATGGAATCCAAATTCTCATTTATAAAACATCGATTCCAATACGGTTTACTTGACTTCACGCCCCATTTCCAAACATCAAGCTCCGAGCATTTCCTTCGTTTTTCTTCTTCATAGATTTCAATGCTGATAAATATGTATATGCAGGTGAATCGGGTTAGTAGGTAGGATAAATGTACCAAAAGCGGTATGTTTTTTTCACTGTTCGGTTCGTTTCCATCATTCGCATCAGCAATACATTTCATTTACATATATTGGTTCCGCTGCTTAACTCGGAATCTCTTTGACCGATTGACTCGTTAAAACTCATCTTATATGCATTAACTCAACGAAGATATTATTTAAGTATACGGTTGAGTTTCTAATTGAATTCCAGTCGGTACGGAGAGTCGGTAAAACTAGCCGTTTTAGTCTGTTAATTTTTCAATTGTTGTTTTTAAAGTCAAGGTAATACGAAATGTATACAAAGTACAACAAAATTATTTCAATGTGAAAATAATTCACGATTCGTTTTTTTTACAATGATCTTTGTATTTTATATTTTTCGTTTTTGCACAATAATCCAATCTGACTAAACTCTATTCTATTAAATTATTTCTAAATCATTTCAATTCTATATAAAAAGATAATACACTTTTTATAATTTTTTCCACTCAATTTTTATTATTTTAACATAAAATATTTTTATTTTTCCCTTGAATTAAAAATTCAGTGTAAATTTTGTTTCATGCAAAATAATAAATTTTCAGTAAAATTATAAATAAACATAACGGTTTATTATTTAATAAACCGTTATATTACATTAGTACACAACTCAGTAAAAAAATAGTACAAGAATGTATCCATCAATAACAGAAACTTATGAACAGGTCCATACGAAGAAATAAAACAAAAGGTCGATTAACGTTCTAGAAAAATGTACAGAAAAAATCGTATAAAATAAAGTAGAAGAACAACACTACAAAATCTCTTCAATGAAATACCAAATTTTTTCTTCGAATTGACATAAATATCATAGAAATGAGATGTACTGTATTTGAAACTTAATAAAAGAACAAAAATAATCGTAGATGAATTTAAATGTCAATCATGAAATTAAAAAAAAATGAATCAGAAGATGAAGTAGAACATTCAATAAAATACAAACTAGTCAACACTTCTTTACATAAGAAACATTGATAAACTTGAAACATTTACTTGATTTTCAGTTAGAAATCAAAATAATAAATATGGAAAACTGGAGCTAAAAACAAGTATTAAAAAATTACTTGAAAGGACATTCGAAAAATGCAATAACGATGAAATAGGATGTTATATTTTTTTCAAAAAAATAAATAAAATATGCTTAAATGGTACTATTAACCGTAATAATAAACTAAAATAAAAATACATAAAAAATGAAATATTATAAACTATTTTTTTTTTAATAAATTTTATTTTAACAATCTACTTCACATAAATCAAAACACAAACAGAAACTCCTTACGCATCTATGTTAATTTTTAATTAAAACATTTAATAATTCATTTTCAGATTGTTTTAAAATTGAGATATTTCACTAATTTAAATACCACAAAATGCTTTTAGATGTTAACATAAATATATTAATTATTTTTTGTATCTGATTACATTTTAGTTTTACTACACGAAAATCCAACAATTTAATTATTCATGTAAGATCAACTATCTCGATTGTTCTTTTTTCAAATTCTTTCCCAATGTTCACAAAACGTACATGTTTTCTAAAATGTCGCAAAGTCATTTCGTTCAACATGCTTTTAAGATTCAAATGATTTTTCGCCATACAGAATGAATTTAAGTGAATATAAAATTAATTCATTTCTTTGACAAAAGTAGATATCTTAATTCCACTTTTTAGTACAAGAATTTCTAAAAAAAGTATATATATATAAAGAAAGTGATAATAAAAACTTAACGTAACAGGTTTATGACTAATGATCTTAAGTTCAAATATGAACGTATTGTTCATAACCTTTAATTGAAAGTAAAAAAAAATGTACGACATTTTAATTAAATTGTGATGTAAAAATAATTTATGATAAAAATTATTGACTTATAAACTGCACCGATATATTCTATCTGTTTTCGCTTATAGTAATAAAATATGAGTTTTAAATGCCAGAGTAATTTAACGATTCCAAAAAAGTAAATTCAGAAAATAAATCAGATATATAGAAAGAATCGAGAACTATTTAAGAACAAGAAATCATTGATTGAAGACATAGAAATATAAAAAAGCTCAAGAAGAAATAAAATGACATTGGATCGTTAGAAGTGCAGAATTTTTTAAAAAGGCTTTATCTAGTGATAGATAAAAAAGAAGATAATATATATATATATAAACAGATTAATTTTGGCTTCTAAATTTTTCAATTACCTCATACTTTCTCGCGATGTGAATATTCGAAAAATTTTGAATGCCTCGTTCAAACAATTGCACTGAGTGAATATTTTTGATATATAATTACAATGGAAACTTAATCCAATTCAATTAAAACAATATAATAATCAAACTGAACTTCTAAACGCAACTTTTGAAAGTTAATTTCTAAATGCATGTAATTATTCAGTCATTGACATTGTGTTGGCTAAGATTTATTTACATATGTATTTAGTGTCTGCATCCAGACGTTATATACATACACAAACACTTATATATATATATATATATATATATATATATATGTCTGTGTGTATGTGTGCACTTATGTGAATAAATTTAATTTATACTTATAAATATTAGAACCGCATATTTAATATGTTACTAGTGCAGGATATGAACAGTTATACATTTATCAGCACGTTATTTTATTTAAATTCATAGAAATGTAAATATTTTGAACGGTACAAAGTTAATTGCATTTTTAATGCTGTACTACTTGAAATATCATGTGAAATGCTTTAATGTATTTGTAATTTCGTATATATGCCTTTGTTGTGAAATAATTGGAACAGTAAACAAATAAATGACATTTTATATTATTTGAACAGTACGTGCGTACATATATAACAAATATACATACATATATCTATTTGATCTTATGTACGTACATATTTAATAATTCGTTTTTTTTCCTATACAAATATGAAAATTTGATTTAAACGAGAACAAAAGATTTAATAAAAATACCATTCTTTTATATTACGACATTGTTTAGAAATGTCAGAATAAAAAGTATCATTCTGTATAAGAAAGAGTTTTATGAAATTATATTGAAAAATATTTTTCACATATTTATTTATTTATATATATATATAAATCATTCATTACACTTCATGTTTTTTGCCATTTGATTTTATTTCTTTCATAAATAATTTTCTCTTTTCTCAATTTCAACATTTATTTATAAAATGCCATTAATCTTTCATAAATCGGATTATACATTTCACTACTTTAATAGTTATATTATTAAACACCACATTTTACTTTAAAATTGCAATTTTTAAAATCTTTTGATCTGTGAATTTTTTTTTATTGTCCATATAATCATAAATATATAGAATAATTTCACATTTGATATAAAAATAAAGAATAACGGTCTTTAAACTAGAGTTTAAGAAAAAAGATCGATCAAAAACAAAGAGACGTATGTAAAAAGTAGAAAAAAAGAAACATATTTTAAAACAATACAAATGATTAAAAAATAAGAGCATGAACATATTATATTACTCAACTGAATTAAATGAGAACGATAATTTTTAAAAAATGGTTAAATAAAGCAATGGAAATTATGAAGTTTGTACTAAATAAAAAAAAATCATATAAAAAATTAAATAATTTAATATGAAAAAAATATTCAACTAATTAAATAATTTAGTATTTAAAAAATTAATATTTTTACAAAATGGTGTTTTATTTTTTTCTATTTTTTATTTTACCTCAAAACATATTTATTAATATCAATAATTTCAATTAACAATTTTTTCACATATAATCATTTATATTAAATAAATTATTATTCAGATAAACGAGAAATATAATTTATTTTGACATGTCATTAATCAAATGATCTTTTTTATATTTTTCTCAAAGTTGCTACGTTGTTTAATGTATTTTATGAACAATTTCAGCTCAACAACCATCTTCATATTATTTTTTCTTGAAGTGTAATTATTAAACAAATAAAAAAAGATTCAACTAATCTATCTGAAATTCCATTTATCAAAAATACTATTGTATTTATTTAAACCAGAATGAATTGTGAAATAAAATAAACATTAAAATACAGAAATAAAATGAATCTATTATATGATATTATTAATAAAATCAATAAAAAATATATAAAAACATTTCAATTCGTTTTTAACCAAATGTTTCTATTTACATTTTTTTTAACTATTCTATGTTATTTAATATATTTTACAGACAATTATAGCTTAAAACACGTCTTTATTTAGCTTTTTTTACTGAAGAATTTAAAAAAATTACCTCAATATTTTTTCTAAATTCTGTTATTTACAAACAATTTCTTTTTAAGCAAAAGACAATTGTGGTACAAAATAAGTATCATAGATAAGAATGAAAATTCGAAAATAAAACCAACAAATATATAAATATTGATCTTAAAATGATAATAAAATAGAGATAATATTATAATCAAATAAAATTCATTCAATTTTTAGTATTGATTCAATTTTTATAAATAAATTGTCCTGAAACTAAACATAAATTACAGTTTATATATATATATAAAATTTAATTTACTTTCAAAATGATTTTTACTTAAATTATAAATGAACTTAAAATTCACATAAAACTAACCAGTTCAACAAATTTAACACGATTTCTGTTTAAATCGTATATTTTATACTGATTTAACAGTCTGATTGTTTAATGACCGTTAACAAAATAAAAAATAGTACCAAATAAACAATAACATCTTTTCATTTATAATACATTAAATTTTGTTACAGAAAATGTAACATTTAAGTGGTCTAGTTGATGGATTAAATTGAATAATAGAAATAAATTAATGTATAACGAACTATAATTCTATCATAATACACCAATTTTGGAACAAAAAAGACGTCCAAGCAATATACAGAATATATATATATATATATATATATATATATATATATATACAATTATTTCTTAGAAACATAATTTACGTTAGTATCACCGACAAATAACGAAGAACAGGAAACGAAACATTTGACATAATTACAATTATATAGTGAATGAGTTAATACACACTGACGAACACCTTTAGTGCACGGAAGTTGTTGTAAGAAGAGACGATATTTCTAATTTTTCTTATTATTTTTTTCTTATATTACGTCTATTGTTAATTTGATACACACCTAAGAACGAAATTATGACATTTGATATTGTCATTTGTGTGAATCTTTTTCATGCTTGTATTTTTAACAGAAATGTCTCAATTATGAAATTAGTTTCATAAACGAATAAAATTATAATTTAATACATTTTATTATATATATATATATATATATATATATATATATGTTGTGTGTATATCAGTATGAATATAATTATTTATAACATATGCAAAAGACTTTTCTCGTTGACATATAAATCTCATCTGTTTCAACATAAAACATTTTAACGACGGATTCACTACATCACGTGATTCGAACCAACAATGAATATGCAACTTCACCGTTAGAAATATTCGCACAGGTCGCTTTTATGCAATTGTATATTACAGTTGTTATCGTTTCAATACATGCGATGTGTTTGTACATGTCTACGATAAGGAAGAAGGAAGATCCATTCTTATTCTACATTCACATGCAATATAAATGTTAAACTTGATGAATGAGGAAGAATATAATTAAAAAAATACTATTCATTAATAGAAGAATATACATGAAGAGTGAAGTTGTGAAGTATGAATTAAATTGTTTAAGAAATATTATTTTAAGTAAGTATTCTAATTATTAAGTGAAACTTAAGGTTAGCATTAAAAATGTGTTATCGATTATTGAATTTGAAGAAATGGTAATAAATGTTAAATTATTTATTAAAGAGTTTTCAAAATTTAACTAATTATATAATTCATGATCATAATAATATTAATTATGACATTATTATATAATTTCAAAAAACGTTTTAACCTAGTGATAATGATTATAATTTTTATTAATTGTGACTTAAATGATATCTTCAATTAAAAAGAAATATACATTAAATTTTATTTTATGTTTCATGGATTTTATGATAACATGTAACAATATTAATTAAAAATGTTTACCTAAAAAAATATTTTTTTAAGAAAATAAATAAATAAATTGTCATTAAATTAAATTATTTTATAAAAAATCTGTAACTCAATTTTTCTAAACAAATGTGTAAAAAGAGATACATTTTTTGTCTTAAATAAATACTACAGATTAGTTAATACAAATTAAATAATATAAGAAAAATGAATTATTTAAAATGAGAAAAATTATAAAAAATCGAACTGGATTTTAAATTCTATATTAAAATTATTCAGAGTATTGTAAATGAAAAGAATTTAATTTAGAAAAAAAGTATTTGTTTAAAATCAAATTCAAATTATTAATTAATAAATACGGTAAATGAATCTATTTAATTTATTTAATAATATTTATAAGATGAAAATATATTACTTTTAATAATATATTTGAATTATGATTATAATTAATATACATGTGTATATGTATATAAATACATACTTAATTTTTTTAATGATTTTTTCAATTTTCATTAAATTTCTCATACTCTCATTTTATAAAATTCAAAGATATTAAAATTATTGGATTTCTCAATTAAACAATTTAAAAATAAATTGAAGAGGAAATTCCCTAAAGTTCAATATTGTTCTTTATAAAAATCCTATTACTGATTTTTTGTTTCAAATAACTCTAATTATAATCATTAAAAAAAATTAAAATATACAACAAATAATGATATATTCTTTTTATACATTCAATATAAACACTTATATTATTTAAAAATATTAGGATTTATTTAAAAAAGACTAAACTAATATAATATATTTAAATAATATAAATATAAAAAAACATATTGTGTAAACAACAGAATATTAATTAATTTTAATAAAGTGAATTTAACTATCTTGTTTTATTAATCATTTCAAATCAAAATGGTTTAATTAATATTCATTATTTTTTGTAAACACACAAAACTCGCATTTGATTATCTTATTATAAAAATTATATTACAAGTTTGTCATTAATTAAGATTTCGCAAAGAATTCTCCTTCCGTTGACATTTATATACAGGAAAAGTTTTTTTCTAGTTTAATAATCGCCTCGAATCATATAGTAAAATTAATAACATAAATTTCAGGTGATGAATAATTATTATTATATCATATATTTTTATGAGCGTCTTTTGCTCATTTCAAACAATTTTATTTTTAATAGGATATTTCAAAAATATTTTACCTAAAATAAAATATCAATTGTATTTTCTTCTAATAAAATCAAAATTTTTCTTAACTAATTAAACACATTTATCATTTTTAATGTTACAAACAACATTTTTAATTAACACACTTTAAAAAATAATTGTTAAATTGACCAATTTTCTCATTATTAACTTTACTTAAAGCTAAAAATTTAAAAATGATAAGTTGTGTATTATCATAGTCTTCTAGTGAAATTAAATTATTTGTTTTTTATAAAATTTAATATATATTTCTTAATATTTTTGTTTCAATTAAAAAATTTGAAAAATTCATTAATTTACTGATTGAATTTAGATGAGTTACATTTATGCATTCTTCAGCTTAATAACTAAATTAAATTTGTTCTAATAGGTCTACATAATTGTGTTACATTTAAAATAATATCCATTTTAATCATTCTTTAAAAACAATATATATATTAGAAGATATGTAAGTAATAAAGAATATTATATTTTTATTTTGCATTATTTAAAATATTTAAGAAATATCTATTAAAATCATTTATAACACTCTCTGAATTACGTGAAAAAAATAGTTAATGTATTTATGTAAAATATATGCACCAATATATCTTACAAAAGCAAATGCAAACAATTCACGTACGAAATATTCTACAAACTAATAGTTGTATTGAGTTACTAACTAAACTACAAAAGAATTAAAAAAACTGTGTTACTTTTCATTAAAGTGTATAAATATGTAAAAAGGTTAAATTCTAATAGAGCATAAATGAAAACATTTTTAAAAAAAGAAAAAGACGAAATTACAATTGTTTTTCAACTCTTCATACATTAATTTTTTTCTTGACCGATTTGGTTAATTATTAAGTTAATTTATTATATATACATATATTTATTATTATTCTCTCTATATCTACTGCTAAAAATTTTATCTCACAAAATTTTTCACTTCCAACAGTTTTATTCCATGCCAACGAATTAAACTTTTATCTTTATCCTACCAATCCATAGATTTCTTAGGATTTTTTTATTTTTAGAATAACAATCATTAATTTTTGTTAACTATGATGATCTATTTTTATAACCAATCTATTTGCATTCTAAAATTTTCACTTTTATATCATCTTTAACATTTGTTCTTTTTCAAGTTTGTTTCTCTTTTATGTCTATATATTATTCTAATATGCATCTTTCTATACTTCTTTGTATTGTATGGAATCATTAAATTATTTTGGCAATTAAATCCCATATTTAACTACTATAAGTAATAATAAATAGAATACAAAGAGATCATTCTTGTTTCCAAGATATATATAAACTAACGTTAAATGAATTAAAAAAAGATTCTTTAAAAAATATTGATTTCGTTTCATTTTATAAAAAATGGTTAGAAATTTGTAATTTGCCTATGAATTGATTTTTGTTGCCATATCGAACCTAAATAGTTACAATGTAATTTATTAATTGTAAATGTAATATGTTATAAATTTCAATTTAAACATTGGAACATAAAAGTTATTTAAATATTAATAGCATGACTAGCATAAATGAAAATATATCTGAATGATTAACATATACATTACATATAATAATTACTGATAACAATAGTAGATAACCGTTTAAATATTAATCATATTTCCAATCGTGATCCGAATAACAATAGAATACATCACAGAATATTTTTTTTATTGTTATAGCATGTCCGTATCCGCACTGAAGGTCAATTGTCTCACGCAATCTGTAAATGAAACATTAAACGTTTTATGAATGACCATAATTAATATCTAACATATATCACCTTTCTTTTACGAATGTCAACATAGAATGAGGAGAGAAAAATATGTTAAAAACCGTGTTTAGTATTCGACAACATCGCGTGTATGTGTGCGATCTTTATCAATTGAAAACACAGGATGTCTTCTTGGTTAAATATAAAGAAACGGATTTGCATTTCGAACGCTGTTCTGCGTGCTGAGAATGTTCAAAGGATTGAACTAGTTCTTTTCTGTGACATTCGTCCACTTTTGTGAGTGGTGATTTGTTTGCAATGTATGAGAATTTCGAGTTTATGCAAATTCTTGACTGTGTTGAATTTTTATTGCTCGTTTCTAATAAATTTTTTCAAGGGCATGGAATTTACAGTCTCATACGTACATCCGATCAATTAGAACGATAAACAAAGTGACTATCTGACTTGAAATATATTTTGATTTAATTATATAAATTTAACAAAACAACACATGTCTACACAAATTAACCACTCACTCCAACACCACAATTTTTTAGGTGATGAAAAATTTATCTATTTTTTTTTTAATTTTATACAATTATAACTTAAATTGGATTTTTTATATTTAAATATTTTATATATTTTTGAAAAATTTTGATTTTTTAAATGAATAAAGATTTTGTACAATAAAAATTTATTTTAACTGAATTAAAATAAATTAATTTGGTATTACAACAAAGTACTTACTCTTATATTAATAAAAAATAAAATAATCATTGGTTAAAGTAGTGTATTTATTTAATTAAATATCTTTTAACTTAGTTTCTAAAAATATATGAATTTTATTTAAACGACCAAACAATGAATTTAATTGAATATCTGTTGATTGAAACCAACAAATATTCATTTAAATAAATATCCTAGTTTAAGTTATGGTTATTTTATTTTCTCTCAAAAATTATATTGTATTATAAACGACTATGTTTTAAAAATATCAAATTAATTTCTTTTCATTCAATTAAAATATTTTTTATTACTCCAAACTGTAATTATCAGAAAAAATTTTAATTTATCTCAAAAAAAAACTGAAATAAAATATAAAATGAGTAAATTACATAGAATGGTTCAATAGGCCTTGATCTATACAATTTTAATAAAAAGATAATGATTATACGACTTCAAATTTCATACCATAATAGCAATTAAAATTAAATAAATATTTTTATACAAAAAAATATTAAAACTGGAAATATACATTTTATTTAATAACAATAATAATATTTTCTCTAAATTTTCTAGTTGAAAATTTATTAATTATTAATTAATAATTTATTTTATAAATATCTTCTAAATGTGTCTTCTCAGATTTTATTATTTCTTGAAAAAATCACGGTTTTGAAGAATAAGACTAGAATAAATATTAAACTAAAATTGAAATGACTCAAGATCTTACTTTTCATATTATCAAAACTTTTACTATTAAAACTCGTTTTCATACACTAATAAAGAAATTCAAGAACACATGTAGGTGTATACATATACTAGACTAAAATATAATAAATATAAAATTTTATATGACTATCACGATTTTAATACTAGACCCTATCTGGAACCAGATAAACTGTTTCAAGTTTTACTTTCATAGATAGCGGTTTATAACGCCTTCAAAAGACTCATAATGTTTATAACTAAAAAAAAGTAGAATAGCAATCATCTCTTTACTTTTTAATAAAAAAAATACCCACGGCGGACTTTTATCTATACTTGATAATCGTTTGAAAAATTGAAACGCAATGAAAAGTATTTAGAAAGAAAGGTATAATTTTTATCAATGTTTCTAGTCTAATAAAAAATAGAAACCACGTATACTTAATTTGTGTTATTATGTTTTTTTATTTAAAAAAGTAAACATTCACTTTACATTTAAAATAATAAATTTAAAAGTGTAATTAGAGTTTAGCAGTTAATGTATTAATAAATGCAACATCATTTTGAGACATTAATGAGTTTTCAGCAGCAATGAAACAAATAAATGTTATTTGAACAATTAAAATTTACTTAAGGAATTTATATAAAATGTGTTTTTTATGAAAATAGATAAAAATATACATTTTAAATATTCATTAATAAACCAGAAATTAGTTCATTATTTTACTTGAAAATATTTAACATTTATACCAATAAACATTTCACTATAAAATGTTAACTATAAAAAAAACATTATATAATTTTTATAAAAGATACTTAATAAAAAATCAATCTAGATCTTTTCAATTATTTACATATAAAAATTGTAATGCTTTATTTAATATTTTTTCTACTATATGCATATTCAATAATTTATAGAAATAAAATTTTATATATTTTTAAGAGAAACATATTATATAATTTTTATTGAAATCTGCATTAAATTCAATATAATTATAAAATTCTTATTTTAACTATGTATTAATTTTTGTATTCAATTTAAAAACTAGTATAGAAATTTATCGTTCGAAACATTTTATGTATCGAAAAAAATCATATTAAATGTAATATAGATTTATTTGATAATCATATGATTGTTTTAAGAATTGTTTCAAAATAATTGATATCAGAGAAAGCTTTATAACTTTAAAGGTGTTGTAACGACTATTAAAAAGTGACTAACCTGAATAAGATTCTATCTCTAGATTCATTGATACCAGTTTAACGTGCAAGCTACTTTATATGGTCATATATGTGAATATATATATATATATATATATATATATATATATATATATATAATAAAATAAGAGTATAATCCAAGCAGATTCCCACACACAAATCAAAAAAATTATACTCAGTCACGCCTCTGCCAAACACCCCCGTCTTATGTATTATTTTTCAGTCAGATTTTTTTGTCGAAAACGAATGTATTTTCAATAGCATTTTTTAAAAAATGTTCTCGATATTAATAAAATAAATTTATTAAGAAGTAAATTTTCAAATTTAATCAAACGTTTATTTATTATACAACCATATATGTGTAATATTAATAATTCAGTTTTAGATTCAATTTTGTACTATTACCACATAATTTATTTCCTTGTGTTATTTATTTTATCTATACACATGTTTATTAAATAAATTTTATAAATGAAAATATCTTACAGTTTATAAACAGATTTATTTTAAAAAATATGTCAGATTTGTTTGTTTTTAGTAATGAATTATTCATGAATTCAATTCAATTTTGATAGAAACTTCTCTAATATTTGATAGAAAAAAATATTTTAACTATTTTATTACAAGCAATTAATTCTTTTAATTTTCAAAATATAGTCAAACAAGATAAATCAGAAAAAAATCGGTTTTAAATTAATATTTTGGTTATATAAATAAATTTTATTTTCACAAAAAATTTTTAAGAAATGTTTATCACCAAATATTCCATTCAAATCATATATAGAAAAAATATGTTATAAAGTTCGAAGAAATTATTATTATCTCCAAACCAAAATGTGTTAAATAATTATTTTTTGTACACTTTATAAGATGATGACCATTTTGATAGCCATACAATCATCGTCAGATCTTGATAGTGGCATTACTATCGAAAAAAGTGAATAATAAAAAGTTAATGAATATTTTTTTTAATATTTTGTGATGTTAGGGAGATTTGTGGAAGTTCATTTGTATGCAAGAAATGTAATTTTTAAATGCAAAACGATTGATTCCGGAAACGTTGTTGTACAATGTACATATTTTTGTAATAAATTATGCAAATACATTGGATATGTGTGATGTGAAACGTCACTTGAAATTTCTAACACGAAAAGTGTTCCAACTAAAAATCGAAGGTAATGCATTCACAACCAACCATCTCTCATTTCATTTGAAACGTGTGTCATTGCGCCGAAATCAAAGAAGAAGATACCTAATGTGTGCGTGCATGTGTGGCCACCAGATGTGCAAGTAGATGCGTGTGGGCTACTTGTGTGTATCGGGGTCGCCGGGTACCACTTTCGGTTCCTCTCACTATCGAATCGATTTGAATGCCATCTCTAATTTAAATCATTATATTGGAAATAAAACTGGTGTGCGCGGACGTTCGCAACAACTTTCGCATATAAATAATCAATTCGGAATGTGGATTTTTTCGGCGTGAGTTTTTTTTAATTATAGGTATTTGGATCGTCTGAAATAGCAGGAAGAAAAGTGAAGAGAATCTAATTATAACTTGTTTTCGTATTTCGTTGATTCGGCAATTATACAAGATTTTTTTCCTGTTTTATTTATCATGTTCAATCATTTCGTGATCGTGATATATATTTTCACTATCTTATACATACGTATGTATAAAGATAAAGCTCATAATAACAAGTAAAAAAAAATAACATGTGAAATGTTTGCACTTAATCCAATCTAATTTTCTTTACATAAAATACTTGACAGCAAAATTATCAATACATAAACAATTCACTTACTTGTATAGTTAGAAAAGATTTCGTTTATTTGGATTTGTCATCGTATAAAAAACAGCATAGTAAAAATGTATTTACTTCTTGATAATTCGAAAATGTCCGTATTATATTATGGATGAGTAATCATCTTTATTTCAATTCTTTTGAAAAATATTTAAATCTCTTTCAATCAGTTTTAAAATTTCTATTCACACATTACATGAATCATTTTAGATTTATCCTACTGACCTCAAATTTTTCTTATTGTCTCCTTTAACCACATAGCTTTTTATTATTTAATACATAAATAAAACGATATATTTAAATGTACTTTAATATTTTTGTCTTAAATAAATTATTCTTCTCACTCAACTAAAAGTTAAATATTGTTTTTTATAATTGGTTATTATTTGAATATATTTTTATGAATTTTACTGAAATATATAACATATTTTATTATATATATATATATATATATATATATATATATATATATATATTGACATACTTTTATTTATTATTTTTTATGTTTTCAATATTAACAAATTTCCGTTCTGAACAGCATTTCGTTATTACGAAAATGTTTGACATCATGATGAATTCCAAATAAATTTAAATTCGGTATCCACAAAAGGTTGTTCTCATTTAATCCTAAACAATAAATTGAAAGGTGTTTTTTATAGCCTGAGGCCGATCCGTTAACAAATAACAATTCAAATGTGTTTGATCGATCTCGTGAAGTATTAAAATCAATCATGTCTACATACTTTTCAATTCAATCATTTTTAACACTCCATACTGATAATACAACATACTTTTAGAAATTACTATATCAATTATTCAAATAACTGATCGAGTGTAATCAATTTTTTTATATTTTATATAATCGAAATTAAAAATAAATATAAATTGAAATTGGCTGATAGTTATTAATTTTTGAAAGTAGTACATAGAGATAATTAACAATCTACAGGTATATAAGAAATTTAAATAAATTTTTTATCATCTTACATTTTTATATAACATGAAGTTATAAAAATTAAAGTTATTAAAAATGTGTTATTTTTAAGCACGTATAATTAATCTTATATATATATATATATATATATATATATATATATATATATATATATATATATATTTAATAATATAGCTATTACTATTCATAATTATTTTTAAAATGTTGAAATTAAATAAAATACAATAATTTTTTTTGGTTTATTGAGTAGAAAATATTAAAAATAGTTATATAAATGACGTGAATAGGTAAGAATAAGTTTGTTTTTAGATTAAATTATTGAAAATGTACTGAGATAAAAAGATACAATGATATGCTAACATAATTTTTATAGCAAGATATAAAATATAGATTTTAACAAATTTTCAATAAATCGAGAAATATAACATCAAATATAAGAAATTCGGCAAAAACAAGTTAAGTGTGGGAATTAAAAATAGTAATATTTTAAATTGACTTCTTGAAAAATAAAAACAATCAATAAATAGAGAAGTTATTATATGAGAAAGTAAATAAATATTTCATTTTAAAAAAATTACAGAAAAACTTGAGTAATCATATAAGAATTAGACGTTTTCTATTTGGTTATTCATTCTACAATTGTAAATATATAAAAACACACACAATAAATACATACAGTCAGTAATGACGATTACACATGAATGAAAAAACATTCAAGTATACCACTCTAATGAATCCACGAGTTATCAAAAAACAATTATTAACGAAATGTATATAATTTTGATATATATCTCGTACTGTCCACAAGAATGCCTCGAGCATTATGTCAATTGTATTCGCAAAGGTCAATTTGCAGTGAGAGTTTGTTGAACAGGTGTGTGTTTACAATCTTCATTACTTTGGCAAATCATATATTCATATACTTACATACTTTATTTATATACATATATACATATATATATATATATATATATATATATATATATATATATATATATATATATATATATATATATATATATATATATATAATATTATTTATATAAGAAAATTAATTTTTATTATACTTAAAAATTTTATGTGTACATTAGATATAGAAAGTATGTCAGTATTTACTCATCAACAAAATGTGTTTATATATATATATATATATATATATATATATATATATATATATGTGTGTGTGTGTGTGTGTGTGTGTGTGTGTGTGTGTATGTATGTATATGAAAATATACACATTTTTTTATTAATATTTATGTAATATTTTTGTATATCTCTGAAGATACTTAGAAAAAAAACTTATATCATAATCAGGATATAAACTTGTTTTTTTTTCTAAAAAGATGAAGCAAGTAAATAATCTAATTTATGATATTTTAGTACATATATTAATTTATATAATCTTAATTTGTGTATATTATATGAAATATTATAATATGAAAACGAATTTCTTATATTATATATATATATATATATATATATATATTAGATTATAAATATATCTCCTTCCGCCTTTTTGTCTTTTGAATTTCATGGCTATGTACAAAAAAAAAGCGGATATATATATATATATATATATATATATATATATATATATATTATTTAAAAAAATCATTTAAAATACTTTTATATTCTTCTACTTTATATAGAAAATATTTAACATTTTTTTCAAACTGTTCAAATAATCTTAATATAGCAATATATATAACATTAAGATTAATAATAACCATACGGTTTTCATCAAAAACAATTTAAAAACAACTTAGTATTAACAAAATAATTGAATCTAAAGAGTTTAATTATTTAAATAATTTTATCCTAATTTTTGAGTGGCCATTTTATCATATATATATATATATATATATATATATATATATATATATATATATATATATAAAATTTAAGAAATATACATAAAAAAGTAATGAAATCAATTTATTTTTTTTATAAAAGTCATAGCCCAAAAACATACATTTCAAAACAGTTATTTCCATTTGATCATTACAACATTTTTTCTAGATAAGTTTATGATTTTAACAGAAATAAACAATAACATAAAGAATATAAAGAATACATTTCAATTGATAACCAAAACTACATAAATAAGTAGACGAAAAAAACCTTAGAAACTGGATACTTGATATCCACATAGATAAGTAAAACACAACGCTATGTGAAACGATTGCAAAATATTCATTCGCAATTTACCAGTATATAGATATTTTTAAATATATATATATATATATATATATATGGAAACAGAACAGAAGGAAACGTTCGAACCGCACCTGAAAAACCTTGCGACCCATTCATCACGACAAGTTGTAGTTATTATTTATTATTCTTAGGCCGTTCGGTACACTGACCCAATATTTCAGACACAATCGCAACGTTTTAGCATAATAGCTGTGTTTCGAAACAAAATACCATTGTATATCAACAATAAAGCATACTAATTGATGTATACGATTTTTCTACTGATACAGATGCAATTGAAACGGTCGTTTATTGAAACGATTTTAATAGATTCAGAAATTCTTGGCGCTTACAATAGAACATACACACTGTATTGTTCGGATCGATCTTTTTCGCAGTTTTTTCTGGTCAGGAATTTCATTGTGTTCATTTATTCACATATATACTTATGTATACATACACAGACAAATATATATATATATATATATATATATATATATATATATCTTTATAAATTTACACACTAAAACTAATTTATTGTTTATTCCAAAATATCTATCTATTAGTTAATTCTTATATTAATTTTTAATAAAAATATTTAACATTCATAACATAATTATTAATAATAAAACCAAAAAAAACCATCTACAAAATTTAGAACTGAACTTTTAATCGAGTATTATTATAGGAAATATTGAATTATTACACACTTAAGGGGTTATACGCAGTTAGAAATTTCAAAAAATCGATTTTTTTTGCATTTTCGGAATGCACATATATTTGAGTATATTATCTGAAAATTTGAAGTAAATCCGATAAATATTTTCGGACATACACCTGAATTTGTAAAAAAAATTTAACTATGTATAAACTACTTCCGAAACTTCAAACGCGTTTATCTCAAAACGGTGTTTTCATAGTCGGTGATCTCGATATCTCAGAAATGGCTGAACCGATCGGTCTCAAATTTTCACACAATCTTCTCAAATATATTCCTCAGGTATTGAACGAAGCAATAAGGTTTACAAAAATTATTACTATTTTTTTAAAACAATTTGGAGCGAAAATTTTAGTAAAAAACGAAAAATTTTTTCAAGCAGACACCATTTTGTCAAAAATGAAAATTTTTATTATTCCTTCGTTCAATACCTGCATTAATCTATCCTTTAAAAGAATTGACCATATTTTTTGATTTCAAATAATCCAAACCACCGATATGGAGATCACCGCCAAGCGCCTTTTTTTGGAGGTCGTTCGGGACATCGTCTGCAGGAGCGGTGCACTTCAATATTTTTTTATGATCGACATGTTATTTTATTCTTGAAAGTAGGATCTATTCAAATAACCATAATTTGTAATTGCAAAATAAATACTGTTTCTAAAAAAAATCCTAAAAAAACGTCGTTTTTGCGCCTCGCAAATGCGTATAACCCCTTAAAATAATAAGATTTTCAAATTAAAATGTTTTGATAAAGATTGTAAACTAAAAGAATATTTCCAAATACTACATAAGTAGTTTTTTAATTATTTTCACTTTAATAAATTACAAATATATATATATATATATAATTAATTTAATAATTTATATAATTTTAAAATGCTTAAAAATATAAATAAAACTATATTAACTCAGGATATGGAAATAAAACCATTTTTAAAAACTTTATCTCTTTAATTACAGTTCTGATTATTGAACATTTTTCTATGGCGGTAGCAACAAGAGTTTAATTACAAAGTATAGAAGAACTTAACTTTCTATATTTTATTATCGCTTATTAAACATTTGTTCACCTATACGACTAATATTATTGTGAAATAGATGTATCACTGAACACTTAGTGGTGGTAACATTATTTTGTACTCTAGTAGCAGCCTTGATGAAGGTATTTTAATTAATATTTATACTTAAGTTCCATTGCGACGCGTAAAGATTTATGAATGTGTGTATTGCTTGATCAATCGAAATTATTTTCTTCATGCATGACTTATGAAACAATTCATAATTTCATAATATTTGATACATACAAGTACGTAAGTATATATGTATGAAGAATTTTATAATTATTTCATTTTTCAAATGTGTTCAAATCTATCAAATCTATAGCCATATACATACATATATACATATATATATATATATATATATATATATATATATATATATATATATATATATATATATATATATAAATACACTAAAATATAAAATAATTTTCTTTTGAGATATCAAATATATTAATTTCTTAAAATTGTTCAGTATAATAAATACTACTACATACTGCTTGATAATTAATTTTAATTGTTTCTTAACAAATATTTTCTAATTAAAAATTAATAGACTTTAATAAGTTAATCGGAATGAATATATATATATATATATATATATATATATATATATATATATATACATACATCACACGCACACACATATATACACATTTGAAAAAAGACCAGTTCTTTTTGTCGAATTGTACAATTCCCAACAACTGAAGACGCAATTTGTGCATACAGGTATTTTGCTTGAAGGCTTACGAACATAAACATCTGATAATATTTATCGCACTTGCGTACAACTTTCATTTAAATTCACGTTTTTTATTTTTTTTTCTTGAAACCGTGCCCAGCCTCTTAGCCTTGGTCTCTCAATGGATATTATTTACATTACAATGCTTAAATAAATACCTCTTTTGAGGCCCTCGTTTCAAATATATTCTGTACAAATATTCTTCACAGGACTTTCACTTTTCAACCAAAAAAAATCCATTCGTATATTGAAATCCAGATATATATATATATATATATATATTTATTTATTTATTTTTGTATATTTTATTAACATCTTTAATTTAAATTACTGATACATGAACTATTTTTACTTTTAAACCCCCCTTTTAGAATGAAGTATGATGCGACAGAAAATTACTTTCAGTTATTAAAATTAATTGAACATCAAGTAAATATTTTATTTTTAATAAAATATTTACTACGAATACTTGTTAATAAATGTATTTATATTTAACATTTTATTCAAGACATTCGGCTCATTTATAATATCTTGTCATTAATAATTCAAATCGAATATTATAAAAAAATAAATGTTTTAATTTTAATATTTGCCATTAAAATAGATATAATAATTTAAAAAATGTATATAATTATTTTATAATCAAATTATATTTCATATTTCTTTTCAATTTTCTTATTATCAGATTTTATCTAAACAAAAAAAAGATATATGAGAAACTATAATTCATGTTTATTTTAAAACAAATCTTAAAAATGTTTGAACAATTTTTATTTTAAATTGTTTATATAACTTTAAATTAAAAATAATACTTGATAATCGTAACTCAACAAATTATTTATTACTTTAAACATTATAATTTTTATTAAACAAAATATCCAACATATATTTTCTTATTATTTAAAACAAAAAAATATGCTATTGAATTACATATTAATAAATTAAATAATTAGAAAATGTTGAGTACTGTAATAAATTTATTTGAAATAATATTTCATTTATAAAAAAGAATTTAGTTATAATATTAAATTATGACTGAAAAAGCCAAACAAACGAAAATTAAAAGATATCATTTTTATTTTAATTTACTTCAAAAATGGTATATTCGACGCCTATAAAACGTAATAAAATTAATAAAAAATAAATAGCAACAATAAACAGTTTTTTTAATTAAAAAACCTGTACATATAATGTAAATTTATATTACAAGCGTATTTAAAGGTCTTATTTGTAGTACACAAGTAAGAAAGCAATAATAATCATCATAAACGTAAATGAAAAAGTAACTGGAATTGCTCAATTGATTTTTATATTTATTTATTCAAATTGTTCCCATATTAAGACACTTGCTGAATGGAGAGTTGAATAAACACTGCATTCCAATGCAGAAGATACAGAATTAATGAACCCTCATAAATATGTTTTCGATACAGTGAAATCGGACACAAACGACGGTGAAAACACGAACAACGACGAGACACTGAATTGAATTGATTTTTCTTTTCGAGTAAGCAATTGTTGTAAATCCGGTTTTTATGGTCGGGACGCATATTTTTTTTAAAAATAATACAAATAAGCAGTACTATGAAATTGAATTGTTAATAATTCGTTAGGTTTTGTAATAAAATAACTGGAAATTGTCCAACCATTGCTTTCGTACTCTCTAATTAAAGAAAAAAATGTATTTATTTTATTTCTTTAGAAAAATATTTGAAATCGTCAAAAAAGTAAAATAATTCTTTATATTTTCACACACATATAATCGTAAATAATTAGATTAGTGAAATATATTTATTATTTCAAAAAGTACTGAATTAAAAATTAAAAAATCTATTATATAAAAATGAACATGAAAAAGATATCAATTATATATAATCTCCTTCGATTAAGCATAACATGCTAAGAATATAAAGTAAATTCAATCACACATATATACTTTAATAACTAAATAAGTAAAACAATTCTAATCCTAGTATTCTTTCCAGACACTGACAAAATGATAAATAAAAACAAGAGACATTAATTTAACAAAATGGGAAACAATGCTTCGCACGGTATTGCGAGCGGAGGACGAAACGGTGGAGGAATCTTCGATGCTGGTCCACAACATCAATGGGCCCATTCGTTCCCACGAGATCTACAACGGGCTCCGCACTTGAAAGTTTTACCTGAATTGAACGGAGGACCGCGACTTCGGACTACTGATAACGGGGCGATATTGAGTTCTGAAGGTACAATACGAGGTGCAGGAAGACGGCATGATGATGGCAGGCGTGGAGATGAAGCGGGACCTTACTCAGGAAATGTAAGTTTTTTTAAAAAAATGTTTAATATTTTTCATTTTATCAACCTCCCTGTAATATATCTTTAAATATATTTGAATATTTTTTTTAAAATCAATTTTATTTTTATTAAACCCGTTCAGGATGAAACTGAATTTTATTTTTAAAAAAATGATATATTTATCAAATTAGATAATGCATCATAATTATTCGTACAAATTATATAATAAACCAATATTATTTTCATAATCTATTGAAATAAGCCCTTTTATTTTGTGCGGAGTCAATTTTTTAAAATATTTAGTATTTTTTATCCTATAATAATTTCTTATCTTCTAGAAATCCGTTCAAAGATTCCAACAAATTATAGCCATTTTAATCTAAGCAAATATTAAAAAAAATATTAAATCATCCAATTTAATATCAAAAGATTTTATAAAAATGTTCAATAATCACTCATTACTCACTTTATTCGTTGATTCACATTTCAATGGTTACACCATCATAGTTAAATATATATAAAAATTGAATCTAAAATTATATTATTGGGATTATAAACTTTTTGCAAATTAGTAAAGCAGATAATTTTTCACTTAGGGTGTCCATCGATCGAGAAGCGTTCACGGAACACGAGACGCATTTATCGATGATGCCGAACAACGAGGATTATTACACAGATCCAGGACACATCTGTATCCTAGAGATCGTAGGGATGTCGAGATGACATCATTCGCAGCACAAGCTAAAAGATTCGGATCTGAACCAGATCTACGTGTAACGCATCCGAATCAGTCACGAAATCATATGGGAAATACTGGACCTTCTGATGGATTCGGTGCGAAGAATCGAATATCAAGAGGTAGAAAGAAGTACAAAGCACCTGCACCTCCACCAGGAGTTATGGTAATTTATTTTATATTTATTTTTTATATTTATTTTGAGTAACTATGCAGTAAAATCAGGAAATGAAACTTCATTTAATTGAACAATTCTCATTAATCAATTTATAATTGTGTTGCCTTGTATTTTTTTTATAAATCAGATAAACACGAATATTTATGTGACCATGAAGAAGGTATAAGATTGTATTGATAATTTCAAAGAAATTATTACACTTCACTTGTATCATTTATAATTATTGTGAAAATATCAAACAAGTTATTAAAGACAGATGGAAACTAAAAATAAGAATTTATTTAATTAATATATAAAGAAAGAATTTCTTCAAACACTAATTATGATACAAAAATAAATCAATCTTAATAAAATAAAATTATATTATTTTTAATAATGTAATAGTACATAAAAATAAATTTATTTTAAGAGAACAGAAAACTTGTTTAAAAAAATATTTAGCTTGTTTTGAAATTAAAACTCATATAAACATATTTTTAAATAGTAAAAGTATTGTGTATTTAAATAATTAATGCATTTTTTTCTATTAACTTTCCATTATTTTTCACGCAGTGAAGGGTCTGTCTGTTGATTGATTGATTGAGGACAAATCTTTGTATGCATATACTTCAATAGATAAAATTTGTATAATTAAATTTTAATCCATATACAACCGTACAAAATTATTTCAAATATTTAAACTATGTTTTTTCAATTCTCATTTGAAATCAGAAAATAAATATCAATTATGTAATTTCTTTCTATTGATAAATAATACATATATATAATATGTGTGTGTATGTGTACAAGAATTTATATGTATGGATGTATATTTAGTGTAATAGTTATAAATCTAACTTCCATAAATTATTTTTTTCTGTAAGTCGATTTTTTGCATAACAATAACATTTCATGCATTTTTTTATATTGTAATTATTTACAGTAATATATTTTATTTCAAGAAAAAAATACTTAATACCTCGGCTTTATGAAGTGAAATAATTTATTTAATACTTGATATTTTTGCCTATGTACTTTTTTGAAATTTGGATTTTATTCAACAATTCAAAACTCTATATCTCAAAAATGTTGATAGCAATTGATGATTTGATTTAAAGAAGTTCAACTTTATACATATATATATATATATATATATATATATATATATATATATATGTTTGTATGTATGTATATGTATATTATTTCATTAAAAAATATTCTATGAAAAAATGTTATAGAAAAAATTATATATATATATACAAAAACGATTGAATAGATATAGTTGCAAAAAAAAACCACAATGAAATAAATAAAATTTATTCACGATTCAATTAAATCGCACAATCCTAATAAAAACTATTAATATATACTAATTGAATATTACTAAGGAAATGTAATTTATATTTCATGATTAATAAATAGTCTACTGACCTTAAAAACATAATCAACACAATTATTTTGCAGCTTTAAATTTTCTAATATATTTTATATCGTATATAAAAAAAATCTTTTATAATAAATAATATGTAAGAATACGATCAAGTCAATAAAATTCCAAACGATTCGTCAACTCATAAAAGAATCTGTATCCAATAAAAACAATAGTTGTAAACGACCTTCGTAAGATCATAACAGATTTTTTTTCTGTTCAACAATGATATAAAAAGAAAATAAGTAAATAACTTACATCCTTTTCCTGACTACGTATTGTTTCAAAATTAATGCATTCATTCGAATAAGATTTTTATTAGTTAATGAACAGCGTGTTACGTATTCGCATCATTTCATTTTGATGTTTAGAAATATGAGGCATTAATTACAGGAAATATTTCTGATTTTATTTAACACACTATTGTTTTTTTAATAGTCATTCTTTTAATACGTTTCGTATAATTAAATTATACATATATATATATATATATATATATATATAAAAAAAAAATTTATCTACATAAAAATAATGTTAATAACATGAACATATAATTTTAAATAAATGGAATGGAATTTTTATAACAATTTTCATTACTATCTTAATTTATGACAATAATAAAAATCAAAAAACGTACAATAGATAAAAATTAAATCCACACACACCAATAACAAACGTTCATTATATCATTCTTTTTTTAAAAAAAAAAATACAAAAATTATAAAAATGTAGATTTTTTAGTTATTACTAAAATTCATTTAATTCTTAGTTTCTTTAACTGCTTTGCTTCCATTTGACATAAACCCCTAACATTCAATCAAAAAAAAAATATCTGCAGGTGAATGAAAACTCATCTCCAGAAAGTTACCATTGGGAATTAACATCTGGCGGCGACACTTCTGATACAGCTGTACCGAAACCAAGATTAAGACTGTTCAAAACAAGGGCAGAGACACATAAAGCAAACGGACTTATCCCACATGTGGCTACAAAAGAACGTAAAGAAAATTTCCATCAACAATATCGTGAACGTCAATCGAACAGACCTAATCAAGATGTTGTTGAAAAATCTAGAACGATCGATAATCGTAATAATCGCGAACCAAACGATAGATATGAGAAATATTCGAGAAATTTAGATAAGATGAAAGAAAAAGGTGAAGGCGGTGTAATGATTCGAGGTCGAGAACGTGCTGTTGAAGTAAGAACGAAAGCTAATAGAAGTTCAGCTCCTCCAGTAATGAGCAGAAGTTTAAGTTCACCTGAATTCCAAGCAGAGTTACGTGCCGTTACACAAAAATTAAGAGGAATGGATCGTCGAAAGATTAATGATCATCGAGAAGATATAAACGAAGTTATTTCTAATGAAAATAATGACGATATAAATATACGTAACGAGAATTATAGAATGAGAGATGATGAGGTAGAAGTCAAAGAGTACAATAAAATAAAAGCTAAGGAATCGAAAATGATAACTATGGATCATCACAACATTTCTATAAAACAGCAATTAATTAACGGTTATAAAGAATCGGTTGAAAAGAAACGAACAGAAACAACAGATAATAGAAAAGGGTATAAGTCGAATAGAGAATCGTCACAAGAAAAACATATTGAAGAAGAACGTCGTTCTTCAAAATACAGTAGAGAAGATTCCCAGGAGAGAACGATTGATAACAGAAATTCAGAACGATATAGTGACAAATCATCGCATGAACGAGATGGAAACAGTTCTAGAAAATCGTCGAAATATAGTCGAGAATCTTCACAAGAACGTATAATCGACGAAAAGAAAATAGTTAAACAAAATAGAGACGTTGTACAGAATAAAAAACCTGATAAAATAGTACAAGAAAATAGATATTCCTCGAATTACATACGTGAACATTCTGTAGAAAAATCAGATAATAGAAAAATATCTAAATATAGTCGCGAGTCATCTGAAAGTCAAAACACGGACCAAGATGCGAGTCGGGGACAAGCGTCAGGTAAAGAGAGCACGCCTGACCAATCACCGAATCGTAAACCAGAGAGAGATGAATTCAAAACGCCAGCGAAGACGTTTTATTTCGGTATGGACGCATCTGAAATTATGAATCAAAAACCTGTCAACGATCATGTAAAATCTGGTTATGAGAAACATAACTTGGAACATCAGCGATTGGTTAAAGCAGCTAATCTAGAAGTATTGCCAGGATACCAATTACCGAGACAAAGTTCTTCGGAATCGGCACTATCGAGTGAAATCGAATGCGACGACGAAAATTTACCTAACGGACATGACATTTCGATGAATTTAAGGCCTACATTACCAAAGAAACAGTTAGAAATTCCACGATTTTCACCATCAACAGCATGGAGAATGTTATCAGCTGCAGATACAGTTCTTCCTCAAAATACAAGCACGGTCGATAGTGAAGAAGGACAGGTAATATATTTCAACTCATACTTCTCTTTATTTTTTATCTTTTCTTCTTCCTTTCTATTTCTAAAATTCTCAAAATCAGGCGTATAGCAACCGCTTCCGATAACTAAGACCAGGAACCATACTAAATAAATATATTTTTAATAACAGAACGGCTTTAAAATGTTTAAACACGAAATGTAATTTATATATTAAATAATTTACTCTTATATTATGTTAAAGTTATGTTTCAGTAGGCAAAAACGATTCTATAACAAAATTATTCTAATAGGTACTGACTGAAGATAGGATAGAAAGATTATCTAGACCTATCCCTATCGAACAAATATTAGGTCAGAGATCAAGCCATGATAAAAGTGGCGATTCAGGGATATCAGGAGATGCAGGTCCTGCATTAATCGAAGATGTACATGAACCCCCAGCACCATTATCTGCACCATCCAAAGTAAGTGAACTGAAATCAGTTTATTAATATAAAATATTTTTTATGGATTGAAAGTCCTTTTAAAAAATATTTTTTTAGACACAACCAAATAATATAAGACCATTAGTCGCATGGACTCCACAACAGGATTTAGAAGAAGAAGCGTCCAGTTCAGACGGAGGACTCGATTTGCAGAAAACTAATAATATGCCATGTAATATAGCTGATGTAAAATTTAATGCTAGAAGTCATGTGTTCAGTTTATCATTACCACGGGAAAGTCATTTAACAATGTATAATGGAAGCGATAAGGTATTCTTAAGAAATTTATTTATGTACATCCGTATATTTACATATATAAACATTATATATATATATATATATATATATGTGTGTGTGTGTGTGTGTGTGTGTGTTGTGTGTACATGTGTATGTGTATATAACTAAAATAAAATAAAATGAATCTTAAAATGAATAAATTTATCTAGGAAACTAGATTTTGTATGAAAGTTTACAATTAACAAACAAATTAATTAATTACTCATTAAATAATGTAATTAGAAACGAGAAAGCATTATTGAAAATAGATTTTTTTGTCAATTTTATAGTATTATATATCGTATATATATAAAATAAGTAGCATAATACGTATTTATTAATAGTGTTATTATTTCTCTTTTGACCTTAAGCTATTAATGTTAAAACATATTAATAAAATAGTGAGAATATTTTTAATAAACATAATGTAGAACTTCATATTTACAAATAATTATGCAAATATACATATATATATATATATATATATATATATATATATATATATAAATGTATACACATACATGTATCATGTAAATTTTGTATATAAGGATTAAAATTAGATTAAGTTATCAAAAAAATATATTCAAACTAAAAATGATCTAATATTAAAATATGTTAACAGATTTTTCATAGTTTTGAAATATTCAAAGTTTTATTTTCATTCTATAATATAATAATCTTTAAGAATTTAATTTTTTTGTATATATTAAATATAATTTATCATTTATATATATATATATATATATATATATATATATATATATATATATATATATATATAAACATGTAAATGATATATTTTTATGTATGCAAATAAGATGTATTAAAAGATCAAAACAAATATAAGTTGTTTTACCGTTTGAACTTATTTGCACTGAATTCTTTTTTGTTCGGTCAAATATATTAATATAATTTGCAATTGAGTGAAGGTGTATAATAGTATTAATTATATACATATTTTATTTTAAGATTTTTTTTCAATTATATTATCATTTAATTATATTGGTAATTCATTATTATATCTAAAATACGTTTAAAATTTTGTGATATTTAATATTTTACACATACATACGTATAGTAACAATCATATTACCATGATCATCAACCATAGTGTCCACTACTGGATTACAAGCTTTCTCCAAAATTTTCCAATTTATACTATTAAACTTCTTTCTGTTTATTTCACACAGACAAATGTTCTTACGGATTTATTTCATTTATTTATCTATTTCTAAAACTTTACATTCCCGAGTTTCCTATCACATTTATATATATATATATATATATATATATATATATATATATATATATATTTATATATATGTCTTAGTACACCAACCATTTTTATCAACGGCACTCTTATCAATTATAGACTTAATACTTAATCTTCTGTCATTGCAAATAAATTACTTCGACCATTTTTAATATGAAGTACAAACGCCTTTCTCTCCCATTCCACATCGACAAATGTTACAAAATTATATATATATATATATTAATATACATATGTACACACACACACACACACATATATATATATATATATATATATATATATATATATATATGTATTAGATATTACAATTCAAAATTTAAATTCCAAATATAAAATTGTCAGAAAAGCTTTAATTTAAATTTTATTTCCAGTCACAACGAAGTCCTCCGACATTTAACAGTCTCCAAAAACTCCGGAGATCAATTGGAGCAGCTCTCGGTAGCCGTGGTCGAATTAACGAAGGATCATCTCCAGAAGGAGACGGAAATTGGTTTCTAAGTACCTCTGCACCTACCTCACTCAATAACACTTCAAACGTGTGAGTTACATTTTACTAATTATATTCAGTTATTTAAAAGAACAATATAAATTATCTATACAGAATCCCTGACATGTAAATATTATTTAATTTAAATATGACTAATTTACAAAATATTTATTGAATAATATTTATAAACAATTTTTCATTATGTTAAATAACATTTTAAAAAAAATATTCATAAGCAATGACATCATATTTATATTTATGAATATAAAGAAGCTGCAATTTGTTTACTACCTTCATCGTTTATTTATTACCAGTTTGTTTTCCTTGAAAACATTTCACTGTCAATTCATACATGTAATACAACTTCACTTATTCACTCGCTGTTATTGAAAATAATTAGCGAGTCTAGAAAACATTTTCGTTTGTTAGTAAATACACAAACATTTCAACACGAACAATTTACCAATATAATATTTTTTTATTTATTTATCAAATTTGTCGTGCGTCTTCATTATTTAAGTATGATATTATTCAATAGAAAATCATTCAGTTACAGACTATCGAGAGGTAATAGTGACGAAGAAGAACGAAGTCCGTCTTTAACAGACAAAGAACCGCATAAAACAACGACGATGTTAAAAACACCATCATTTACATATTTAGCAAACGGCGGCCATGTCATGTATTTACCAACAATGGAAAGAAGGAACGGTCAAATTTCAAAAAAAGCATTAGACGATGAAATTATTTATCGAAATAAAAATAAAAACGAAGAACAGAAAAATCATTACAACAGAGATGAAAGATTACAGAAAGGAAAATCAATTGATACGCCGTTAAGAAGAAACGAATTTGGTCCTGGATTAAGAAATATACCGTTTTCTAAATCGTGCGAAAATATTACTGAAGAAATGAGACAAATTAACAGGACACCTTCACCAGATTTAAAAAATACTTTAAAGGTACTGAAAAATCAATATTTTTTTTATGTACTTTTATTGAAATATGTTTGTTTTTTAGGATTTTAAAGCAGAATCTAATGATAAAAAGAATGTTAAAAATAAAGGAAAACGGTTCACATTCCAAAGTACAGTAAGACAGATCGAACGAAAACGAATCGCGGAGAAATTATCGAAAGAAGCGGAAAAGAAAGAAAGACAACGGCTTAGTGAACTTGAAGCGATGAGACGTGTCGAAGAAGAGTTCCAAAGAAAACGTGCAAGAGAAAAAGCGTCGATACGACAACAGCTCAGATTGTTTTCAATGGATGATAATAATATAAAAAATTCTCAGAATAGTTGGGAAGAATCGCAAGTAAGTTTTTAATACTTAATTGTATCCAGTTGTAGAAATAGTTTTTCGGTAAATATCTTTTGAAATTATAAATTAAATTCTAATGGTTCCTATAATTCAAGTGTATTAATGTAAGTAGTTAAATTTATATTCTTAGTAAATCGGAAGCGAATTTAATTTCTTCAAAACGAATTCCATCTTCTACGACACAAATTTATTCTTTTTTACAAAGCATCTATTTGTATATTTAATTTCATTTACTATTGGACTGGTATATCCTCTGTTCATGTATTTTATCTCTGTTTATATTTCTTACTATTGGGTTGTTATATTATATTCTCTGATTTATCATAAATATACTTATTTGTAGTTTGTGCATTAAAGTGTGAGGCAGTGAAATAATTATTAATATTCACTATTTCCATTGTTATCACACATTTATATATATATATATATATACATACATACATACATACATATATATATATATATATATATATATATATATATATATATATATATATATATACATACATACATACATACATATATACTTGTGAAAATTTAAAAATTTCTTCATTTAAAAAATGTCTCTAAGAAATTTTTATTTTGTTGACATAAATACTACAAAAAAAAAATAAAAAAACAGAATAATCGAAAAATTATATTATACAAATTCAAACATAACTTCGACACTAAAAAATAAATACGTAACGTAAACAATATATTCAGTGGGAATAAAAATGTAATAAATAGTAAATAAACTGTGTAATATAAATAATCATACATTAAACAAACAAATAAATGTAAAGAAATAAGCCTCTAGGGTTATATTGAACTTAAAAACGAAGCATCTAATGAAATAAGATAAATATAAAATCTCATTTCACAGAAAAAAATGTTAAACAAATAGTAAATCATTTAACAATACTTCATCTCTTATATTGTAAACAAAATGGCTCGGTATTGTATTAATTAGCGAAAGTGAAATCGGGTATTTGTACATAACATGTTCTTCACTTTTAAGAAGTGAGTATTATAAGTTTTTTTTTTAAATCGAATCATCAATTGAATGTAATGAAAATTGATAAAAATGATTTCTTTAAGATAAAAAAACAATTATTACCTTGACTTAAATTTAGCATATGCATTTATTAATAAAACCTATTCATTATCCATATTTTATGCTGATTTTAATTATAAGTACAAATAGTCAAACAGACTTTTACAAAATTAAAAAGATAATTTAGTAAAACAAATCAAATATCAAACAACATTTAATATAATAGTTAAGTATATGTCATTCAATAATACTTTACTACTTGGATGAAATTAGTTAAGTAGAAAAAATATTTATTTACATTAATATAAAATGTTTATCATTTTGATTTAACCAAAATGAATGTACGAAATTAATATTATTAAAATTATCTCTTTATCTATAAAATTTCATCAGTCTATTTTTTGAACTTTAGTCAATGTAAAATGGTAACAAGAATGAAATCCTATACAAAAAAATCGTAAAAAATTGAGTAACTAAATATGAGCAGGAAAAAAATCTTATCTTCATAATAATGTCAAGCTACATATACAATAAATTGAATGAATTAAATTATGGAAATTTTCACAAATTGTTCATCAGACCTTTTTCAACAAATTTCCTTTTATTTAACAGCATGACTTCTTGCAAAGTTAAAAAGTATAAAAGAAATGAAGAGTTAATATACATGTATGTATGTATGAGTGTACATATATGTATATATATATATATATATATATATATATATATATATATATATATATATATTTAAAAAATAATGATTTAAATTTAAAAAGTTAACATTTTAACTTCACTTAGCTAGTTCCACTATACTACTAATTGCAATTAAATCTACATGTTCTATACTAAATGTTCTACTACATTTTATATTGTACAAAGTTTCTGTAATTTTTTTACAAAAGAAAAAAAAAGTAAATAAATAAATAAAAATATTTTACAGTATCGACAAGATCCAGATGGTGCTGTTTCATCACCTGCACCATCGCCGACAAACAATAGTCAAAATGTAACCCAACAGTTTTCCAAACAGTCATCGAAACCAAAGGATAATACGCCGTATGTAAATAAAATAATCGAACAAAAAATGAGTCAACCAAATCGAGTACAAGAACGTAACACAAAAAACGGTTCTGAAATATCATCGAGGGGTTCACAACATTCACAGAACAGTAGTACTAGAAACTATGAACAAAATAGACGAACCACTGATGCAGTAAAAAGGCATGTACTATCTTTTATATAATTAATAATTATTATATTACTGATTTATAATTTTGATTTTTATTAGGTATCACAAAAAAGATCACAGAGGAAGCCCTGTATCTCGTAGTAGTGATGATGGTCGTTTAAAAGCACCAGCAACTGAAATTCTGTCGGAATATCGTCAACCGACTAGAGAATATCGAGATTATAGAGGCTTGCCAAGGTAAATATATTTTTCATTCAATGAAAAATAAATTTATTCAAATATATATATTTATGTTTTAAATTTCAGATTCTCTTTAGAAAATACAATCGAGTACCAAACAACAGTACATCCTCAAGTAGTGTACAATATGCCAAAAGCAACACACAAACTATCTCACCATGAAGGTGTGTAAGAAATACATTTTTAATATATAATAAATGAATAAAAAACTAATACAAAAGATATACAGTTTGTTATACAGAAATCAAAATTAAAAAGATTTTTTTTGTTAAAAACATTCCATTTTTGATTCTGATTAAAATACAGTTCAATTAATATTATTATTTAACTAAAATATAATTTAATTTTTTATTACAGTAAATATTATTTATAAAGAAATTTCTTAAATGTGATTAAATTATTTAAATTAATACAGTATGCAGATACAGACGATTGAACACTGAACAAAAATTACTATTGTTACTCTCAATAATTATAGACATTAAAATTCAAATATTGTCTAGAAATGTAAAAATATATCCCTTTTCCTCACAAATTATGTTTTTAGTTAACTAACTGTTATTAAAAATTATACACTTCTGATATAAATACATAGATATAATTTTTAATTTTAATATCAGAATTAAAAATCATAAAATATTAAAATCTTAACATATTTCAATAAAGTAATTGACCTGTTTAAAACAGTTATTTTTTTTAAAAAAAAGTAAACATTTGTCTAAAAATAAATAATTTAAAATTTACTCGTTTTTTATAGTTGTGGTATCGGATGGCAGTCCACGATCTATAGATAACTACAGAAGAGAGTTCGCACATGGAACAGCACCGACAAGTTCAGATTCTGAATTATCCTGTACACGTAGTCCGCTAAGACTTCGAGCTAGGTAAGTGATAATGTAAAAAAATCGAAACAAATATATAAATAAATAACGTGTCAAGCATCGATTTATTTATTTTTAAATCAATGATTAATTCTTTCTAGAGAAAGAAATTATTTATATTTTTTAAAAAATATTCTGTTATTAAAAAGATCAAAATCTCAAAAAAATATTGAAACAAAATAGAAAAAAACTTACATTAATTATTATATGAAAATTAAATCCAGTTTTAAATCTATTTAGTTTAGTTTAACAGTAAAATTATTTGGAATATTTACATGGATGAATCAAAAAAAATCCACAAATATCATCTCTTATACAGAAAAACAAGAATATATAATAATATACTGATAACCATAAGACCTCCATCTACATATAAAGATGCTACAAGTACATTAAGAAGAACAATAATTATATAAAAATATTTTTTTTATTTTATTCTTTGAAATAAAAATATATAAATATTTATTTAACTTTTTGATTCATCCGAATAATTTTTAAGGCAATACATTCTAATTAATAATTTTGATTAAAAAAAAAATGAAATGAATTTACAAATATATATATATATTAATAATGTACATATATGAAAAAATTTTACTAATTCCTATGTAATATATTTTACAGCATATAAAATCTAAAAGTCCTTTAACCTGATTATAAAATAAAAATGTGTGAATTAACCTACACTAATATTATAATTAATTAAAAATAATTTAATAAAAATTTATATTACCTACATAGTCATTAAATTGTTTCTAGATTCGACAGTTTTTCATTGTGTTTACTTTGATATAGATGAAAAATTTATTTTATAAACTAATATAAAATATTTCCGAAAACACACTAATCAGTTTTATTGATGATAACGTTTTTGAAAATAGAAAAGTAAACTAATATTTTTCAAACAATTAATAAAAAGTTTAATTTTTATTAGAAAAAATATAAAAATAAATAACATTAAATTGATTTACCAAACGCATGTTACAATTTATCCCTTGCATGGCTTCAACTACAATTAAATTCCTAGTTAATATTTGTTAAGATACAAACACAAAAACTAAACACGATCGACAGATAAAACGTTCAACAGATCGAAACACTAAAATGAACATTAAATTACAAATATTTATCTAAAATAGAATATCTAAATATTCATTAATTCATACTTTATTGGAATCTATATACATGTATATACTTATAAAATAATCATTCTTATTTATTTTAATTTTCAATGAAATATTTATTAATTTGCAGTTTTACTAAAGTCAGAAGATGTTTTAATATTTAATAATTATTTCATTGAATCTGAATATAATTAAAAAATATTACCCCATGAAATAAGGAATATCAATTCATATTTTAAAAACATCTTTTTTAATAGAATACTATTTTGTACTAGAAATAAAGCAAATACAAAATTTATAAACTATAAACAATATTATATTATTTTATATAAATATAATAAGCATTAATACTATTTTCAGAATTAAATGTACTATATTTTATAATTTTCTTTCACTTATAAAAAAATCTACTATTATAAATAAACAAAGTACAAAGTTTAAATAAATAATATGTAAATTTCATATATTTTTTTTAACTTGTCAATAGTGTTAAATCAAAAATTTGAATATATTTTATATCTTAAAAAATATTTATTTTCCTCACATTGAATATTTTTCGATTTTTTTTAAAATTTCATACAATCGACGTACGAAATAATCAATTATACTAGTTAATTAAATCTTACTTAGACATATTGATACATGAAAATATATTCAATTGTTACAGAAGATAACGGAGACGGTGCAAAATCCTACTAACACAAAAAAATAAAGAATTTAACTGCTTCCGAAAACTACACAGATACTAATAATGGGACACAAACAAAAACAAATATTTTTAAAAAATATATAAATAGATAGATAGTATACAACACGCATTAAACATAATCTAGTCAAGCTACTCACACGTCATCCAACGGTGTCGGGACAACGGGTAACCAGGTATCAATCTAAGAAAAAAAAATACGGATGAACTCCAACAACTACAATACAGTAAGTTCACACGTACAAGCACACAAAGCACATACATCACGCTTAATGCAATTTGCACGTGCATGCATTGTTAACGCTTTAAAATCGTTAAAAATTCGCCGAATTTCATATAGTGTATAAGATGTTCATTATGCATTATATTTTTTTCAAAAATATTCTCGAATTGGAGTATTTCCTGCATCATTTCCTGAAGAACCAAGTAAAAACTATGTAAATAAACCAACAATCCATGTAGACAACCTCCATTATTTATTTATAAATTCATACGATTTGATCAGAATTAATAATCTCAAAGATTTAAGCACTTCTTTGAATATCAATGTACATATATGATTTTAAAGAAATTAATAATCTTGAACGATTAAAAAAGAAAACCACTAATTCTTTCCGAATTATAAATAAATAAGATACCTTTCCCAGGGTTAATCTGTATTATGAACAATTGATATGCATTTCCTCGTCATCTTATTCTTATTTTCAATATTCTTTTCCTAATTAAAAGCAACAAATGTTTGAATAATTAATTCTGTATGACAATTACAAAACGTATTCAATAAATAAATCATTTAATTACTTATTTCTTATCCTTTGAAACGTCACTCTCTCTCTCAACAATATCAGTAATGTCTTTATTAGTAATTTGCAACGAATTAGTATTATTTTATAAAACACGAAACTAAAAATACGGTTTAATCAGAGATTTTTCCAAATATAATTTATAGTTGTATTTTTCAAATCTTTACATTCGTTTTTTATGTTTCGTATGACATCAGCAGTATTGTAATTAAGCAAGAATTTGCGTAATATTATTACTTTGTTTTTAAAAGGTCAATTTTTTATACATTTTTAAAATTTCGAAATTAAACAGAATAAATTACATACTTAAGTTCTTATTGGATGTATTTAAAATGCAAATGAATTAGCAAAAATGCAATACACGTTAATGAAGAAATTATTATGCCTTTATATTGTAACTAAATTATTCTTCGATTTCTTCCTAAAGATAATGTTATTATAGAAACTAATTGTAATATTATTACAATAGTCTAAATAATTAATTACAATCAAAAATTAGTTATATACTATAATACATAATGTGTTTTTGAAGTCTCATATTATAAGGAATTTAATTTCAAAGATAAATTAATGACATGTGTATAAAAAAGATGTATTATATATTATTTCTTAGCAATTATTTCTACTTTTTCAATCAGAAAACTTTTCTCATTTCTCCTTTTTAAAAACTGGCTTTAATAATCTACATATATAATCAATAAAATCTTATAAAACAATAGAACCAACAAAATAATGAAAAAGGGCTCCTTTACAACTAAAATTAATTAACAATCACTTTCCATACAAATCGCCATGTCTTCATTTTTTATGCCATTTAATACCATTTTATGTTAACCAATTTTATCTTTAGTTTAGTAACAATGCACCCATATCTCATTTTAGATCTTTCTCAAAAAATATTTATTTTCTTATTCTTCTTACTAAAGAAACTGAATGTAGCGATGCTCAGTAAAAATAATGATTACTGACAGACTTGAAATTTATATTTTCTAAATTATTTCATCTTAGAATCTTGAAATTCTTATAAACTTTTCAAAATTAAAGAATACTGTAATAAAAAATTAATTTAATTTTGTACATATCTAACATGTAAATAAAATCTTAAAATAACTGATATTTTTTTCTAACATCAAAATATTTTTTATTAATTCAAATAACACCTAGAAATCATTTTATGTATGTATATAATATACTTATATAAAACATCAATTTATCGTAAAGAATAACACATCAATCATATGATCTATGTAATTTCAATTCATTGTTATAATGAACCATGTAATTTCAATTCATTGCTGTAATCAATACAGAAATATATATATCTAGATGAAGTAAAAAATTTGAACTATATATTTTTTCGACTAGATCTACAAGTCTAGATAGCAATCGAAGCAGAGAACATAATTCAAAAACTGATGATGAAGACGACAATAATGAGAATAGTGAAAAGATGGCAGTGCGACGTAGAAGACGTTGCAATTCAGAAGGATCAGCTGGTGAGAAATCGAATATGTCGGACGATTCAACAGAACAACATACGAAAAATGATTCAGCTTCACCCACACTACCGAAAGTGTCTTTAGGTAGTATACAACCGCAACCATTCATACCAGGAAAAAGTTACAGGCCAATATCATTTAAAGTAAATACATAAATCGTTTGTTGATGGGTATATTCAACGCTTTATTTTTACATATCCAGTACATAGATATTATATTTAAAATAAATATATACATATACCAAAAGCATTAATAATTATGTTATTGTTTTAGTACTGCTTGTTGTGAATTATGTACATGTTTTATATCTACCCTTTAAGAATTATTATTTTCTTTTATTTTTACATGTTTAATAACACAAGATTTTTTTTAAAAAAATAACTGAATTCATAGAAATTGTTGAAATATTAATGACTGTAACAATTTAATTCATTTACATTATATAATTTTTTGAAATAAAATCACATTTCTTTTACTCAAAAAGTCAAAAATTTAACAAAAACCACACTTAGAAAATTTTAAATAAAACATCCAATTTTCATTCTTCTTAACTTCTAAAAATATCTACAAACAATTATTTTTTTGTTAGTTATTATTTATATTTTAATGGTTAGAATGATCAAGTCAATATTGTAAGTTATATATATTTTGAAATTATATTATTTTTAATTTTATTATAATAATTTTACAAGTCAAAACTATATATTATTCAAACTATTTTTATTTTCTTAAAAAATAAAATATTTGAAATTAAAAACTGTTTAAAATTCGATTGCTTTATTCAAACATATTTAATTTCAAAAATATTAGAAATAAATTATATTTAAGGCATCAAAGTGAAATCTTTTAAATATTTTTGGATATCTAAAATGTTGAAAATAAAATAATATAAATATAATATTTTTAGGAATTACTTCTTAGTTATTATTTAATAAATAGATATTTCGAATTTCTACTGTCTTGAAATTATTAAGTTATATATATATATATATATATATATATATATATATATATATATATATATATATGTATAGTAATTTATTATAAAAGCGATTTAAAATTAAACATATTTTTTGAAAAAAAAATCATTTATTATACTCGAACTAATATTTGAAATTTATAAATCAATTTAATTATGTTAATAAATAATTTATTTGGTATTAATAAACAAATGTACTCTTTTCAGTATTTAAATATATATATATATATATATATATATATATATATATATATATATATACCCACATTTGAAAACATTCTAAATATGTTATTCAAATGTCATATTACGAAATATTTATTATCTTAAAAATTTAATTAATCTAAGTATAAGATACTATTGCTCAATATTAAAGAATATAAATCTTAATAATTTCACAACAAGCTCATTAATTTTAGTGAACTATATTACAATACCTCTTAAATAATCATTTTCAAATAGTTCATTTAGTATTCTAATAAATTTTGAAAAGTTCTCTGTAATGAAATAAAAATTATAAAGAAAATTCGACCGGTTATCACAGCATCACAGTATTTAATGTTTGTTGATTAATTATACAACCATGTTATAATAAGTATATTCTTTGTTTTTGTGTTATATTTTTCAAATTTATACATATTTTATTTAACAAACCTAATTACTGCGAGATATAAATTAATCGTATACGTTATCAATAACTTTATTATATATATTATAAATTATGTACTTAAATGTACATTATGTATACGTAATAAATGCTCAACTTATATCTTTATTGTACATAATGTATAACAATATTATAAATATATACTCATATATATATATATATATATATATATATATATATATATATATATATATATATATATAATACTAACTTATTAAATATTTGTAATATATTTTAAGCATGCCTTAACGAAATGTGCAATTTAGGTGCTCGAAATATTATAAATAATAATTATTAACAAACTACCGATATTTTTTGTGTATTTTCCAAAAAAATAAATAAATGTATCTATTATTAAATTTATGTTTTATTATTATTTGAAATTTTGTTTATAATTTAGATATGTAAGAAACATGTAGAAATAGAAAGACAAACGAATGAATTAGAAAGAAAACAAAAATTACAAAGATTAAAATAAAAGTAAGAAGTTTAAAATAGAAATAAGCAGAAAATATAGCAAAAAAAAATATTGATTGAGAAAACAGAAATAACAAGGAAAATTTAATGAAAAAGTAGGACTGAGACGTAAGAAAATTTGTCTGAAAGAAGTAGAAGGCATTGTTGTAATCAAAGATCACTCAGAGACCTTTATTCAACAGTGTAGGGAAAAACGGTAAACAGTACAGAGTGACATTTATTGGTCATAACTTGGTTTGTACATAATTTTTATACAATGTATGAATGATCTTAGCCTATTATTACTATACTATGCTATATAAGGGGTTGACAATATTTTTTCGGGGGTAGTTTTTATTGTTTAAAAACTACCCCCGAAAAAATATTGTCAACCCCTTATATAGCATAATATAGTAATAATAACAGTGAAAAACGGTGCTGTTAATAATATATAAATAGACACATCCAAATACATGCACACACGTGTATGTATATGTATGAATGTATGTATGTATTATATATTATTTTATATTTATATATATATATATATGTGTGTGTGTGTGAGTGTGTGTGTATGTATGTGTTTAATACTCTAACAATTTTTACATTATTGTCAACTTTAAAACAAAACAAAACAACAAATAATCGATTGTTTACTTAATTGTCATAACTACAGTAATTATAGTGTGAGTAAAATAAGATTTAGTTAGCATTTAAATTTAGTTTTTTAAAAAAATAATAAAAATATAAAAATGGATATATCTGATGAAGAATCGAATGATGATACAAATTCATCAATAATTGAAAACGCGTAAGTAGTAACACTACATACAACACATGTACATATATATATATATATATATATATATATATATATATATATATATATATATATATATATATATATATATATTTACACACATATACTATTTATTTGTTGTTACATTTTGCATAGCGCTCAAAGAAGTTCTTCAACCAATACTACTGTAATATTAGAGGAAGAAAATGTTGATGTAACACCAAGTACATCTAATTCAAGTGGAGGTTCCAGGTACTATTTCAATTGTTGATTAAAAAATAATAATAAAATGATAATCATGAATAAACTAATTATATTAAGTATTTTATTATAAATAATACCCAAAAAACGAAAATTAATTATTATATTAAATGTTTAAAATTTTTAATTTATTTTATAATTTTATTTTTTGTTTTGATTCAATTTTCATAGAATTAAAATATTTTATTTGTTATATTTACTATAATTTTTTATTTTGCTTATTAAAATGTTAATAAAAGAAGTATTTTTAACAAAATATATATACGATTTTTTAAAAATATAATTTTATTTTAACAATAACTGAATAATTTCAACAATTTAATATATAAAAATTAATATAGGTTTCTAAATATAAGTTTTGTTTTGAAGAATATTTAAAATTTCTAATTTTTATTTTAACTTGTTTACTATTTATATAAAAATTACATGCAAAACTATAATCTGATATACGATTATAAATTTACATAATTATATATTATCATATTTTCACTGTAATTTGAAAATTACTTATAGCTGGACTCAAATTAAATCAAATCATTCTCAATCACTAGACTTAAATAACCCTCAAGAATACGTACAACCGTGTATTCTATGTGTTTTATGGCATTATGGAAAATTAGGTGTTGCATATTACAACATACAAGATTCTAAGGTTTGATATATATTAAAGAAATGTATTTAGTATATAAATCGCAATTATTAGTTCTGTTTAATTTTTTTATAAATAAAAGTTATAGATTATATTAATGTTGTTGAAATGGTTAAATTAAAAAAAGCAATTATTTACAACATTCTGAATTTTTATATTTTTTCAGTTATTTGTTATACCAGATACATGGGATTGGCAACCACAATATAACATAATGTACAGTTTACTTCGACAAGTTCAGCCATTGCGGGTTATAAGTATCAATAAGATGTCGGATGCTTTTACAGCGGCTTTAATATCGGCTCTTATTGGTACTGAATGCACAAATCCAATAGAACAAATACCTTCAAAGCTACAGTTATTATCAAGAAAAGCTCATCGTTAGTATACATATACATACATACTTTTTTAATCATTTTCACAAAACTTTTCTTTCCTTAAGCTTATGAGATATGTAAGCGTCGAGTATTATCACTACGTCTACCTGAATCACCAGAAAATGCTACAGAAAAAGAACTTTGTAACTACATGCTATCATTGCTCGACATTTCACAATGTGAAATGATGACACATGCTCTAGGAATATTGATAATGTATATTGATAAAAATTATGAATTCTTAAAACAATGTATTGAAAATCAAGAATATATGGTATCAGATATCGAAACTGAACAAGCAAAAACAGATCATAAATATTTGAGTATTGATGTTGTTTCCGTGTATGTAATTACTGTAATTAAATGAAAACCTCCAATTTTACTAATTTACAAAATTATTTAAGTATATAAATACTTTTTGATATTTAATATTTCTTACGCTTTTTAATAGAAATGAAATGGTGTTGATTGATGATGAAACCTATAGAGCATTGCAAATATTTTCTCCTAAAGGGCACCCATCAAATTTTAAAAAGGGGAGAAAACAATCAGACAGAGAAGGTCTTAGTTTATTCGGATTATTTAAAAACTGTAAAACTTTTCTCGGTACTAAAAAATTACGGTATATAAAAAATTCATATTTTCATAAAATTTTATTTATAGAAATTCATTTTGTCTAAAAAATTATTATATTTAAGGGATTATTTTGTACATCCCACAAATGATAAAAACATTCTTGAAGAAAGATATGATGTAATATCATTCTTTATGAAACCAATCAATGAAAATGTAGTAAAAAATATTCAAGACAGTTTACGATTCATAAAAAATGCTAATGTAATTCATTTTTTTATTGATTACTAATACATTTTATTTCTAAGTATAAAAATATTTTTTTAAAAAAATTAAATGACAAAAATATATAAATCGATTTATATTTCAGCCACTTTTATCAAAAATGATTAATATGACAGCTTCACTTTCGCAATGGAAAGCATTTTACGAGGTAATAGTATACTATTCTTAAATGTTCATTATACAAATGAAATTTTTAAATATATTCATATATTTCTATAAATAGAAGAAAATATTAAAAATTGTTAATATTTGAAAATATGAACTAAAACTTCTAATAATTAATAACAGTATCCCATTTTGAATAATTTTTTTATTGTATTTCATACTTTTTTTAGACTGTTTACAATACAATATTAATCAGTAGCGTTCTCGCCCCTTACCATAAAGAATCGAAAATATTTAACGAAATTAAAGCAGCTACTAATGATAGCATTCATCGAATCTGTGAAGCTATTAAAGGAATTATAGATTTCGAATTATCTCATACACAAAAAAGAATTAAAATTAAATTAGGAATTGATGAAGAACTGGATAAAAGCACGTTATTATTAATAACAAATTTACTTAATTATTCGACTAAATATTATATATCTATAAAATATAAAAAAATATTTTTTAAATGAATAATTTCAATATATTTATATACATATTAATTAAATCTATTTAAATTAAAATATTACAATAGTAATTTGATTTTATAATAAATTTCAAAAATTAAACTATGAAATATATTTTATAATGAAACTAGGAAACAAAAAGAAATTTCTTCCTTAATTTTCAGAAACAATTAAATGTGTTTTTATTGAAATTCTGGATTTAATACTTAACCATTTAATAATTTAAAAATACTTAGTTAATAATAGAGTATTTATTCAATAGGAAGTTATATTTGAACATTTTTATTTAAAAATTAGTTATTATTACCATATATAAACATAAAAATAAACACTGATTTATTTCAGAGAAAAATATTTATAATAAAATGAACAATTTTATTACTGACATTGCTCAGATAGAACTGAAAAAATTACCAGAATATATACTAGAATGTAATGTAATTTATATTCCTGAATTAGGTTATTTACTTGGTATTAAAAAATGGAAAGAAATTATAACAGAAGAAGACATTGATTCGTTAAATATGAAATATGAAGTATAATATATTAGTTGTATATATATATATATATATATATATATATATATATATATTTATTTATTTATTAAAAAATGTATATTACAATTTTAGTTTGTACTCGGCGACACATATTATTTTAGAAGTGCAATTTGTAAAGGTAACATTAATTTATTTGTTTAAAAAATATGATATTCGTAATAAACCATTATGTCTACAATAAAAATTCTAAACAAATATTTAACACGATGTTCTTTCTATAAACATTTAATCTTATATCCCTTTCCATTTTTGGATTACGATTAATAAAATTATATTTAAAAAAAACTTAAGGGTACGAAAAATATTTCATTACTTTTTTATGCTACAATTTTTATTTTTCTTTCTATCATTAAAAATCCCTTAATTGTTATATACAGAACTAACAATTTTATTCTATTCTATTTTATTATTATTAATAAATAATTTTATTCTTTAAAATACAGATCTTTATAACGAAATTGGAGACATTCATGTATTAATTACATCTCATGAAACTCGCATAACATTCCGTTTAGCACAATTCATTGAAAAACATTTCTCTTCTTTACAAAAATTACTCAATTTGATTGCTGAAATAGATTGGTAAATACAAATTATATCATTTCAATATACATATACACCCACATATATATATATATATATATATATATATATATATATATATATATATGTTATTATAGCTTACAAGTAATGGCTAAAGTAGCTTATGATCAAGGATTTGTCCGACCAAAATTAACAGATGATCGTACGATTGAAATATTAAAAGGAAGACATCCATTAGTCGAATTAAATTCAACTTCGTATGTGCCTAACGATTTTAAATCTAATCTCGATAATGGACTTATTAAAATAATCACAGGGATCAATGCTAGTGGGAAAAGCGTTTATTTGAAACAGGTACATCCAACAATTTATTTAGCGTCGTTTAGTTCACTTTAGCACTACACGGTTTTAAAAAAATATTTAATAAGTCATTATAATCTACTTCTATACTAACGTTACTATATTCATGAAAACATTCAAAGAAGATGAATATATATTAGAACAAAATTAACAAGAAATAATTATTAAAAACTTTTTTAAACTTTATTAATAAATGATTATTTTTAACAAAATGGAACAATTTTTATTATATTTGATAAAGAACATTTTAAGTATTTTTTCGAAATGCACATTTCAAATTAAATGTAAGTAAAATAGTTATCTAAATTGCTTCTTTTACAGATAGCAGTAATATGTTTCATGGCACTTATTGGTAGTTATGTGCCTGCTAGTTCTGCCAAAATAGCACTTTTACATAGTATTCATACACGTATTCAAACAGTAGAAACTATTTCTAGTGAGATGTCTGCTTTTTTTGTGGATTTAAAACAGGTAATCTATTCAGATTATAAAACAACTCGAGAAAAAATTAATTCAATGACATAATCTCTTAAATATAAACACGTAATAATACAATATATTTTGACATACAAACGAAGAGAAATTAACAATAAAATATTTAAATTATTATCTTAAAGCTTCAAAATAATACTAAGATTTTAACTAAAATAATTAAATACAAAATATTTATCAAAAAATAATACAGTTAAAATACAATTAAGGAATGTTGAAATATATTTATAAGTTAAATGTTTATAAGTTGACTTTTTAGTTCGCCTGTATTTAAAAGACAAAAATTATATTTGATTATTTAAATACTTAAAAAAAAAATCTATATAATGTTTATATTGAAATATCGAGTAAATATTAACAAATATAAACCAAAAAACACAAATAATGTTAGAATATAATAATTAAAATACAGTAGTTAAAAAATAAATTTAAATAATATATTACAGATCGCACAAGCCATGTATACAGCCACAAATCGATCTTTAGTAATCATTGACGAATTTGCTGGAACTACTGAATTAGATGGAACAGCATTACTAGCTGCAGCAATAAATGGATTTGCATCTAATGTTATTTACTGCCCGCATATTTTAGTTAGTACTCATTACTCTTTTCTAGCACATTTATTGGAACCTGTTCCATCATTCATTAAATTTCAGGTAGAGTATAATATTTTTAGAGAAAAAAATAAAAATATATATTTCAATATCACTTATCCAAGAAATACATCAATAAATATCAATAAATGGATTTTAGATGATGCAACATACAACGGATGATCAAAAACATCTAGTATTTTTATATAATATAATCGAGGGTCGAGTTGAATCCAGTTGTGCTATTGACGTAGCGAAATGTGAAAATTTACCATCGAAACTGATACACCGTATGCAGGAATTGCTTGAAAATTTCAAAGAACACCGATCCATGATTTCTAAGTCAAATAACAAACTTTTAAAATTACCACCTTTACAAGCAAAGCTTTCGCAGTCGAACTTATTTGTAGAATATATTTTGTCGTTAAAGGACGAAGAAATTACAGTTGACAATATTTTTAAGAAAATGTCTGAATTAGATTTATAAATTATTTAATAAATCTCCATATTTAATAAGATTCCATTAATTGTTTAATATTTATTTCCAATAAAATTGTTTATAATTCAAAAATATAACTGAAAAAATATTTTTTAGTTATCTATAAACCAATATTTAATAAAAATACTGTTATTATTTATCTATAAACTTATATAAAATTTTGATAACCATATGTATGAAGATTTTAGTCAAAAATGACATCATTTCTCTAACAAGAAGTAATCAGATATTAAAAATTAAATTGGATTGTTGCAATAAAACCAATCGTTGAAAGTTTCATCTTTTTATCAAGATATTTTATTCGTTATTTTTTCAAACCATTGATTTATTCAATAAACACTTTCAAAGAAATAACAATTAACTAAGCAAATATTGTTTCTTACTGGAATCCTTTCCACCAAATTTGCAATCCTTAATCCTTATCGTTATTAAAACAGAAATCATCAACAACAATTTCTAACCATTTTAAACTTAATCTAGTACTCTGATTTATATACATACTCAGTTTCTATTTCAACTGTCAAATAATATAAAATATTAAAACATCATTTTTAAAGCCATATTTATATAGAACTAATAAATGATTTAATTATTAATTTATACCAAATATGGAAAAAACTAGCCATAATTTCAGTATCATGCCAAAAGATAAGTATGTAATCAAATACATACGCTTATCAAATGTAAATGATTTATTTGAGGCTCAAAGATTACAAAATGAGTATACAATAGAATATTTCGGTGAGAAAGATGTCGGTATGATATTGTAAGTAAATAATTTTTTTATTAATCACAATTTAATACCGATAACTCAATTATAAATCCCACATATTTCTATAAAACTAATCATTTTGTAGAGATTCTTCATTTTTAAGTTTGTGTCTTATAAATGAAAATGACAAACCAGTAGCTATAATTTGTTTGAATGATTTTCCAAATATTCCTGCTGTTCCAATCTGGCATTATGAAGAATGGATTAATAATATATATGGGTAATCATGGAAAAATAACGACAAAAATCAAACTTATCCTTTAAATCATTACAAATATAAAAAATTTTTACAAAATAATTCCACTTTATATTTTAATACTCCAATGAATAAATCATTACATATAAATATTAAAAATATAAAATAGTTTTCTAGTAACTGTAGAAACTTGTTCATTTTTCTTAATTACTTTCTAGTTTTGCCGAACACACGAATCGTAATTCACTCTTTATAAATTATTTTGTATGGGATAGACATTACGAGAGGTGCATAATGTTTCAAATAATAAATAAAATATTCACCGATTACTATTATGTGGATTATTTATTAATGCCTGTACCACCTGGTGCAAGAAAATGTAATATTTACAATTATAATATTTATAAATCTAAATCAGTACATTTAAATAAATTTATAGTGATATTGTCTTTCAGTGGACTTTATTTGCGAGTACTTTCTTCCAATATTACCAGTTGATTGTAAGAGTCCACCGAGTCGAGTACAAATACTTTATATTTTAGAAAGAGACTATAGTATGCCACAATTTAAAATTAGACGTGCAGTGTAAGTAAAATTTGAAATAAACTAATATGAATGCATATATTCAAAAAAATAAAGTTTTTATATAAATTTTATATTTTTAATTTATTGATAATTGCGATAAATATAAAGGATATAAGACAATTATTAAAATGTTTTAAGATTAAAAACAGATCTTGAAGATAACAAAAATAATGATACTAAAATCTACATAATATATATATTAGATATACAGGAAAGAAATATAAATATAATTTTCATTTAATTTTATTTGTTAATTTTTAAAGAAAACTCAGATTCAACAGCAACGATATTATTTGTAATTAAACTAATAACTATTGAAATTTCTCTGTTAAAAATTGAATAAAATGATATCAAAGACATGAAATACAACATATAAATATGACTGGGTAGCTCAGTGGTTTGCATCACCGCGTGTCATGCGGGAGATTGCGTTCAAGCCCCAGTCGGAGAGTTCCTCACTTTCAAGGGTTGAGCATGAAGGCAGACACCCTCATCTTGTAAAAAATTAACTATCGATAACTGAAAGGAGCAAACCCCGAATAAAAAATCCTTCACCAATGGATAATATATATATAATTAATAATATTTACAATACATATTTTGAATAAATTAATTAAAAATATTATAAATTATTCTTTACATAAAATATATTACTCAGAGACAGAAGAATAGAAGACCATAATTCATTTCAAATACTCATACCTCTATTAAAAATTCTAATGTTTTTAATCTGCATTATTTTCTATTTATATTAGATATTATTTTTCATTATTTAATTCTATAGAATTATTATTTTGTATTTATCATTTCTATTACAAGGGAAGAAGATAATGATGATATAGTTCCATTATTAAATTCAATGTCAGCTAGGCTGATTGATATTTATGGAGAATTTTATATCAGTGAAATTGTTGAAGGTAAAATTGATAATGATCGCACGATTGCCGTTGTTGAGGTAAATAAATAAATTATATAAATTGTGGTTTAAGTTAATTCAGTAATTCTTGTATTTCATTCTAAACTCCATTTTGTTTTAAAACAATTATAAAATTATTCCACATTTTGACATTTGCAGTTTATTAGTCGAAATATAATCTTTATTTGAGCAAACTAAGTTCAAAATAAACATAGAAATTCAATTTATTATTTTTTGTTTGCCTTACACCTATAACTTTCTAAATTCTTTTAATGGATTCCAAAGCAAAATTACTCTAATCACTGCACGTAATGCTTCTTTACTTGCATGTGCAATTTTAGCTCCTATTTTTAAAAAAAGTTATTAGAATGAAATTAATAATACAACTTTGTTATATTTGAGTTTTTCCAGAAGTCATTAAATATTATTAGGAGCGATTTATTTTCCTATAAATAATCTGACTATATAATCCATTATATAAGAAAAAATATGAAAAGTACAATATAAAATACGTTTCAAATCATTTAATATAGAGTAGTTGTATCAATATGTTACAAAATATGGTAGTACCAATTATAATTTAATTATATAAATTACAAATATACGCTTTACAGTATAAACAAAGAGCAATTGGTCTTATTTGTTTGAACGAAAATATAAATATTGATATATTAAATGAATGCTTTGAATTGACTACTTATCATGGTTTACGAAAACCTGACCCAAGAGATATACTTCCTTACATTGAATTTCAAACACCATGTGAATCACTATTATTAGAACAAAGTATCTGTGATGAATATAATGACTTTGGAACTATGGATTACGAGTATTTCATACAATTAAATTTATAATCACATATTCATATAAAGAATGTTAAATTGAAACCTACATTAATTATTATTTTTTAATTAAATTTTGTAGACCATCCACTGGAAATAAATTCTCAGATTCATTAACTTCATCTGCTATATTACACACCGGCGAAACGCCGACGCCAAGAACAGACGAAATACAAGAACTTCATGTAAACTCGCCAGTTCTAGAACTTAGTACCACGGAAATTGTTTCTATTGAAAAATCTTCGAAATCTTCAGGTAGTTCGGATTTTGAAATCATCGGTGTTTCGTCGATCAATTTAGAAGATATACTATTTAGTCAAGAAGAACAAACGCCCATTAAACTTGACATAACACCGCCATTCAGCAGTCTTTCGCTAACAGAAACCAGAGCTGAAGAAACACCTGATGTATATAGTGCAATTGGAGAAGGAGTTTTAGAAATGTTTATCAGAAAACGTCGCAGGGAATCGAAATTCTTTATAGATCATTCTAAAGAAGGTAAAGTGCTTATTTTATTTACATTGATATACATACATTTGAATTATAATTCATTTTAGTAACTCATAAACATGATTCATTTTCGTATTTTAAAAAATTTGAAAAAATGTGTGATTCTACACCGGCTACATATTTCGGAGAGCCCAATGCTATAGCAATTGATTTAACTGCGATTAATCCGGAATTTGAAAAAATTGCAAGCGTCAATCTAATAGAATCGGCATTTAATTGTTATCCGGAACGCGAATATTGCGTATTGACAATTCCTCAAGTGTGTCCACAATTTCCATTACTGAAACATTTCACTGTAAGTATCGTCTCTATTCGCCATACAAATATGAAGTTAATAAAAATGATGTAACATAAATACATTATTTTCATAATTTTAATTCTTTTAGAGAGTTCCGCCTCGTCCAAAATCTGTATTCCCACATGAACTATATGTTCTTCACAAAAATGCTTTATTAAGGTAAAAAAAATATTTTTTTTACTAGATCCTTTTGTATGTTTATATCCTTACTGTTATTTTTTAAAAATATTTTATATATATATATATATATATATATATATATATATATATATATATATATATATATATATATATATATACAAACCTGTATGTTAACGCTATTTTTACATTTAAAAATAAAATTATAATATTTAATTGTATTTTACTCATTTAGCACGTTATCAGTAAAAATTGCTTGTATTGAAGATAGACCTCTTGTTGAAAATCTCGTCGCTTATATAAACGAACGTGAAAATATTCTTGATGATTTCGATTACGCTTTAAACGAAAAAAAAGAAACAATGATTACATTTCTTTTTAAAGCAGACGATGTCGTAGTAGGATTACTTATTGTGAAGTATATAAAGATATTTATAATATTAGTTTAAATCATGAATTATACTAAAAAAATACATTGAATACTGACAATAAGTATAGAAAATAATTTATATTAATTTTATTTTATAAAAGTATTTACTACAATATAAAAATTGAAGTATTTAACAACTTTTAAAAATATAATCGATCGCAGGTAGTAAATTATTAATATACATAATGATAAGTATAATTGTATCACTTGTATATCATTAAAAAAAATATTTATATTAATTTCCAAGCTGCGATGTGACTGAATATAATTCAATACTTGTTAATTACCGTCTACGAGACTTCATCAAACCTTATTATTACCCACCTGAAAGCATTTCGTACATTTTACACGGGACACTAATTCCAGCATTTCAACGTCACGTCAGATTTTTTTTACGCGTGGTCCATAGGCTCTTAGATAAAAAAGTCATTTTTTATCGCTTAACAACACAAATCTCTGATATGGTACGTTTGAATATTATTTATTTATTATGTTAATTATTTTTAACATTGTACAATAGATTAAAACTATCATTTAAAATAAATGCGAAAATTATTATAAATTTTAAATTTCTGGATTCACAAGAAGAATTGTGCTAAATGTATTTTTTTAAAAAAATAGAAATAATTAAAGAAGTTCTTTTAAATTTTTAAAGTGTATTTTTGATACATTTTGCTTATAAATATCTTCTAATGATCTAATATCAATATCTGATTTCATTTATATTTCCATTAAATGAATATAAGAGTAGAAAAAATTATAATAATATTTATGAATTATAAAAATAAATTAGCATAACTGGAATTTATATATAGAGTAAAAGTTATATTATATAATACAATATTAACAATTTTCACAAAAAATGAATATCATGAATGTTTTAAAGCAGCAAATTTAAATTTCAAATTAATTTAAAAATAAAATAGCAATCACGTATTCTCTTCAAATTTAATACTTCTTATTTTTCTTCAGTTTTTATTATAACAAAATTAATAGCATGACAATTTTTTTAATTGTATTATTCGAAAATTTCAACACAACTGCCATTATTTTTAAACAAATTAATAAAAAAATCACCAATGTTATTGATATGAAATTCAATATTATAAAAATAAATTTGTTAATGAATAACTAAATATCTATAAAATATTAATATATTAAAAACATTATTTTTAGACACCTCTTTTTGCGAGTATTATCAATGAAATGGCTGCAGTACCACCAAGACAAAAGCAAGTATTCCATGTACCATTAATAGAAGTAGGTACTCCCAATGAATCTACATTAGAAAATATAGAACCTTATGCATTATTTATCATGACACCACGTTTAAGTAGCATTCCTATTGTTGATGTCAATGCACGTTTAGTAATAGTTGGTACTGGTGATACGACTCAATCATTTTTGGAGAATCTGATTTTCGGGTACGTATTCAATCAGTTTTCGTTATTTATACATTTCCATTATCTATATTCCAAAAACGAGTATACACCGCTATTTATGTTTTTAAATGCATATGAAAAAGAATTTAAAGAAATCATACTCAAACATATATTTTTTCATTAGATAACTAAAAAAGTTCGCGAGATTTAAAATATTAAAAACAACATGCTTGTATTTTTAACTATAAAATATAATTGAAAAGGCATTGTTCATAAGTGTAGGAAATCTAATCATTTCATAAATTTTGTTTCCATGTCGAATATTTCATTACGTGCATAAATATTTAAAGATTATAAATAAATAATTGCTTTAGAATTAGTTAAATAAGTAACAATGAGACATTTTCTAAACATATATATGTTTTAGTCCACATTCATTGTATCTACGTTTTCGGAATTTAACGATTGTAGCACCTCACTGGTTTAATTTAACATCGATCGATCAAGCTGCGTGTGATCTTTTCTTTCCATTCAAAGGTCTACACACTAAATCTAAACAATACACAATATTAATACGTGCTCATGTAAATACAATTTTTGGAATTATGACGGAAATAGACAGGTCAGTTACATAAAAGTTCAAGAATTTTATTTCAGATTATATCTCATTAAGAAACAAATCCAATAATTTTAAATTAAACTTTTATATATGTAATAAATACAAGTTTAATTTAAAATTATTACATTTATTTTTCAATATGATATAATTTTATATATGAGCTGGTTTTTTTGAAAGTGGTATAAGTCCATTTTTTCATATATTGAGATATTTAAGGGTTTGCATTTGAGTTAATTTAAAAATATTGGCCAACTTTAATCAATTTGAGTGATGTTTTTTACACTATACACCTTTTAAATTTTATTATGAAATAATAATTACTAACATTATTTTACAAAATAAACGATTTTTAGCTCCACATGGACTTATACCACTTTCAAAAATAACATATTACAAGAAGTAAAAACAAGAGCAAATTTAAGTCCATATTTTTATAGACATAAGCTTTACTGAAATGGATTTTTATGTAAAAAAGTAATAGTTAAAATGAAGACATTTAAATACACGAATAACTAAGTTTATTAAGAGTTTATTTCAGTTATATTAAAAATATAAAAATGAAAATTACTTCGTTAAGATCTTTAAATAAAAAAAATATATTTTAAACTTAGTTTTCTTTTACACTTAGCATATTGAAATATTTATGGTGAATAGGTGGTATATAAGGTAATAAACTTATCATATCGTTATATTTCTCTCTTGTTATGCTCCTTGAAGTTTTATAAAGCGGTAACATATTAATTTTTTGAGGTTTTTTGGTCTTCTCTTTTTCCAAATAAAAAATTGTTTTAAATGGAGCATTTTCTTCCATAATAATTTTATAAAACATTTTGTGAGGTTCATTCCTTTTGAACCTCATCCAACATATTTTAACCAGTTTACAATTTCTCCGTCCGTATTTTTTTCTGTTTGATATTGCCTCTTCTAGAGATTTGGTTGAGACAAAGTCTTCTCTAGTTCATTTCATACAAAATGAATCTGTTTTTTTCGGCAAGCCTTTATTGCATCATAATAATCTGCTAACGAGCAGCGTGCACTGAAGTAGCAATAATCAATAATAATTCCAATAAGAAAGTTGTTTTCATTATAATTATTAGGAATGGACTTATTCCACTTTCAAAAGAAATATTTGTGCGATAGCATTGTACAGAAAAACTGTTTTTGTTTATTTTATATCAAAATAGAACTCTATTGAAATTGTGATTGTAACTATAAAGAGAAGGTGTCTATAGCTCATTAAAATTACCGTTAACTTAGTTTTTTAAAAAAGTGGACTTATACCACTTTCAAAAAAACCAGCTCATATATATATATATATATATATATATATATATATATATATATATATATATAATAAGATTGTGTGTGTATGAATGAACAACAATATTTGCCACATATAAACTGCTTCGAAAATATTTAATTTAAAATCAATTTTCATTTAATTAAAAATTCTACACACATTCATTATTAAGTAATCAAACAAAAAAAATAATTACTGTAAATGCTTCAAATTATAAACAACTAAACAAAAAATGTAAACTATAATTAATTTCTATTTACTTAAATTCTGAAATCATTTCAATTACAACTATCAAAAGTGCTACTCTCGTATTTCAATTTCATCCTATCAACCGGCTTAACTCTCTTAAATTTTCTTTATGATTTTTATTTTACCTTTTTATAATGTTCAATGTATATTCTCATTCTTATTTCAATTATTCTTTTTATACGAACGAATTACTCACCTCAGCAACACAAAAATTTGTATATCTTGTGATTTTGGAATGAATTTGTGTGAAGGTAATTAGACATAGAACTTAATGAATAGTAAATTATATAAATTATTTATTTAATAAAAACAATTTTCTGATTCAGGAAAGAAAAGCTAATATATATTAACGATACAACAAAAGTTGCATATGATTATTTATTTTTAATGTGTGGAGAGCAATTTCAACGTCCCCCTATCTATAAAAAACAAACTGAAACTGAACAATCACCACCTAAGTACGTTAAAATTTTAAATTTTATATATATATATATATATATATATATATATATATATATATATGTATGTTTAATGATAATGTTTGTATACGAATATAAAATATTTTAGGAGGCATAAAAATAAAAACACAGAAGAATTATTTCCATCAAATGTTTTTATAATAAATACAGGAACGGATGCACATCAAGCCTTAACAATGATGAAATCATTTACAGAAAATCTGGAAAATTGTAATTATGACTTTTATATATTTAATTTATTAAAATAAAATATATTTTTTTACTTATAAACCAACAGACTAAATTATGAAATTAATAATGCATTGAAGAAAAAAACATATTTTCAACATACGTACATTAATCATTTTTAATTTATTAGTATTACTTTTGTTATAATTATTAATATATCATTGATAAATTTATTTAATTATATTATTTTTTCAAGATACTGTCATTGTTTATGGAAATGTAATAGAAAGTTACTGCTGTGTAACAGCGTTATTAAAATTCGGCGTTTCAAATAAAAACATTGCATTTGTTCAGCCACCAAATAAACGTTATGGTTTAACTGTTTTTAACGACGGCGACATTTATAAAACTGTACAAAATGAACTTCGAACACAAGGGATTACTGTATACGAAGACTTCTACATAACTGGATGGGATTGGGTCGAAATGAAACTGGAATCGTTATCAGATACATCGAAAACAAAAGTTCGTTATATTAAAGAAGTTTATTTTGAATCTCAGTTTAGACAAATTTGTCTCCAGTGTGTTGCAATGTTTTTATATAATAAAAAAACTATCAGCAATAAAACGTTTTCAGGTAAATTAGACACTTGAAGATGAATAATCTTAGTGAAATGATAAAACAGCTCAGGTGGAAGATTTTATAAAATGTATGGAAACTCGAAACTTAATTAACATTTAAAAACCTTTACAAGTTATTCGGGATAAAAGAATTTTAATCAAAGAATAACTTGTAGGGATGACCATATTGAATTTAAATTTAAAAAAAAAACTATAAAAAAATAACAGGTTAATAAAAGTTTAATCATTTAAAAGAAAATTTAATGAAATAAAGTTTCTAGGGTTTATAATGTTATTTATTTTAATATTTTCACATTATTACCTTTCTCTTATAATGTTTTAAATATAGATTGAAAAAGAATTACTATTAACTAAATAAAGATAGTTCCTTATAAAAACGTCCTCGCCAGAATTGCAATCGTAAGCAAAGATATTATTATTAATATAAATTTTTAGATTATAAATTCATTCAGTCCAACTTTTAAAAGATTTTATATATCCTAACGAAAAAAGAACGATGAGCTAGATAATATAGGATCATCCAAATGTGACGCCTAGATATGTGTTTTATTAAAACGAAACATGTGTATAGAAAATCGTGTATAGTTTCTCTTTAATAAAGCATATATCTAAACATCATACATTTGAATGACCCTAACTTTCAAGAAATAAAAATATTTTTCTTCACTACAAACATACTTAGAAAAATGTGTTCATTTTCTGCAATGGAAAGGATTCTTTTATTATATATATATATATATATATATATATATGATTTGCTTGAAACATTTTTTAATTTTTCTAATAATGTAAATAAAAGGAATAAAATAATGATTTTTCAGCAATAAATCGTGCTGGATTAGTTTATGATGGAAGATTAGTTATAAGCTCAAATTGCCGCACTAATGATCCATGGATATTTGCCGCTGGATCACTTACTAAATACTCTAGAAGATATTATGCTAATCATCTTATACATGCCTATTTTAACAGCGTTGAAATTGGATCCAAGGTAATAAATTAAACAGATGGCCTAAAAGACACTACCCAAATATCTAATCTTAGATATTTGAGTTACTGTATATATATATATATATATATATATATATATATATATATATATATATATATATATATATATATAATGCTTAAAAATTATTTTTATAATTTGTATAAAAATTGTAAAGACAGCTTTCGATGTTCTATATTTGTTGAAAAGTTCTAAAAGTGAATTATTGAAACTATTAAAATAAACTAGAAGCTATTAAAATAAAGTTTAGTGTCAAAATTAATTTCAGTATTCTCTAAATTTATTTATCATCAAATAAATCAAATTTATTTTTATATTTCAAATGCAGCTCATATATTTCAGTGTCCTTTTTTTAGAATTTGTGGTTTAAAAATTATAAAAAAAAAATTATTAAAATTATTATTAATTTTGTAGAATATTACTATTTAAATATCTTAAAACAAAGTTATTTATTTCTTAATCTATATAAAAAATACTAAAATTATCGACCTATAAACGATAGATTTAGAAATAATTTATTATCATAAAGATAGAAATAATAAAAAAATTAATAAATAAGGAAAATCATTTCATTTCAAATCCACATTTTGTATTTATCATCCCACTTAAATTTTCAGTTAGGCAAACAGATACGTAAAATGTTAGATCCTTCCCATATTACATCAAAAGCGACATTAAATTCTCGAGAAGAGCCAGTAACGAGGTCAGAAGACAATGATAAAAGCATGTTAACGGCACGATATGTTAAACCGAAGGTTATGTTCGCCATTTTACCAGGAAATATTCAATATATGAGTGTATCAAAGCCAGGAAAACCTATACCCATCGAAGCTGCTATCAATCATGAAGACTACGTACGTGTACATATATATATATATATATATATATATATATATATATATATATATATAATAAAATTAATAAAATAAAACTAACTTATCTGAAAATTTGTCACTACACTAATTCACTTTTCACAAATGGGCACGATACTGTTACACTAAATAATGCTAAAGAATCTATTCCGATAGATCTCTTACATTTCTCGAAAATCATCGCTCTCTAGCAAAGAATTTTCATAATCGCTCACAAAACTACTTCACAAAAAATTATATAAAAAAACTTCCAACTACATAGAGCTCTATTATATAATGAAAATTGCTTATAAAAGAAAATATAAATATTCTTCATATAAACATTAAAAAAGGATTATTTTAAAATTTGCAAGGATGGCATCGCCATCGAAATGCACGTTAGTCCACTGTTGTTATAAATAAAGTGAACAATAAGCTATTATTAAACACTATAACATATTGTGGTATTGGGGGTGAAAATTCATTTGTGTAAAATCCACTAGAGAGTTCTAAGATTATACATTAAAGCGATAATTGCTGCTAACTAATACAAAAACATATCTTTGAACGATATATTCGACCCGACACAAATTTTAATTACACTAAAAATAAAATTGAAACCTTAATTACATCTTTATTAATAAGTGATACATTTTTATAATTTTTATATACTTATAATTAATATGTTTAATGTACACTTTGGATGAACAAATGTATTAGCTAATATTTTGTGGAATACATATCATAATAAATCAATTTAAAAATATTTCATGAAATCATTTCAAAATTTGAAAACTATGATTATGGTATTAAGGTATCATTATAGAGTCGCGACAAATTAATAATGAATTCTTTAAAATAATAATTTCTACAATTTAATAACAATATACTCCATCTAAATTTCAATTAAAAACATTGTAGTTTCGTATTATAAAATTATATATCTATTATTCATAGATATTAACTACAACTGTATTTTAAATAATGTAGTTTTAAATGAACTAAAATTGTGTAGAATGATACATTGATTCAAAAATAAAAATAAATTGTTAAGATAAAATTATTTTCTTAATAGAATTATTATCTACTCTAATTGTAACGTTGATTAATTCTACTATGCTTTGTATTATTCTACTTTAAAATTTGAAATAGATATTTTTATTTAATGCATTCAATCAAAATATTGAACTAAATTCATAAGATAAATTAAACCAGCTTTCATCTATAAATTGAACAAAAAATCACGATAATTGTATATTTTATCTTTTAATGTGATATAACATAACATATATTTGTAAATAATAGAAATATAATAAAGAATAAAATAAAGAGTCTAGATTTCAATAATGAGAAATATTATAACATACGAATATTGCGTTGCAAAATCTATACGTCAAGCAAAAAAATATTTTTAGATCAATTTTTGAAGAAATTTAGATATTACTTATAAACAATGTAATCTTTTCACAAAAACGTAATTTGGTTTCAATTTTATAAATTTAATAAAGCAAATTATTATTGCATCAATTTCAAAATTTACACCAAAGCAAATAAAATCAAATTCGCAAATATTTGAATTAGAAAAAAATATTTTATATAAGAGCTTATATTTAAATAATATATTTATTTGCAATATTATTTTCTAAATTATTAAATATAAACACACGCGTTACTAATGGAATAATATTACATATACATATATAAATATTTTAAAGGGACAAGTATTAATAACTGGAGATACAGAATCGCTACAAAATGGATTTTTTAGATTGCATCTCAATCCAAATGGTATTGTTGAAACAATAACTTGTTTAACAAAAGATGTAAGTTAATTTTGATAATTTAAATGTACTTTAAATTCATTTCAAACATTTTTATTAAAAAAAAGATGTTGATATAGAAAATTGATATAGAAAATATGATTTCTTTGTACGGAAAACACGAACGTATGCTCAATAATTTAATGTTACGTTTTCATATGTATTTAATTACGGATCTATTTACATACTTTCGTGAACCATGGACATGCGCTATTTTCCATGATCGATTTAATGATTTCTTAAAAAGTTCTAATGATGCAATTAAGAAAATAAAAGTATGTAGTGAAAAATTTTTTCACAATAATTAGATGCGTGAAAGTACAAAAATAATTATTTTCATTTTTAGGTACAGAATAAAAATTTATCATTATATACTGAAGTCAAGAAAATATTTAAAGAGAATAATGGAAAACGAGTGAGTAAATTAATTTTATCTATAATTTGATATGAATTTCAAATAATAAAGTTAAAAATTTACATCTATTATTACTTTATATAAAACTTATATATGTATATATATATATATATATATATATATATATATATATATATATATATATACACAAAATTATTTTACTGCTTATTTTATATCTAGCTGACAATAGATCAAAAGAAATATCTTCAAGAATTGTATGATACTCTAGGATATGATACAGATATGGAACATGAATTAATCAATTTTATAATACAACGTCATCTTCATTTAACTATGTATGCACATCCATCAAAAGCAAAACAAATATTATACAGATACGATGATAGTCCTCTTTTTGAAAATGATGAAACTGAATCAGAAAAACGTGAACAATATTAAATAATATTACAAAAAAATTCGGTGCCAAAGTTCTTATTGATACTTTTATAAAAAGAAATGATTTCAGGGTTTCAATTTTAAAATTACATGTTTTTTGCTTCATGTATTAAATAATTTATTCAATTTATACATATTTTTTACAATAATTAAAAAAATTAGGAACATTGCAAATAGATAACAAACTTTTTTAGTAAAACTTGTGTTTACATACATACATATACATATAATATATATATATATATATATATATATATATATATATATATATATATATATATATATATATATAATAAATAATATATACCAAAAATAAATTCATCTTGTAATAATTCTATAAAATATTTTTTTTTAACTATCTTGATTCATTTTTTATTATTTTTTCTTAAATATATAAAAAAATTAACATACTGCAACCATTTTAAATATAATATATATATATATAATTTTTAAAATTCTTACACATTCGGAAAAAGAATCTAAAAAACTTGTAAAATATTATTTACATTAAAAATATAACTATTTTCTTATTAATATTATTAAATATAAACAATTATCACTGATTGAAAGTAAAAATAAGTATTATATAAAAAAGAAAAATACATAGTTTAGTGTATAATTAAAAATCAAATGTTATCATATTCGTAATTTTTATATAAATTTTCAAACAGATCTCTACAAAACAATGAAACTTTCATTTTTGTACATAACATATAAACTCCTGATAATTTTCTATGTAAAGAATAAATTTCTTCCGGCGGCGGGCATAATCTATGTTTAAGCATCAATGGAACAAGCTGTATTATCTTACTCATCATTTCACGTGTATCAAAATTATACTTTTCTGTTCGAAAAAGTTCTCCAAAAGCCATGCAAGCATCCACATGAGCTTTTTCCATGGTGTTACTTTCATAACCAGTTAAAAATCCCATTTCTCTCGAAATATTTAAAACTGTATCTCTATCATTTTCTGATGCTGCTTTAATTATACGAACATATTTATCCATAAATGGTTTTGAATAATCACGAGTTGCTCCAAAATCAAGTAACATTATCTACATATAAAAAAAAAATGATTGTTATCACTAGATATATATTACTAATTATATATTTTACCTGATTAGTTTTTTTATTATAAAGAAAATTTGACCAATTTGGATCAGTTTGCATGTACTGAAATTCTAATAATTCACGTAATACCATCTCTAACATTTTTATTGAAATAAATTCTCTAATCCTAACATCTTGATCTGAATATTGATCAATTGGTACACCTTCTACCAATTCTGTAGTAAATACTTGTTTACTACAAAGTTCATCTAAAATAAATTAAAAAGAAATATAAATATAAAAAAAAATTATCAGTATAAAAAGAACAATATGTGAACCTATAACTTTTGGAACATAATAACTTGGATATGGCTCCATTAATTTTCGAAATTTCCTTGTGCACTCTGCTTCACGGATATAATCAACTTCCCAGGCCAGTTCTCTTTTTGCAACTTTAACTACATTATCTACAAACATACCTGGTGGAAATACATTCCATATCTGAAATACAAATGATTTATTAAACAGTGAAAAATTATTATTTCACACATATGTAAATGGGTATATATATGTGTGCGTATGTGTATATATATCTGATAGAGATAGAAAAGAACTGAGTGGAATAAAAAGAAAAAGTTATGGACAATATAGCAAAAGTTACAACTTTGAAATAAAAATGTGTCTGCCATATATCAAAATGAGAAAACCACTGATATACAAGAGAAATTATTGATTGGGAACCGATATACAAAAAAAATCCAAAAAGAGACTTATGAATAGATGGGCAAAGGCATAGAAAAATTCATCAGAATGGACTGGATGAGAGACATTGGATTAGTCAAATATACACATTAGGCTTATAAATGTAGTCTTACTTTCATAATACCAACTAAATTATCAATATCACTTTCAATACTCTTTGATACACCAGGATATTGAACTTTTATTGCTACTTCTGTTCCATCATGAAGTTTTCCCCAATGCACTTGACCAATAGAAGCTGCTGCAAAAGGCTTTAAATCAAATTCAGCTAAATGTGTTCTCCAGTCAGGACCGAGTTCATCTTTTAATACACTTTCAAGCTGCCATGTTGGCATAAAATCTGCAGATTGCCGTACACGTTCAAGTGCTTTTGATAACTGTGGAGAAACTAATGATTCATCTTGAATACTTAACAACTGACCAAGCTTTAATGCAGCTCCTAAACAAATATTTTATTTTTAAACTTGAAAAATATTATTTTCAATTAAACATTTAAAATACCTCGAACTTTACATAATGTATTAACTATTCTGTCCATGTTAGCTTGTGTCATAAAAAAGTTATCAGAATTAGTTCCATCTACAGTATGAGTGTTTAAACCAAGACTTTTTCTGATCATTTCAGCAGCTGTTCCTAAACCTAAACCAGCTGCTAAGCCTCCAAACGATGCCATTCTAGCAATTCGAGTTGAAGGAACTTTTCTTTGTTTTGCTGTTGACAATAACTAATAAAAAATATAACAACTTATTCAAAATAATATAAAATGAAAATATTACTTTTTTATTACTAAATCAAAAGAAATTAAAATAGAAAAACATTTAATTTCTTCATTAGATATAAGAAATTATATCCATAATAAATACAAAAACAATAACAAATCAAGAACATACAGATGGTCTAATCTTTGGTAATACTGCATTCTTTGGAATATCTTCAGTGTTTAGGTGGTTTGTTTTTTCCGAACTACCAGTCATAAAACTTTGAGTGTTTCGAGTTTTATTAGATTCACTTTCTGAATCTGTGTCTGAATTTCCATTTTTTAATTTTTCCTTTGTTTCTAAAACATTTTCATTTTTATCCATATTTTTTAAATGTTCTAATTCTAATTGCTCTAAAATTTCTTTTTCTTTAGGTGTTAATTTTATTTTATATGTACTAATGTAATTTAATTTATTTTCATATAAATTACTTTTATATGATTCTTGTAATTGCCCTTCCTTTTTTATATCTTGAGTATGTAATTCAGTTGTTGTCTTTTCAGATAATGGTTTTATAGATGATAAACCTTAAAAATTATTATAAATATAATATATATATATATATATATATATATATATATATATATATATAAAATAAAATTTTATTTCACTTCATATTTATTGAATTACAAACCTGTTGAATATTTTGTAAATTCTGTAACTCCTTGAATGATTGTATTGAAACGATCAGCACCCTCAGAAAAAGGTTTAATAATTTCATTAAAACTTGTAACTTGATTTTTATTAAATTTATTTGTAGAAAATTTAAAACTGTCTTGTATTATAGTTCTATAATTCGAATTATCCCACAATAATTTTAAACCACTTTGTTGCAACTTTACACTTTCTTCAATTACACACTGAATGCCCTTCAGAACTCCAATTAAGTCTTGTGTAGGTTTTGCCATTATATCTTCAAAAATTTAAATGCAGACTTAGACAACAACTATTTTTAAAGTAACAATATGAAACAGACAATTCATAACTGATAGTTTATAGGTATTGTCAGAGTCAGGACAGGTTTCTTTTAAATGGACATATATAGAATTTTCTTTAAGAGGTTGTCATGATTACATTTTAACATACCATTTTTAAATGTTTATTTTATTAATAGTATATTCATACTATAATTAATATTATAAACTATAAGACAGCAATACCAATTAAAATTGGACACACTAATTTATCTAAAATAACTTTATTTCCATATATATACTTACGAATAAATGTATATATATTTTAAATTTAAATTGAATTAAAACTCCAGACCTTTCATTAAGATTTTTTTTTAAAAGAGTTATGTAGTGTTATATAATGAATTGTATTTTATACCTTGCATTACTTAAACGCAATTGAAGTATATTCACAAATTTTTATAATATATATTTAATTTCATAAAATTTTAAACATTCAATAAACACAAAATAAGTTAAAAAATAAATACATTTTTTTATTACATGATACACAATATTTCATATAAAAATATTAAAAGAACATTTAAGTTTTCCTGTTGATACGGTTATGTTTACATATAACCTTACTTTTTTGTACGTCTATGTATTAACGTGTTAATCACAAAAATTTGTACTTTTTAAAGACATTTAATTTTTTAAAAATATAAAAATTTTGATTCAAAAATGGATGCAAAACCACAGAAAATGCCCAAAGTGGCAAAAGTAAGCAAAAACTATTTATATACATTTACATATAATATAATTTTAAAATTATGATCGTTATTTTTTCAATTCATTATATTTTACACAAAAAATCATTCTAGGTCAAAAATAAAGCTCCTGCAGAAATCCAAATAACTGCAGAACAACTCCTCCGAGAAGCAAAAGAACGAGATTTAGAAATCCTTCCTCCTCCTCCTAAACAAAAAATATCAGATCCTGCAGAATTAGCAGACTATCAACATCGAAAACGTAAAGCTTTCGAGGATAATATACGTAAGAATCGTATTGTAATATCAAACTGGATAAAGTATGCAAAATGGGAAGAATCACAGAAACAGATTCAAAGAGCAAGATCTATATACGAAAGAGCTTTGGATGTCGATCATCGCAATATTACGTTATGGTTGAAGTATACAGAAATGGAAATGCGAAACAGACAAGTAAACCATGCACGGAATTTATGGGACAGAGCTGTTACAATTCTCCCGAGGGTAAACCAGTTTTGGTACAAATACACTTATATGGAAGAAATGTTAGAAAATGTAGCTGGTGCACGTCAAGTATTTGAAAGGTGGATGGAATGGCAACCGGATGAGCAAGCTTGGCAAACTTATATAAATTTTGAGTTACGTTACAAAGAACTAGATAGAGCAAGAGCTATATACGAGAGATTTGTTATGGTTCATCCAGAAGTTAAACATTGGATCAAATATGCACGTTTTGAAGAAAATCACGGTTTTATTCATAGCTCCCGAAGTATTTATGAACGTGCTGTTCATTTTTATGGTGATGACCATCTTGATGAAAAACTTTTTATAGCTTTTGCCAAATTTGAAGAAAATCAAAAGGAACATGATAGAGCTCGTGTAATATATAAATATGCCTTGGAACATATACCAAAAGACCGTACTCAAGAATTATATAAAGCATATACAATACATGAAAAAAAATATGGTGATAGATCAGGAATTGAAGATGTAATAGTGAGCAAAAGAAAATTTCAATATGAACAAGAAGTTCTTGAAAATCCTATGAATTATGATGCTTGGTTTGATTATTTACGTTTAGTAGAAAACGAAGGTGATTTGGAAGCAATTAGAGAAACTTACGAACGAGCAATAGCTAATGTACCACCTACTAAAGACAAACAGTTTTGGCGGAGATACATATATCTTTGGATAAATTATGCTCTATTAGAAGAATTAAATGTTGAAGATGAAGAAAGAGCTAGACAAGTTTACAGAACATGTCTAGAATTATTACCACACAAAATATTCACATTTTCAAAAGTTTGGTTGCTGTATGCTCAATTTGAAGTAAGACACAAAAATCTTTCACAGGCAAGAAGAGCACTCGGTACAGCAATCGGCATGTGTCCCAGAGATAAATTATTTCGTGGCTATATTGAATTAGAAATCCAGTTGCGTGAATTCGATCGTTGTCGCATTTTGTATCAAAAATTTCTTGAATTCAATCCTGAAAACTGTATAACTTGGATGAAATTTGCTGAACTAGAAACTTTATTAGGAGACATTGATCGAGCGAGAGCAATATACGAATTAGCTATTAATCAAGCTCGATTAGATATGCCTGAACTTTTGTGGAAAGCGTATATTGATTTTGAAGTTAGTCAAGAAGAAACAGAACGTGCAAGACAATTATATGAAAGACTACTTGAAAGAACAATGCATGTGAAAGTATGGTTATCATATGCTAAGTTTGAACATGGAAACCGAAGTGAAGATGATGGTAATATTAAAACAGCAAGACACGCTTATGAAAGAGCTAATGATTGTCTTAGAAATGCAACAGAGAAAGAAGCGAGAGTATTATTATTAGAAGCTTGGAGAGATTTTGAAACTGAATTTGGTGATGAAGAATCCGTAAAAAAAGTTCTTGAAAAAATGCCACGCAGAATCAAAAAACGACAAAAAGTTATTGCTGAAGATGGTACAGAGGAAGGATGGGAAGAAATATTTGATTACATATTTCCTGAAGATGAAGCAAGTAGACCAAATCTTAAACTGCTGGCAGCTGCTAAGAAATGGAAGATACAAAGAGCTCTTGAAGAAGATACAACAGAGTCTGAAAAAAATTCAGAATGAACTTTTATTTAACTAGTGATTAATTTCATAAACAAGAAACTATTATATATTTAAAAATAAGATTAATGTAAATATAAATTACACTTTTGTAAGTTTTAAGTATTTTTAATGTATATATTAATAGAAAATGAAAAAAAAATGTTTGTTAAATTTTATTGCTCTTTATATATTCATTTTTTCATTCATTATGTGCATAAGAGAACTGATGATCAAGTACATTAAGCAAATACATATTATCAAATGAAATATACTTTATTGATATTATTATTACTCAGTAGGACAAAAATTGTTTCATTTGAATAATTTATTTAATATACAATTGTACTTAAACCTAATAAAATCAACAGCACTCAATAATAGTTAAACCTGTTGATCTTTCTTAAAAATATTGAATATTACAAATTACAAGTCGTGAAAAACAGTCTAAAATAAAATATTTCAATTATTGTAAATGACTCATAATTTTACTTAAATGCGATACAATTACTTTGACTATAAAGAACGCAAAATACTATGTAAAATATATGTAATTTAAAACATTTTTAAAATAAATTTCAAATATTCATAATTAAATCTTTCAGTATTATTTGTTGATTTTATTGTAAATAATAACTAAAAAGCAGAAGAAAAAAATATTAAACTACTTAAAAACAAAACGAGGAAAAAAATAGAAATGATTACTTAAATACTTTAACAAAAATTACATTAATTATATATCAATCATACATTTAATCTAGAAAACATCAACAAGGCAGTGGTAATAATTTAATTAATTTATAGAAATATACCGAGTAACTATAATTACTAAGTATGTTAAATTATTATCGAACTTAAAAAATACCTCTTTGCAATGTTATAGAAATATATCGTCATTTAATACATTTAAACGATGCATCGAGGAACAAAAATAATTTAATGATAAAAATATGAACTATTATGCAGCTTCATAGTGAATTGCGAATGAAATAATTAATAAGTAAAATTATAATAAAGACTTCACAATCTTTGAATTTTTATGCATATTTATAGTTTACAATAAAGATAATACTAATTTTTATATGATAAACTCAGTAAAAAATGAATGTACAATTATACATTAAAATATTTTCTAATAAATAAATCGTAACAATTAGTATATCATTGATCATTATTCAAATTAAAGTAAAATGATACATAACAATGAAATAAAGTTCATAATTGAAATAAATTTCATTTCTATAGTAGTTACACTAAAATAAAAATATACAAAAATATATCAGATGTGCTTATGTGAACAACAAAACTAAATAACTTCATACAATTGAATTAATATACAAATGAACACTGATAATTAAGTTAAAACAAAATATTTGTTTCTTTGCTACTGCGGTGGAAATTTAATTGAATCGATTTATATGTAATCGAATATATTTAAAATCAGTGAAAAATATTGCTTAGATCCCTAGTAAGTATATTATTAAAACTAATAACATCAACAATTACATTTTGCATAATCAGAGGTACTTCTATTAAAATATAACATATACCTCAGCCACTTCTTTCAACAATCATTTATAGTTAAAATCGAAAAAACATTTTTTGTTATCTAATATGACACTTGTTTATATTAAACTGATTATTGTATATAAAATTTATAAATATGAGATTAAAAAAATATAATCTGTTAATACTTTTAGGCAAAATAAAAAATACACATTTCATTGTGCGAAAAACTTGTGCTATTTTAAAACAAAATTTTAATCAACAATCATTTCACATATAGATGTTCAAAGTCAAATATATTTATGTTGTTGATCTTTTTTTTACTTTTCAATCGATATCATTTATTCATATATAATTACAATTCTAATATAAAATTTCTAAAATTTTATTATTATATAACAACCACGATCTTATAAATTTTTCCAAAATATAATTAAAATAAATTTTAATATTAAATGCATTATGCAATTTACATTCAATTTTATTATATTTATTTATAATTACACTGTTACATTTTAATTTTTGTAAAAAACAAATCATAACCGAAATGTACAAACATAAATACATATTTTTAATCAAATTTAATAGCCATTTAATATGACTATTAGTAACTTATCTAGCCTCTGAATAGTGCAAATGTAATTTGTTATTTAATTGTAATAAAATTATTTGATATAGTTATAAATAAAGGAATCAACATATAACGATACACATTGATTTAAAATTAGCGTTATGTATATTAATTAGCGTTATGTATATTAATTATCTTTTCAATAAACAAACAATTTTTTGTAATTCTAATCTTAGATACAAATTATAAATAATTTAGAAGTTAATATTATTACTTAATAAATTCTGTATAATTATTACTTAGCGTTAAAATATCATTAATTGCTAAAAAGAATCTTTTTTTTTGTATATAAAACAAATGAAAACACAATAATATATTACAAATTAACAGTAAAGTATTTTAAACTGAGAATTGGTTTAATTGAAAAATATTGATCATAATTGATTGATTCCCTTACTTACATAACTATATCTTGATTACTTTTTACTTTTTTTTCTTTAAATATGAATATTGCCTGTAAGAAGAAATAATTTCCCTACAAACAACACTTTATATGCACCTAAAAAATGTACAATAACAGATGTAAAGCGAATGATCGTACAGATTTGTTTCTGATTTCAGTGTGAAACCGATTTACTGTCTCTTTTGTACACAGCTATCACTTAGCAGCAGCAGTTTGTGCAATCACCGATTTTGGAACAATTGAAACTTCTTTACTGGCAGTCATAAGAGTTGTCGGAACAACTGAATTTTCTGTACCGGCAGATTCGACAACATCCATTGCTTCTGTATTGTCTGCATTATCCACATCCATCTTTTCTTCAGTCTCTGGTTGTGCTGGCGTATTTACTATACCATGTTCATTTTCATAATCTTTAATTACTTCATCTAAATTGTACCTATATTAAAAGAAAACAATCATTTTATATCATCATATAATGTTTTAATAACAATGTCTTCTTTATAATATGACTGCTAGAAATAAGAAAACATACCTTTTCTATATTATTAATTATTAACAGATATACACAGTACCATAAATTCTTATATATATAAAACTCAAAATGCATGATGAATATAACAAAATCTTACCTTCTGCGATAATTTACAAAAAAACTTCGTACATGTGCTTCTGTTTTCGTTCCAATTACTTCAGCGATTGCTTTAAAATCTTTACCATATTTACGAACACCCTGGACGGCAAGTAATAATTCATCTTGAGCCCAACGGGCATTGATACGACTTGACGGTTCTGCTTCTGGCCGAAGCTCAGTAATACCGTCAGAAGTTTTTTGTTTCAAAGTACTTATAGCTTGTTTGTTTTGTTGAACCTACAATACAGATATAAATTAATATTTATTAGTCACAATCAATGCTATAAGAACACAAAAGAAATATTATATGAAAAATATATTTCAAAAATAAATGAAAAATTTTTTCAATATAAATATATACAACAAAATTTACTACAAATCATAATTATTGAAAGAGTTCACATTCAAATTTTAAAGAATCTTTTCACAAGTTTGTATTTTTCTGTTGACATTAAGCAGTAATCAGATTTTTTTAAATAAGATTGTTGCCTTTTTGCCTACAAATAAAAAAATAAATATAGATATTGCCACTAAAGCATGCTATAAAAGCATAAGAACATATATTTAAGCATATATAAATAATTTGTATTTTTATTTACACATAGAGCATGTAAAATAATAAAATTGTCAATTAATTCATATAACTGAATATATATATATATATATATATATATATATATATATATATATATATATATATATGAAAAAAATAAAAATCAATTAAATATTGGTAATGAAATTATAAGGAACTCATTAATACACAGAAAGATTTTCCAAAATTCTTTAAATAAGCTCTTATTTCTAATATTAACCATTATAGTTTTGTAAAAATATCTAACAATATGAACTTAAAATACATCTAAAAAATGTACAACACACACGTACACACACACACACGTACATATATATGTACATACGTATACATAACAATTATTACATTCTATTTCTGCTCTAATATTATCCTAAAGATCTTTCAAGCTACTACTGAATTCACTTTTTCTTCATCCATATTTAGCTTTCATTACTATCACATTTTAAATTAAATTTTAAAAACCAAATTTAAAATGCGAGTTTAGATTTTAACTTTCTTTTGTACATTCTTTTTATGAATTCTAATCAATTTCATCATTGAAATGAAAGTTAAGCAGAAACTTTTATGGTATTATATAAAAATATTCCAATTCAAAATTTAAATTTAATCCAGAAAAATTATTTGAAAATGAGAAAAGTTAAAACTGGCCATACAAAAAACAAACAGTAGCCTATGTTACTTACATATATATATATATATATATATATATATATATATATATATATATATATATATATATATATAAATGTCTAAAAAATATAGAAAAGCGACATACATTATTAATTTTTTAAAAAAGAATTAGAAAAAACTTTGGACAATTTCTCAACATATTGTAGTTTGTGTGTACGTTCGTTCGTTCGTTTATTTGTCTGTGGGTAGAATGTAAAGCGCATAACAATATAATTTTCGTTTAATGATAAAAAAGACTTCAATTGACACACAATAAAAAAAAATTATTAAACACTCTTGTTACCACCCTTAAAAATACAGATAATGATTTCAGGTTCTTTCATTATCAGTCATATATAAATATATATATGTTGTGTTAATATACTATTTAAGGGATCCACTAATTAATGAAGTAGGGGGAGAAAAATTATATGATCATACTATATGTTACATTGATTTAATTAATACAAAATTTGGAGAATTAGTTACACATGAATTCTATCTATATGAAACCAGATTTTGTGTGTATGTAAATATATATATATATATATATATATATATATATATATATATATATATATATATATGTGTATGTATATATATATATATATATATATATATATATATATATATATATATATAAATATATGTATATATATATATGTATATATATATATATATATATATATATATATATATATATATATATATATATATATACACATACATAAGATTGATAATAATTGCTGATAAATTATGTTAATGAGATTTGTATGCTGTTACATATATTTACATATTGTGCACGAGTGCATACATGCATATTATTTACGGCAGATAGAAATCATGTCATTTAAACAAAATTGTTCAAATTTGAAAAAATTCAAAAACAATGAAATCAGTGAAAATTATTGCGTTAGAATTAAAAATTAGTTAAATGTAAGGAATACATTCAGATAAGTATAACTTAAACTTAAAATAAATGCATGTATTTTAATAATTAAAATTCACTCCTCAACATGTTGCCTTACGCACACATCAGAACAAAACAAAAATAAATAAATAAAACATTAATTTCGATCTGATAATCTGAACGAACACAACGTGAACGGCTGAGTGACAACACGACAGCATAGTGTGTGCTTACTTGTCTTTTGAGCGATTCAATCTCGCGATCCATGGCTTTGAGCATGAGTTGGCCGTGGGGCGCGGCTGCCATCGCTACCAGGTCATCATGGTTGATATGCATGCCGCGCGGCGGGCGGCGTTTATGGCGCAGACCGGCCCGCCGCCCCCCGGCGCCACCACCACCGGAGGTTGGTCGCGCTGCCCCTGTACGTCTGTCGGCAAGAGATACAAACCACACTCGTGAGCATGTGGCCGATGTTTCCAAATATCGGCGTTCGCCAACGATTTAATACAATTACTGTTTCGTACGAAAGAAATCATCAACGACATAGTTTTCATTAGTTAGAAATGTTAAGAAAAACTGATAAATGTAAATGAAGTAAATTTATTTTTCAGAAAACAATTCATATCTGTTACATTGATATTTCATAATTTTCATGGAATCATTTTGAATCGTTGGGTTTCACCGATCATCAAGAAATCAATTTACGAAAAGAATGTATTCACGAGTAATTCGTTAAATAGTCCGATTTATCATACACAATTTATGAATTAAAATAAAAAGTACTATTTTAAATCAAATTAAAACATGATAAATTTATATATCAATACTCATAGGCACAAAGATTTATATTCATTATCATTGAAATACAATAACTGTATAAATTAAAATGCAATAAATATTTTTAAAAATAAATATAAATAAGTAGATACGAAATAATCTTTAAAATTGAAGATGAAAAAATATATATATTTTTTAATTTTCAACTGTCTGTATATTAATTATACAAAATTTTTAAAATCATTTTATATCACGAGATTTAAATGTGCCTATCAATATTTTTATATATTTGAAAAGTATTTTTGTCATTTAAGTATAATAACAAGTCATCATATTCGTAACTTAGAACAAAATATTTTTCATAACTTTATAAATGAATGAGTATACAGCATATCTATATTAAATTATATTAACATATTGAACATGCTCACGAAAAAATTCAAAATTACAAAGTACTCACAAATAAACTTTTTTGGAAATGCTCAAAATGTTAAATGCAACATTCTGTAACAAATAAAATCCTTTATAAATGGTTTAATAATACTTTTTAATTGGGCATTTTGTCCAAACAACACGAATCAAAGTAATATAATTCAAATTCGTTGTATTTATACCTGTATGTTACCTTTATAATATGTGACTTTAAAATCAAACTACACATTTTATAACATCATCTTAAAATTACATTTAATAAAGAATTTAATTAAAACAAAGAGACATTTTTTATGATTCTTACATTTCACACACTGAACTATCAGCAAATGCAAATTTATATATATATATATATATATATATATATATATATATATATATATATATTTATAAAGTATAAAAAATAATGAAATATCTAAGTTACGAATAAAAAAAAGAACGAAATATCGAAAAAGTCAAAAGTTTAGTCAAGTTTTAAAGCATAAAATGTATCATCTATATTTAAATAAAAAACGACTTAAGAAAGTTTTATTTTTATAAAAAGAATGCATTCATGCTGATACTTTTATTAAAAAATACAATTCAACTCCCAACCAATTTATTTTAAACTTTATTCAACTCCCAACCAATCTGTCGTTCATTTATATTCATTTTCGTCGAGACAAAAAAACATTTAAAAATTATTTCATTATAAAAAACATATAAAATATATTTTTTTTTAAAAAAAATATACCACCAACCTCAATCTAAATTTACTGATGAAATATTATATGCAAATGTATGTGTGCTACACGACTGTAAAAATTAACAGTAATTAATCATTGATTACATCAATTTCTAAATCTAATTACTGTTATTGAAAATATTTGAAAATAAAAAAAAATAATTTGATAAAATAGTGATGAAAAAATGCTATGTATTTAAAATAACTTGTTTTAAAAGGATATAAAAATGCAGTGTGATTTAAAATTAAGATGATTTTTTTAAAAGAAAAATATACCCTATAATTTTTAATCAATCAGTGTTTATCAACATACACCTTCACAAATTATGTACATAGAAATCTCCCCATTTATTAAAATTCAATTTTATATATATATATATATATATATATATATATATATATATATATATATATATATATATGGATCGTGAATTTTAATAAAATTCGAAATTATATTAAATCAGTTTTAAAATACGTAAATTCAAATATAAAGTTGTCCTCAAAAAACTCTTATTTCATGACAAAACCATAACATTCCATATTACCAAACCGATAGTATGATTGCTTAAGCCGTTAATTATTTCTAAAATATTGATGACACAAATTGGACTTTTTTGAAACATTTGTCGTTGTCTTTAAATTTAGCAATTAGCAGCAAATGGCGAATTGATATTGTTAATCGTACCTCCAATGTTGAAAACACGAATGACATAGCTGTTGACCTCTGGGTGACGTGTGGGTCATCGAACAGGCAACTTGACAGTTTCCACACACGCCCCCCTCCCCCTGTGCACACACACAAACTCGTGTTAGAAAAGAAAAAACACACTTAAAACGGATAGTATGTTTATTCAGAATTATGATATTTTGTTATGTAATAAATGAATGCAGATGATTAGCTATGTGAATTCCCTTAAAATATCCTAAATATTTATTATATTATTTTGCCCTGAGCCCAACAGCATTATGTATGATTTCTACAAAGCGTTATCAATAATGATTAATCGATAATGTTAATTAGTCACATTTACGAAATTCGTTGAAGAAATCAAAAAAGTTATTAGATAAAGAGTATAAATTGTACCGAAGACATTTAAATAAATTGTAAATATGGATGGATAATTAAAAATTTAATATAAATAAATATTAAATATAAAAAGAATTAGTCATTGTTACTAAATATAAGTATTAATGAGTTCAAATATTTTTTCCTTAATTTTTAAATATACAGTCACTGTGTTTGTTTCAAAATGTTAACATAAATTAAAAAAATACATTGTGTTATTTTTCTAATTATAAAATCAAATAAAGATAGATTTGAAAATAAAATTCTTATATACATCAATATTTTTTTTAAAAAAAAAGATTAATCATTATTGATAAATTTTAATGATCATTATTTTACTAATAATGTGCAATCTATATTGACATCGATGAAAAATGTACAATTATGACATTTCAAGCAAATAAAAGAAGAATTATATACATTAGGTCGTGTTATATGAAATGTCGGATTTCTCATCGGCTTCTCTTTGAATAATCCGACATTTCACATTACACGAACTAATATAAATATATATATATATATATATATATATATATATATATATATATATATATAAATATATATATATATATATATGGTTCGATTAACTACATAAATCCTGAACATTCAGAATCTTACAATTGTTTTTGGCATTATTGTTAATTTACTTTTCCACAAATGAATCGATTTTGACAAAACCAAAAGATTTTGCTGGTATCCAATAATTACTTATTATTAATTTTTTTCATTAATTCGTATTTCGATAAATATTCCAGTACAGAGGTCATTGTAATACGTATTAATAAAAAAATAAAATAAATGATTATTATATTAATATGTCTATAAAATCTCGAGATGGTAGAATATGATTCATTTGTGTTGAATTCAGAATTTTGTTTATTAATCAAATGCAGTATTTTTTTTAAATAAGACATATAATCGACAAAAATCTCTTCATTAAACCCAAGAAATACAAAAATCTTTCTTTTCGTTACAAATGAATATAATATAATTATTAACATTTAGATAATACATGTTTAGTTTTATTATAAAAACGTTCGTTCTTAGAGTAAACTACAGTTTTGTAATTTACAAAAGCTGGCTTTTCAAGAATAAATTTAAAATGAGAAAGAATGAAAACTCAAATTCATTCAAGATCCCCATCACTAAATTTACTGTCTTATGTATGGACAAATTCCATATTTACAATTAATATTAAAATAAAAAAAAGCCTTAAAGAAGCCCGATGAACAAATAGAAATATTTAAAAAAATATTTGAAAATATACAAAAAAATCTTTGATATGTCCAAAGTAGAAGAATTATGAAGAAATTTCATCTAAAATAGATTATTTGAAAATTAACGATATGTGTGTGTGTGTGTATATATAAATATATATATATATATATATATATATATATATATATATATATATATATATATATATAATCAAACAGAATAATTTATATTTTGAAATTATTAAAATTGCAAGTTTTTCTTCTGAACAATTTCATACATAACTTAAGTATACAAGTCTATTTCTATACAATAAAAAAATACGCCTGTTATATAAACATAAACAGAAAAACACGCTTAAATATAAATACATACATTTCAATTCATCTTTATTTAAAAATGATATTTTAAAACATCGCCAATATCAAATATATATAAAAAATATTGTATAAAATCGGAATACAGCTTACTGCCTAAAAAAGAGAACTTATTATCGAGTCTGTTTAACTACTTCAATTTTTAAATAAATTGAAAATATTACTATTTTCAATACTAGTAATATATGGAATTAATATGAATCATTTTTTATATTAACCTTTCGTTTAATACCCTTTTAAAAAAAGAATATCATATTTTTTTAGAAAAAACAATAATGTTTTAAACAACACTTATTTTAAGCTGAATATTGAATTAACATTTGTACTACAAAATTTATTTAATTCATCAACTTTAATAAATAAATCCGTTTAAAAGTTACTGTAATATGGTACAAATATATTTATTTGTAAATAAAATTAAATCCATTTTTAGTATATACAAAGTACTATATTGCTAAATATTACTTTTATATGCGGTTATACATTCATTCTATTTTTATATACAAAATAAATGCCATAAAACTCATTCTATTTTTAAACAATTTCACAATGCATAATACGAAAATACATATTTAATAAATTAGCAATGTGTTCAATTACATATATGTATATATATATATATATATATATATATATATATATATATATATATATATATATATATATATATATATAAAATAAAATATAGATGTATACATTTTTAAATAATATTTTTCTAATTTTTAGAGAACATTTAATTGTATTCTAGATAAACTATTTGATGAAAATCAAACGATTCGCAAGAAACAAATAAACGTAAGGGCCATCACAAATGTACAAAGGAATGTATTGATCCGAAAACACATACAATGATTTATCACATATACACGGTATGAATCTGTAAAAGAAGTATTTGCTTCGTATTACGAATCGTACTTTTCTATAAAATTCTTCAGAATCGATTAACGTAACAGAATTTAATTTAAAATATGTAGGAATTTTTTAGTTTTATAAACATTTTATACATCATTGCACATATTTATTAAAATATAAATATATATATATATATATATATATATATATATATATATAATTAAGCATATTAACATGAAAATGATTTGATATTTTTGATCATGCAAATTTTCTAAATTTATAAACATATCAGAAGAAAAATTGTCGAATTTGCACAAAAGTTACTATTCATAATTATTCAGTAGTAAGAAAAAAAATTAACCAAGAAATATTTCATACAGAAAAACATTTCGCCAATTTTTTTAAAAAAAAATCAGTTGCATTTTCATATTTTATCATATTCATTAGAATGTAGATGTCTTGCAATATTTTTAATTTTAGTAGAAATAATTATATATATATATATATATATATATATATATATATATATAATATTCTTTCACATCTATATTTTGAAATTATTATCGGTTTATAACTCTTAAATAATAAACTCATAACAATCAGTAAATAAATAACATTTGCAATATTCAAACCAAAAAAAAAAAAAAAAAATACGAATAAAAATAAACGAAAGCACAGTAATATTCATGGATGAGTTTTATATATATATATATATATATATATATATATATATATATATATATATATATATATATATACAAAATTAAAAAATATTTGTTGTATTATGTATGATTAACACTCAAAAATAATTTAATTAAATTTATATATTTAAAATAAATATTATATATACAAATGAAATAAGATAAAAAATTATAATATAAATTATATATATTTTAAGTTTTTTTTAAAAAAAAAAATAATACAAAATTAGTACCACAAATTAATGAAATAAACTTAGATATAAAATAAATATTTACAAAATTTATAAATTTTAATTAAATAACTGACTTAAAAAAAATAAATTCAAATAAAAGCTAATACCCAACACATAAATATACAAAGACAACAAAAAGAGATTTATTGCAAACTATTTAGCATATCTGACTACTACTAGTCGATATGTTACGAATTCGAAATCAATCTTATGGAATAAATTATCTTTCGTAAAAAGTATCTACATCGTTGGTTTAATTTTTTATGAAACGAATTATCGATGAATCTTCGTTGGTGGAAAATTTATACGAATAATAGTAAAATAATGAAACATTATTCAAATTTAATAAAGTAAACAAAACTTCCAAAATTAATCGAGATGATCAAATATAAAAGAAACTAATTATTGTAATGTATAAAAATAAATAACGTGAACATTAATAATTATTGCTTCATAACTACATAGTTATAGTGAGTAAAAACATTTTTTTACACCAATTTTTATATTATTAATCTAAAAGAAAAAAACGCCCTCATTACATACTATTATTTAGGAACTGTAATGTATTTTCAGATTTAAAAAACGCTTCAACCTGAGTCAAGAGATCAGAAAAACATTTTATTCTAAGTAATGTAAAATTTCTAATTTATAAATATGAAAATCAATCACATCTAATTTCAATACTATACTATATCAAGAGATGGATGAACACTTCAACATAAACGGCGATATTCAATGAGATAAATGCCCAGATTATTTTAAAATAATGACGTATACTTAAAATATTAATATTTTTAACTTCTTAGTATGTTAGTATATAAAAAACATGTTCACTCATTTAATCTTCAGCTTTCAAATATTATTTTTGGATGATTTTTAAGATTATATTATTTTATATCATAATACCATAAACGATACCATTTAAAAATTTCACTTTCACTTTTTAATTAGATAAGCAAATATTTTCAGTCCTTATCTACACTTAATTTGTATAGATACTAATATCCTATAAAGCTTTAAATAATTAAGTCAGAAAATGGCTAAATTTTTTTTATATTAAATAAGATATATATATAATGTAATAAATTAATATAAATAACTATTAAACAACTTCCAGTATTAATTAAATTAAAAAATTATAAGATTATATAAAATATTAAAACAATACCTATAAACAATTTCTATTAGTAAACAAAAATTATAGCACATTTATATAAAAATAAAAATACATTTTGAGAAAACATTTTCAATATTTGCATTAACTCATTACCTTTAAATGGATTTTATGTGTATCTCAAAATAATAATCTCTCCATTAAATAATTTAAAGGAATTATTTTTAAAAATTAAATTAAGATGATTATAGGTTTTCAGCCAATTACTGTAACCGTTTTTAACTAATTACACGATGATTCCTGTTTACAATAATGCTGAATCTCCAATATGTAGGTGTAAATAAGATATAGAGAGCAACGGGTTAATATGCTGATAAATTAAATTATTTCAAAAAATTGAATATTTTTAGAAAGCAAAAAAAAAAAAAAATAATTTAATACAGTTTGTAAAATTGCCCCATTTCATTACTATAAATACTCAAATTAATATAATACATTAAGATAAAATGAACTTGTTCAAATATAAATTTATATCTGATATGTTTATAACTACTTTTTTAAAGACAAAAGTTTTACTACACATTACAAACATTCATCTTATAAATCTACGTGCAATAAGTAAAATCCAATCATGCAAATATCTATATATCACAATTATCAACAATCGGATCGAAATATACTCGTACTTTATACATACATAATACCTATTTTTATAAAAACTAAATCGCTAATAAGCATAAAGAAACGTACAAGATGAAAATATGAATTAAATAAAATCGCATTTTCCATTTAAAATGAAGAATGCAACGATAAAGAAAAGCAAATTAATCAATGTTTGCGCCTCTAACCCTGCCGTGATATGAGCGATCATGAGTGGTAGATGGAATTAAAACAGAGTCGTATTTAGGTAAATAAAACATTCACATTTCAATGGCAAAATTTTTAAATATGTATATGTATGTATGTATTGTGTGTGCATATATATATATATATATATATATATATATATATATATATATATATATATATATATAAAGTAAAAGATATATAAAACAGCTAAATTCGACTCTGTACGTGGAATATCTTGCGCATTTAATTCCAGAAAAAGTCTATTCATATGTACTTAATTTATAGCAAAAGGAAAAATTATAAATATAAAACATTTTATGAAATTCAATTATTGATAATAAGAACATATCTGAAAATATAGCAAATAACGTTTTGAAAATTGTTAATTTATTTGATGTATTTCACGTAGTTAAATGATTTTTTTATTTTTAAAATATTCTCTCAATGATACAAAGTTAATATAAACTGAATCAAAATCATAATTGAAAGTGGAATAATATTTTTCAAAATTAATTGATATGTGGAATTTGAGAAAAATATTTAAAGCGAATAATTATTCAATTATACATATTAAATAATTTTCTATACTATATGGTTCTTTGATGATAATAGTATTACTGTAATTAGGATAATAGTAAATTCCAATTTAGAAAATTAATTGTACAATGTAGTGTTAATTTACAAAACTAAATTTAGCCAATACCAAATAAATGAGATTTTTAAAAATTAAAACAATCAATATTTACCGTACTTAAACTTTTAAATTATTCATATTACAATTAATCCTAAATTATCATTTTTTGTAACTGATGCATTTCAAGAATAGTTTAAGATTTAACATAATTTTTAAATTTTCCGTCAGTTTTTAATATACGAATAATATGGTCCAATGTTATTTTATATTATAGATTGAATAAAAATTCACAAATTGATTGTTATTAATATTGTCGAGTAGAAAATTTATACTTTATTTAAATTTCAAGAATTCTTTAAAAATAATGATAGAAATAATATTCAAATATTTGTTTGAAACACGTTCTAAATTTATGAACTTAATAAACTTAAAATTTAAATAAACAAGATAATAAATAATTTAATAAATATACGTGAAATATATTTTTGCAGAACTTTTTTTAAAAAATGATTACAATGAATAAAATACATTCTTTTAAAATGAAGATTATATTTAATTATTTATAAATTATTTAATTTTGAAAAATGTTACGTTTTTTAAAATGTCATTAATTTTAAAATACTTCCTTTATATATATATATATATATATATATATATATATATATATATATATATATATATATATATATATATACATTTTTAACAATATAATAATTTCATTAATCTAGTACTTTTATATAAATGTATCAAAAATAGTGTTTTTTTTTAGATTTTTTCAACATGTACAAATTAAAAGTTTAATGTATTCTGGAAATAATACGCATTGATACTCCACCGCCTGTTTCACCCATAACACAAACCTGGTTGGCAGAGTCAGCATCAGCGGAGGGCTGGCCCGAGCGCGGCGGCGAACCGCTCTTACGCCGGATGCCTCGGTGGATAGTCCACTTCTAGAACCATAACCGGCAATAGTGTGTACAAGTGTAATGTGACACACTTTGCCATTTTATGAGTTCACAGTAAAAACTTCAAACGTTTCATTTCAATCGCCAAATGTTTTCAATAACTTTTTACACATTCATCACATTTCATTTGTACTCATTTTTTGGAATGCTCACATATTCTTAAATCAGATGCACTCTTTCAAAACTATATATATATATATATATATATATATATATATATATATATATATATATATATATATATATATATATATATTCACACATGCACACTAGTATATATGTGGAATAAAATTTTATGAAAAAAAAATAGAAAAATATGATAATTTTATACATTAATTAATGTTAAACATTATAAAATATAAATATATAATTATTATCTCAAGAAAGAGACAAAAAAAAAGAAAAAACAAAATTATCTTAAATGTTTCAATCGAGTCACTTTTAACCACAGACAGATTTTTTTATTAATTTATTAAGTTTTTGATTTTAAAATAAGTAGTAATAATTTTATTATAGGTGTTTGTCCTAGAAACTTTTTACTTAAAATGTTTAAATATTAAAATTTGAATGTACTTTATTTACATATAAATTACTGAAAGATTAATGGATGTCCAGGCAGAATATCTTTAAATAATTTAAATACATTTTTTTAAAAAAAATATACTTAAATCAAACAATTATTTGATCAACTAATTAATTATTATAACAAATTAAAAATTTGTTATAAGTATAAAACCAGAAACAACTATTTCTGCATATTCTTTCATACATTTTTGACATACTGTTAATTGTAATATGTAAAAATATAATAAAACTAGTTTTATTTTAGAAGTTTGTACTATGAACTCAACAATGAAACTATTTGTATATGTATTGCATTTTGAACTTCAGTTTCTACCAACTACATTATTATACAAACGACAGATTCACAAATTTATATTTTTCTTACCAACCTAAACCCCTTTTCATAAACAATTTTTTTTTCAATTATGTGAAATAATTTGGTCATAACTAAAAACTTAACATAAATATGAAAATATTTTTTACAATTCAATTATAACAAAAATAGAAAATTTATATAAGTTTTTATAAAAGGATTAGGGGTAGGATAATTAATAACAATACTATATATTTTTTTAACAAAATATCATTAATTTATTTATGATTTTGTAATACATACAAATCATGTTACATGGGTTTTTTTTAGATTCAATCGATAAGACAGTGCTATAAACTTTAACAGTGTACTTTTTAATAATTTAATGCTTGTATGTAAAAAATAGAAATTGTGTGACTCTGTCGTTTCCCTTACAATCTAGCATAATATCTACTGTTTCCATTGACTCGTAAGCTATTTTGTTAGTTTATAATAATGAAAAAAAATACAACCAAATGAACAGCTATTGAAACATATAGCAAAAAATAGATCGTGCTTAAATTGAAGCAAATTATCAATTTTTATATTGTGAATGTATGTTTTAGATTTGGCGCATATGTCTTAAGTTACATTGACTTCAATAAGTTAAAAATAAATTACGTTCTAAAGGATAATTAATAATATTATTCATTTCAACTGAATGTATTTTTAAATAATAAGTAATGATGCAAATATCTGGACAACTATTTTTGATTAAAATAACTATCTTACATAATAAATATTTTCATTAACATTTATATTCAGATTCATATTATATCACAAATATACAAAACAATTTATCCAATAAATAATATATTACTTTTAATAATTCTTTTTTGGTATACACTTATACACCTACATATATACTTACATACATGTTCATAAAAAAGCAAATGCACAGTCGTCATACATGTACACAAACATTTATTGAGGAACTTGAATATATATATATATATATATATATATATATATATATATATATATATATATATATATATATATATATACATACACACACACACATGTAAATAAAAAATATATTTCTGTTTCCTTTTTTCTATTACTATCATATAAATAACACAAAAAAATTATTACAAAAATACGATAAATTAATCAAACTATAACAGAATCAGTACTTCATTCATCGTTTCAAGCGTAAATATAAATATCACAAATTCAGTGTTATAAAACATACTTCAATGAGTTATAAAAATGTTTTAAAAAATTATGCACTGTATTTTTAAGTATCCAAAAAGAAATTACACACTTTAATTTATATATATGAATATACATACATTTATTTACATATATTAAATTTAATATATGTATATATACACTCAAATTTTTGAATAAAAAAATGTAAAGAAACATACAATTAAAGTGAAGATCATTTATAATGGCTGAACGATCATAGAAAAATTATAATCAATATATACACAACAATCAGAAATTTAAAAACTGTAAATAAATAGTATGGGTAATAGTAAATTACTGGGTAATAGTAAATTATTGGGTCATAAATTAGCGTTATATAAATTATAACTTTATAAAAATTTTAATGAAATTATGCATGATAATAAGAGTTATTAAATAAAAACAAAGTTTAATGAATTTAACAAATTCTATGTAAACTTAACAAACATGTCATGTAGTCCTGATTTTTAATTCCAAAATTAAATCTTTTCTAATAATGCAATTACCTTAACATAAATTTAAAAATATTTTATCATTGCAAAATAAAATATTATAGCTGGTAAATAAAAAGATTAATTAAACATTTCATTTAATTAATGAAATAAAAATTGTTTTTTTTTATACCACCTTTTAAAAATATTTACAAATTAAACGTTATTCACTCAATAATATTAAAATTAATCACTCAAATATTATAAAATAGTAAATATGAATATAACTTATTTTGATTAAAAAATAAAAATTCTTTTAAAACAATATTCTATATAATAAAAAAATATTTATATATAATGATAAAGATTTAATAAATAACTAAAAAACTGACCTTACTAAAAACATTTCTATTGTATGTGCCAATATGTTTGTATATATATGTTAGTGTGTGTGTTTGTGTGATATATATATATATATATATATATATATATATATGTGTGTGTGTGTGTGTGTGTGTTCATCAATTTAAAAGTTTTATATATGTATATATATATATATATATATATATATATATATATATATATATATATATATATATATAAAACTTTTAAATTGATGAACACTTTTTTTTGAAAAAAAAACAGTAACTTTAGAAAAACATATGCGCAGTTTGAAAAATATTAATTATTTATGTATACCTTAAATATTTACAAATGCAAACACATTCACAAATCTTCAAGGAAACAGCATTTACATAAACAATATTTCAAATAGCGATATCAAGAAAAGCAATATGCACTGAATTCACCAAGAGCATTTCCATTTTTTACTAACATAACATTTGGAAAATTGACAAATTTTCTTATAAAATGTATGTAACAATTACAAATATTATTTTAAAAATAGATTTAAATGTAAGGATTCACCAAATATTTCTTTCTATTTTAAATACTAGAATTTTTCTTACAAATTTATATTTAAATTCTGTACACGATGATTACAAATAAAAATAAATTCCTATATTCAAACCTGTTTATATGTATTGACATTTATTGAATGGCTTACTTTTGAACAGAAAGTAAATTGAAAAAGTATTGATAATTATTTGCTTTCGTAATATTTACATAATGAAATGCAGCATTTAAAATGAATATATAATTCTAGTACCAACAAAATAATACATCAAAATATACAATAGAAATATGAAGCATAACCAAACATTTTATTTTAATTTTTGTTCCCCTGCATATCTAAAAATAACTTATTTACATGCTTTTGAAAATAAATACATTTCTTAAGAATTTTAGTTATTGAAATGTTTTTCCCAGTGGTTTTATCCCGCTTGCAAACTTCAATATTTCAAAAATAAAATAAATAACTTACGAATCAGATGAAAATCATCGCTTCATTATATATTCATATATATACAAAAAATTCGAAATATTCGATGAATAAAACAAACTGCATCAATTCCCAAAAATTGTACATATAACTGTAATACGATAAACCTATTCTTAATTATCTACACTTAAATACTAAACAAAATATGCATTTAAATAAAAAGTATACGTATTCATAGTAAAATTTTTTTTAAAAAGCATGGCAATAAATAAAATAATTTGTATATTTTACAGTCATATTCGATATTTATATACCTTGTTATTTTTTACCTTTATGGCATGTGAAAAATGTATTCAGTAAAAAAAAACTAAGTCCACACTAAGATAAAAAATGTTTGATATAAAGTAATTGTTTTTACATTGTACTTGATCTACATGTTGTTAAAAACATTTCAAAATTAATTTTAATTTATTCTCCGAACAAATTTAATAGACATGTATTTTTTAGGAAAATTCTGAAAGTAAAAATTAGTTGAAAACAGTGTTCAAAACCTACATTTATATAAATATATGAAAATATATATTCTTTATATTAGTAATAAATAACACAGAAAACATCTCAATGTGGACGAATATGTATCGTTTATCTTTAAAAGTGAAAAAAATATAATTAACGATTAGATAATGATTAAATACTAGAAATAAAGATTTATACTAAAAAGTTCTCATATAAAAAAAATAAATCGCTTCGCTCGATTTATATATAAGTATATTTATGTGTATTATATATATATATATATATATACATATACACACACTCACTCACACATAGATATACATATATACATAATGTAAATTTACAAGTACAATAATCGTAATAACACGTTGAAAAATAAATTAAAAATAAATTTAATCGTAATGAAAAATATCGATATGTTATTTAACTAGCGAGCTGGAGAATCTTTCGTGTGATTTATGAGTAAATTGGGACGCCGCACTGCGGCTGGGGCAGTTTCTCCTACCTTGTCATCAGCGTCTGATTCTTCGTTTGAACCTCCACCATCGGAACCTCCTTCAGATGCAGCTTCATCACGTGGTGTAGTCAACTTACGTGCCTGCTTATCCATAAGACTCGTACGCGTTCTTGTTTTTTTCCATGAATAATAATATTTTACAAGACTTGCAATACTTTTATCTGGTAACTGTAAAAAAACAAATTCTTGCATATTTTGCAATAATACTTAGTTGTTCAAATTAGTAACAATAAATCATAAGACACAAAAAATATGTTGTACCAATAATTATTAACAAAATTGTATACAAATAAAATTAATTTATTTTACTTCAAACACATAAGAACATTTGACAAATTAATTTAAACAGAAATTGTAATTATAAAATATACTTTTATCAATGGTTATAATAGTAAGTAACTGAAATACAATAACATACATTATATTGTTTTCATATATAAAAAAAATCATCAACTACTAAAATAATAAATTATTTTCAAACACTTAGATCAGAAACCTATAATAAGGACATTTTCTTTCACCATATAAGTTCTATAACACCCATAAATACTGTTTATATTTTTTTAAAAAAAATATATCTTAACTAGAATAGAATTTAGTACTTTTACTTTGAACAGAATTACAAATAGTCATTTCTTTTTGTTTTCAAATTATTACTAAATATTTGTAAACATGTACATTACGTATAAAATGATAACTGATAAAATAAGAATGAATTTATATTACTTCATATATGTAAGAACTAATGCTACGCTAATAAATTTATATATTTTATATAAATTTTTAGTAATCTTACTATCGAGTAAATTTTTGATGACAATAATTTTGATAACTTAGTCATTGAAATAAACATAGCCCATATGTCTATAAATGAGTTTTTTACTCTGAGCTATAAAACATTTTCAATACAATATATAAAAAAATCAATTATATTATTTTATAATTATTGTTTTTGATTATTCATATTTACATATTATTTGTCATATTTACATATTATTTGTTACATACTATTAACATCCATAATAATTTAAAAAAATGAAGTGCATTCAATTTGTATGCAACTGTATTCAGTTCTATTGTTACATTTTACATATATATTAATACATTTTATATTATTTTTCAGTTAGCCAATGTGAAAAGAACAAAATAATAAACACATTTAAAACACTTACCATCTGTCTGATTCTATGAAAACTTTTTCCATGAAACTGGAACGCTTGTTCGAACAAAACTTTATCTTCAACAGACCATTCATCTGGGAACGGTGTGAAATTTGCCAAATCCAATATTGCACGTTCAAGATCATGCTTATGCCAAAATAACATACCAAGTGCCTGTTCACCATTATACCCATATTTTTCTTTAGCTAACTTGATATAATCATCCACTGTTGACAAATATATTCATATAAGAAAAATAAAAAGCTGAAGTAGGTACCATAACTTACATTTCTTTTCTGGAATATCTACAGTGGGTGACCATACAAGCAATGCCCGATCAGCTAGTGTGTCTGGGCGGCGTGTCTCTACGGGCTGTAAAGGTGGGCATATAGCCTGATAATCTCGACCTACTCGTATCTTATCAACTGGTACTGGAGCAAAAAAAAAAGAATTAACAATCATTAAATGAAGATACAAAAGGTTAGTATATAACACAAGAGCCCTATGAATTCAAGCATTTTTTCCTTCCAGTATTTATTAGATATTGTATAATTCTTCAAAATCAAAAGATTCTTATACTTTCTATGGGTTTATATCAATCTGAACTGATAAAAATGGAGAAAATATGATGGTGCTCACCACTTTCATCTTCACTAGTTGACTCGGCCGCGACATGGCCGTTAGGGCTCGGCCCCCGAGACCTGCGTCCATTCCGTGCATTATCATTACCTTTGTCAGCTAAGACCATATTAACGCTATGAAATGAACACTGTTAGCATACACAGTTTTTATAATTTCTAGCTGAGGTATATTTAAACACCAAACAAGACTGCAACTACAGGGCAACTAAACAAGTTAACAAGCTGTGGATGCGGATCGTACACTTTTACTGTTTCTCAGAGCACCGTAGATTTTCCGAGGACAAAATAGTCATTGCACGCCGCTACGTGACACTACTGTAGTAAATGGCATTTATAATTATAGATATTTTCCATCAGTAATGTTGGTATACTCTAAAGAACCAGTAGCTTTTATATGTACTTAAAAGTACACACTAGGTTATAAAAAAAACATATAAAATCACATATCCATTTTTCAAATTCTACAAGAATGACTACTTTACGCCCATTTACTTGTGATGATATGTTTAAATTTAACAACGTGTAAGTTGAGGTCTTAAATACTTTAAATTATATTTTTTAAACTATTAATTGGGTTTAATTTAACAAACAGTAATTATTCTTATACATACAACATTTTAATTTGTTAGTTCATAATAATAATAATTATTATTCCAGAAACTTAGATACTTTAACAGAAACATATGGATTATCGTTTTATATGCAATATTTGGCACATTGGCCTGAGTATTTCCAAGTAGCAGAATCTCCTTCTGGTGAAATTATGGGATACAGTATGTGTAATTTTCGTTAATCTCTGATGACTTTATTTCACATTTTTATTATTTATTATGTAGTCATGGGAAAAGCTGAAGGACACGGTGAACATTGGCATGGACATGTTACAGCACTTACTGTTGCTCTTGAATACAGACGTTTAGGTTTGGCTGCATTATTAATGTCCTTTTTAGAAGAAGTTTCAGAAAAGTGAGTAAACAAATTCAAGAAACAATAGTTTCTTTAAAAATAATAATAAATGATATCATTTAATCAATATCAACTTTATTATTGCATATTAGAATCTTTAATTGATCTTTTTTAGTATTATATATTAAAGAATCAATTAAATTTTCAGAATTATAATGAAATTCTTCAATTTCACTTTCATATGCATAATGTAGTATGTACAAGCAAATTTGTTATTTCAGAAAACGGGCTTATTTTGTTGACTTATTTGTTCGAGTAAGTAATAAAGTAGCAATCAAAATGTACACAAATCTTGGATATATTGTATATAGAACTGTACTAGAATATTATTCAGGTGATCCAGATGAAGATGCTTTTGGTAAGGAAATGATTAAAAAAAGTATAATTTATAAATATTTGTTATGATTATAATTGTACTATATTTCATTATTTATATTATATATGTATACATGAATACATACATAATACATACTTTTAATTTCACTTGAATATATATTAATACTTTGGTAACTATTTTGTTGAGACTTTAAGGTTACTTTTTTTAATTGGTATCATACTACGTTGGTTTCAATTATTTGTCATCTTCAGATGTAACTACCTGAAGATTACATATGTAGTTAAAATCAGCTGTAGTATCAGATCATAAAATGTAACCTTAGGATCGTAAAAAAAGAAATCAGCAAAAAATCAAGGGCATAAGAAATAAATATCAAAGGAAAATATATAATTAAAAAAATGTGAAAAATATTTTTATACAATATAATTTTAGATATGAGAAAAGCCTGTTCAAGAGATGTTAAAAAGAAATCTGTGATTCCTCTTAGTCATCCTGTAAGGACAGAAGATGTAGATTAAATTAAAAATATTTCTATTGTTTAATTTTAATTTGTATAAGCATTATAATTATTCTAATGTATTTATTTAATTCAAGTATAATTTTATACAGGTTTATATATATTACGGTTTTTAATTTAACATCCTTTTAAAGAATTTCCTAATTAACCACCAAACCATTTTTTGAAAAAAAATGTTCTATATTTGAATATAATGATATATACATTTTTTTTTATATTACAAATATATTCAACAGTTTTTTCAAGTTACAGAAATTATGTATTTATAGTTTATTTTTTAAACCCAATAATTTTTAGATTACAATTAGTTAATGAACTACTGTATTTATGTGGCAATATAAATAACAATCTCCATAAACTAAAATGGAACTTAATATGGTAAATTAATTTTCCATTTTTTCTGTATATATATATATAAATGGATTGAAAAAAATATATTTCAAGTAATTTTTTTACACATTATATAATTCCCTATTATCTATAGTAAAATGTTCATAATTTATAGGTGTTTATTGTAAACAAAAAGTTGAAATGTAATTGATTATAGTCTATTTAAAAAATTGTATTTGAAAATGTACAAATATTTCTTCAAAAACATATTCTCCTGAAACGTATATATATAATTTAAAATATTCTTAAAGCATTGATTTTCATAATGAATTATTTTTGAATGAATTGTCCAATTTTGCAAAAATCTAATATAATTAAAATTTGATCTTCATTGAAATATTAATTATTATAAACATACAAAATTAAAGTTAAAAATATATAATTAACATTTATACTGAAATTTAAATTTTGCTATATTTAAAATGAATACTAATGGATAAAATATATTTTAATTTGTTTAAATGACATTAAAAATAATGTGTGAAAATAAATATTAAAATAGAAAAATATCAGTTTTTAAATCTTAATTTTAATAAATAATAACGCCTCAAATCAAATATTAATCAAAATAAAAATTATCAAAATCTGCACATTTTTTCTAACTGAAAATAAATTTATTATTTGCGTCATTTCAATAAAATTTCGAAGTTTTAAATCTAATAACTCCTTCAAATATGTTCGGTTAATTTTTAATTGTTGAATATTTTTCCTTGAAAGAGCTTATTTAAATGTTTGAATAAGTCGTAATTAATTTTTTTAAAAATCGCGTGAATATTATAAAAAACCAGTTAAATAAGTCAGTTTATTAAAGTTCTGTAATAAAAATTGTCTAACATTCATTTCGATTGTAACATATTTTATATTATGCAACTTTTCGTACATTTTATCAAATTAGCGAACTAATCTCAATCATATTTTGCCTATATTCAAAAATTGAAAAAAATAAAGTATCTTGAATAGAAGAATTAGAAAATAGACAAAAACTCATAACTTTAATTGACATTTTTAATTATTTTATGTGATATCAGGCACTGAAGGATTATAACTAAAGAAATTACCCATTAAAAAGTAAAAGACAAAAGTATTCAATAATTATCTCTTTGTTTATAACCTGATGTACATTTTAACAGTAATTCTGATATGCGCATTAGCTTATAAAGAAAGAAAGTGAATAATAAATAATTATTGAATACTTTTTAAATATCTTGTGGTATTGGGGCAATAATCAATCTGTTTAAAAATTAATCTATCACAGTTCTAAAACAAATAGTGATGTAATTAATACTAAAAAGGATATTAGTAAATTATTCAAATGAATTTTATATTTATTTTGCAAAAAAGTAAAATTATTAGCAATAAACAACTCTTAAATCGATTTTTTTTATTTTAAAAGTATTATATAGTTTTAACTGAATATTTTGAAAAAGTTAAATTAATAAATATATTTGTGGTATTAAAAATCAATTTAATATTTTGTCATTATATTAAATCAAACCTAATTTTATTATAAGCTATATTCATTTTTTGCAAGCAACTCTATAATCTATGTAATAAAGTATGTTTATTTTATTACAAATTAATTTTATATTGCAAAAAAAAAACGTAAATATATATTTAATGTTGCATATATTTTATTAAGAAAATAAGTACAAAAATAAAAAAACATTATATTTTATTTACATATATATATATATATATATATATATATATATATATATATATATATATATATATGTATGTATACATAAGTATGTATATATGATTTTATAACTCAAATGTTAATATAAATATTTCAATACTGGTCGAAGTATTTGGCATTATCATTGCATTTTTATATAAAAGCTATAAAATAAATAAAAAATTAATATTTTCCGAAATAAATTCAAAAAGTAAATTTAACAAGTAAAAAAATAACATTAAAAATATTCTTTATACTAGGAAATGAATTAATTTTTCAATTTATATTATAGCAATAAAATCAAAATCCAGTTATTTTATACGAATTCAATAATAAATTCATCCTAATCGTATTTATTTCAATGATACGCTGGAGTACCATAACTTGTAGATGGTATATTCAATCTATTTCCAAAATTGTTATTTTGGAAATTGTTATTATTATTATGTGAAAGTACAGCTTGTGTATGGCCACCAGAAGGATATCCAGCATTTGGAGGACCGTATTGATTATTGACTGAGTTATAAGCACCAGATGCGGCGCCTTTATTATAAGAACCAGCTGGATTAGCGAAACTTGCAGCAGGTGAAGAATAACCGCCAGCATAATTAGCATTATTATATTTTGCTCCATTGTTACCTAATTTCGAATAGAACAAGAATTTGGTTTTGGTTCATTTGATATATAAAATTATAATCAAAAGAGGAAAGACGATAAAGAAAAGTATTGAGTAACGTAAAGCCACAATTAAAGATATTATTAATAAAAAGAAAAAGATAGACATTTGAAATAAAAGCTAAAAGAGAATTATTACAGAAAATTCGAGAGAATTATTTGGAAAGTAGAAATGAAAAATAGTTGATTACATTATAGAAGATTAGATCAGTATTAATGTATAGCAAAATATTTAGAAAATAAATAAAAACGAATATATATATATATATATATATATATATATATATATATATATATATATATCTTACCTCCAAATTGTTGTCCATGTGATCCTTGGCCTACGAAATTATTAGCTGCTCCTGCATAATTAGCATTCTGAGCTCCGAACTGATTGTTTGGAACTCCCGAATTACCATATGTTTTGTAATCATCGGGATATGAAGCTGTTCCTTCGTATCTTACATCAGCATGAAAACCTGTTTGCCAATCAGCATAATAAGTAACAATCTGGACACGTCCGTCTGGAAGATTCACTCTGTATTCGCCACGGACAGCATTTCCATCACTCGTTTCTTTTCGGCCATAATCATTACCGCTATAATCATCTTTCACAGCGTATCCAAATTCGTATGATTTAGGCTGAAAAAATTGATTTTTTAATTCATAAATCCCATTATATGAAAATGTATATTTGATTCGAAACAAAATATTTATTTATATTAATATTTTAATTGCACATTTTCAATTCTTTTAATAAAATGAAATGTTTCATATTTTTTATATTTAATTGTTTGATTAACATACATACACATACATACATATGTATGTATGTATATGTATGTGTGTATGTATGTATGTATATGTATGTGTGTATGTATGTATGCATGTATGCATGTGTGTATGTATGTATGAGGTCGTTTGATAAGTATGGTAAATTTATTTACTGTTTAATTTAATTAAAATTTTCAATTTAGTTTTTCGTATTTTTTACCATACTTATCAAACGACACTCATATGTATATTAACATTTATATTTTATACACTAATTAATAGTAATTAAATTTTGATTAATTAATCAATGAGGATAAGATTAGTTTTGAACTATTTTATTTTCTCAATTTCAATTTAATGAGAATTTTAGATTTTTCCATCATAGTTATATATTTGATAAAATTAAAAGATATTAAATGTTTTTATGTACTTTTTTTTATTGAAATAATGTATATATATATATATATATATATATATATATATATATATATATATATAAATTTGATATTCTTAAAAAATATTAAATTTCTAAACAATTTTAGTCATTTAAGTTTCAAAAATAATTAGATTGTTATCGTTTTTACTATTTTATTTAAAAATAACTGCTAATTAATATAAAAAAAAGTTTACAAAAAATTAAATTCAAACCGATTATTCACTTTTGAAAAATATTACTAATTTCATAAACTAAATTCTTTTATAATTTGTCAATAAAAGTTGTTCATAGAAACTATATCAGATAAAAAATCAAATGATCTAATAACATTTTTTTACATAGTCATATTTCGATGACATAATATAAAGAAAAAAATATTCAGTCGTGAAATACGAAATGAAATATATTAAAGAAGTTCTATAATATAAGAATATATTTAGATAAAAATCTTACTTTCGCAACAAAAAAAAATATAGCATGAGAATGAACTATATACGCAATAATTATTGTTTGAAACAATTAGATGTAATATATTATTTCCTTGAAGCACTACTGTGCAATTAAATAAATGTTATTTAGATTCGAAGCAGTAATCTAAATCAGAGAAAGATACTAGTAAATGAAAGTAAACGTGAATATGTCTGATGGAGTTCAATCAACTAAAAAAAGTGCTATTAATCATGTTTTTTATCTATATGTATAATCAGCTCATGTAAATAATAAATTTATACGATATATATATATATATATATATATATATATATATATATATATATATATATATATATATATACATACACGTATGTGTGTGTGTAATGTATGATTTATTACAGGTCAAAATTACGTAAATGAGAGTATGAATATTTTCTAATAACATAATGATGTAACATGAAGAGCATTGTTGTTAGATTCGCATGAATTTTTTCATCATTAATGATGATGAGCGCTTTAGCAAGTTGTCAACTGGATTGTGAGAGAAGCTTATAATAAAATGTTACATATGTATTATTTTTTTTTGCTATATTTTTGAAAAATTCATGTATAATCTTAAAATAACAACGACTAAACGTATAATTTCCTGCTGAGTTTACGGTATTCTTATTTGCTGTTTACTAATTGTTATATTTTTATGGTTCGTTTGATGTCTGATAACGTGTTTGTCAATTATGAATATAAATGTAGTAAGGTTTTCGAAAAAATCGTTGTAATTATTTTTCATGTTTTCACAATACAACAAAATATTATATATATATATATATATATATGTTATATACATGGGTGTATATGGTTCCAAAAGTGTTACAGAAAAAAGATTCAAAACTAAAGAATAAATAAAATTAGTTCATTTTCTATTAATTTACATTAAATATTTTATCATGTTAAATATATATACTAAGCCTTTTTGAGAATTATTATACATTTATTTAACTTTCTGTATTTATTCAGTGAATATTCGATTTTTTTATTTTAAAAAGTTAAATTTTAATATTTCGTAAATGAAAATTTGTTACCAAAAAAATAATGTAAAACAGTTTTTAATTTTAATAAAATATGGAATGGGTTTTAATTTATTTGTATTCTGAATTTTTAGTATTATTTTTATATTTTGTATATATATATATATATATATATATATATATATATATATATATATATATATTAAAACTTAATTATATTTTATAGTTTGTTTTTGTACCTAATTCACTTTTACATAGATGAATCATTTACCTCAACGCCAAAAATGGTATATAAATCATATATGTATTATTAACTTATTTTTGATTACCCTGAATTAAAATTAATATAAATTATTGAAATAAATTTACTCTTCCTTTAAATTAAAATTATCGTACATTTTTGCGCTCAGAATAAGTAAATAAAAAAACCTGACTTTCAATTGAAGTTGTATTTATAAAAATTTTCAATAAATTAAATAATTTATTTAAAAAATTAAATAAAAAAATACATTTACGAAACTAGTTATAATTACATTATTTTTTATGGATTTTTAAATGTTATTTATTCAAATTTGTTTTCATTGGTGAATTGTAAATGATTAAAAATTATTATTTTTTTAATGAAATGCATCTAAATATTTTTATATAAACTTATTTTGTAGTATTTTCAATAATTTAATTGATATTTTTGATGGTATCGTTTCTAAAAATACGATTAAATATATCAAGTATACAGATATTACTCAAAACCGTACAAAAAGAGAAAAATATAACTGTAAAAATGTAATGAATAACCTATGAACAATATTTTTCGTTGGGTATTTTTTCAATTCATATATTTGTTTAAAGACGAATGAGTATCTATAAATTTCATTTAATTACTTTATGTAAATATTTTATACACTATAAATATTTTTAAACGCATTACTTTCTTAATAATTTTAATTATGTTTATATTGAAAAATATATTTATAATCATTTATTATTAAAAAATGGATGAATTAAATCGATTTGTTCTAAAATTTTGAAATATATCAGAGACATAATCTCAATGTATTTTCACTTGTAAATATATTTTTGAATTAATTAAAAAATATATTTTATATTAATTGAATAAAATCAAAAAGAATTAATTACTTCATTGTTTTCGTAGTCATTAACCCCATGTCCTCCTTGGCCTTGAGCTCCTGCATAATTGTAAGGACCTCCAGCAGGTGCGCCGTAAGAAGCTGCAGGTGGACCATAGCTTGATGAAACTGGAGGTTCTGCCCGAACTAGACTTAATGTGAACAAAAGGGCTGTTACCTGAAACAAATGTAAGGTTACTATTTATTCTACAATTAATTTATTTTAAAACAATATTTGATATTTATTAAACGCATTCTTTCAGTATAGATAAAAATAAATAATTTATTATCTTTCTTTTATTGTAATTATTTATTTTCAATTAATATTTTTATTTCACAGTTCATAATTTATGTATATTTGTGTATATTGTGTGTGTGTGTGTGTGTGTGTGTGTGTGTGTATTCGTTTATATTTAAATAAGTTTATATTTATACTATTAAGAATATATTATGAAGTATTTTAGTTATTATAAATTAATAATATTCGAAATTTATTTGATAGCATGAATAATTACGAATGTAAAACTAATATAATGGACTATAAAAATTAATTACTGAATTTAAAGTATGCATGTATAACAAAATATTGAAAAGGAAACAATTCTCATTTCAAATGAAATAATTTGAAATTATTAACATTTTATGGTTATAGAAGAATTATAATTAATGAAACAGAACAATTACTTTCATAATTTTAATAAAATCGTTAATTTATAAATTATTCATGAAATTAAAAAAAATTGTACTTTTTATTTAATACATTTTAATATATATATATATATATATATATATATATATATATATATAAAGTATTTATTTTGAACACAAATTTTATGTAAAATACATAAAAAAAATATTTCATTTTTTTATAAGCAATAGTTTTGAAATTTAATTAAACATATATTCTAATTACATTACATATAAATAAACTTATTCAGAAATGTGATTAAAATAGTGATATTTATTAATAGAAATAAATTCTAAATTTTGATAAATTTATTTTAATTTACAAATGTTTTATTTATTAAGTTATGCAATGGGAAATATATAAAATTTATATTAAATAATAATAGTTATTATTTAATGAGGTAATGAAATGATTTTCCTTTTAATAAAATTCTGTTATTTTTATTCCATTTGCAAATAGGCAATATGTTATTTGTTTTAGTAAATTATTGTAATATTTATATTCTTTGCAAAAATTGATATGTTTTTTAATAAATTGATTTGTATTTAACATATTTATACTAATAATAAAAATTTGTATAAAATATTAATTTTTATGAATGAAGAAACATATTTTTCCAATAAATTTTTTATATATATTTTTTGAAAAAAATATGATAAAATATATACAAAATTATAAAAATACTATCACTTGGTCACAAACTCAAAAATATAATTCACAGATTTGTGTAATATCGTTAATAAAATAATAATCACTATAAATGACCGTTTAATTGTTGAAATAATTTACACACCTTCACGACAAACATATTGGATATGTTTAATGTTTATAATGCAACGATGCAACACTGATAACTGCTAGCTAACGTCTGAATACTGAAAAAAATTCGCGCTTCTTTTTATATGCGTTCGCAATTATTTGTCAATCTTTTGTTTTATCTAATTGGATCACATGTTATTACTTTTACCTGAGAATGAAATGTTGAACGTTTTAAAACATTCGGATACGCTCGTGCGATTCCGTTTATGTACTTAGAACGATTTTGATTGTTTCAGATGTAATCAAAGGTAAAATTGAAGGTCGCATATGGGAACAAAAATACAAATTCGATTCAATTTTAATAATTCCAAAATCGATTTTATTTCAATTGAACAAATTGAATGTTTAATTGGATAAATTGACAATTCATGTCCGGCATCCGTGAGAAAACTAGACACGATTTTTTTTTGGATAATATCATTTTCAATTCAAATATTACACAATCCTATTTATTGATAAAATATCTGTGAAAAAATGTATCGAGGCCGATGGAGAGCTGCTCAAGGTAGCCTTTTCTTACATAAAAAATTAAATTGAACTTTTATTTTATTTGTTTATTATAAAAAATATATTTACTCCAATTTATTAAACTTTAGATACATGCATTCATCGAAAAATTATGTATCTACTTTGTTTAAAAATATATGAAACAATTTCATATAAATAACATTTTCAAAGTTTCATAAGTAGAAATTAATTACATGAATAAAATATTAAACAAACATATTTACATATTTTTTGTTATAATTTATTTAAAATATATTTTTTAACAAATGTTTATTCGGAAAAATCTTCTTTTATTCAGTCACAAAATTAATGTAAATCATTCAATAAACAATCAATTACTTTAAGACTGTATTTGTATTTTACATTTTTTTTTGGAAAGTAATGTTACTATATAAACATAACATTATTATCATTAATAATATTAATTGTAGTATATTTTTTACAAAAAAAAGAATTAGATTAAAATTATTAAATTATGTACAACAAACATTTATTTTCTTATTATAAAATAAATTGAATATAAATAAGTCATTAATTTTTCTAATAGATATTTAAATATATATATATATATATATATATATATATATATATATATATATATATATATATATATATATATATATATATATTATTCATAATATATCATTCAAAAATATATATATATATATAAGTTATTCATAAATGTCATTTTTGATAATTATGATTTTTTTGATAAAATTTTATTTATGTATATTTATCAAAAATTAATTTACATAAAAACTCTAGCTAGAATGTAGAAATAACTTTCCTATTCAGTAAAATACAAAATTCGATTTAACTATCTGGAATAGTAAAAGAACGAATCTTAATAACAGGTATGAATATTGAAAAATCACCTTTATATCATAATATCAATTACAGGAATCTTTAAAGGTACAATAAGAATCTATTGATTATTCTCATCTAAGTTGATAGTGTAAATTAATTGAAACTGAAAATATTTTATATGAATTTAATATATTTTGAGAATATCAAATTATATATATATATATATATATATATATATACACTTTATTTTAATCAAAAAGTACATAAAATATTTAATATCCTTTAATTTTATCAAATATATAACTATGATAGAGAAGATCTAAAATTCTCATTAAATTGAAATTGAGAAAAATTAATAAAGAAAAAAATAGAATATTATTTTTTTAATAATTTACAAAAATACAAAATGAAGAGTGAAAAGAAAATGGACGTTTCTAAAATAAATACAAAAAATAGTCAATGGACTTGGCAGACTATTTTGTGAAACTTTATAAATTTTTATTAACTTTGAACTTTGTAGGTATTAAGGTATGATTTTTTTTTCAAAAAATTAAAACTTGTCGATTGCATCATTATTATAATTACATAAAACATGTTCGTTTTAATTTAAAAAATATGTAGTTAATTTATTAACATTGAAAGTTAAAAAAGATAATTGAGTATAACAAAGAGTATGTTTAAAAAAAATCAGAAAATTGTTACCATATATTTTTTTTAAAAACAACCATGACATAGATTTCATTACAGTATATAACATTAATTAAATATGATATATTATTTAAAAAAAATATTTTTTTTGTTATTTTTAAAATAAGTTTTCAGAAACTTACAAATACTTTAAATACAGTATTTAAATTAACGTTATTACTTAATCAGTCGAATTATAAAAAATAACAATGAAGAAAATATATTTGTGTATACAATTTCAAGCAAGTGTTATAATTTCGTGAACATATTTTGTATTTAATACAGAATTAAAACTTCAACAATGATAACCATTCGTGAATTGATAAAGTATAGAGTTTAATTTAGGAAACCATATTCTTAATTCATGTACGTGCCCTAAATTTTATACAAGAATAATAATTACGCAAATAAAATATATGTTTGAAATATCTGTATTTAATAGTATGTATTACAAATTAATGCTTTCTCATACTCGTGTGTATCCAAGAAATGCTAATACGTATCATTGAGAGATGTGTGTGTAACAAAACATAGTGTGAGATTTTTATAACGACATCGGCTCTGTATGTACACGTTTATTTATTATTTCACACACAAAAAGTTAACATAACATTCAGTGTGTAGTAATATGGAGCAAAGACGCAGAACCATTAGTTTCATTGAATTAGCCAATTCGATAATTGTTCTTGTGAGATGCAAAAAGAACTCGTTGTCTTCATCCATACAGTGGCGTTTAGTTTCAAAGATTTTTTTTAAATGAATAATTTTTTAATGTATTTTTGTAATTTTTATTACCTGGAAACTGAATATGATTTTTATAATTGTAGCATTTAATTTTATTTGCCATTTGATTCGTATTTTATATTGAAACGTTATTGATATTTTATAATTAAATTACTAAAAAAATATCTACAACATGTTTTAAATAATAAAACTAACTTTACACAAATTAATTTTCACCCCAACACCACAATAATTTAAAGTGTTCAATAATCCACAGTTCCAACACAACCAATAAAACTAAACCAATAAAGAATTTATAGTGTTTATTAAAAAAATAGTTTCTTCCTAAAAAATATTAAACTTTTTTGAAATTAACAATTTATTTAATAAAAATTATTATTTTATGTAAATTAAGCTTGTATTTCAGATGAATATAGTTTTTTCAAACAACTTTTTTCTGTATTTTCGAGAATTTTTTAATATTTTTGATACACTCACACATACCTGTATGTATATATATAAATATATATATATATATATATATATATATATATATATATATATATTATTGTTATATATATATATATATATATATATATATATATATATATATACATACACACACATAAACGTACATTTCCTATAAGTAAATTATTTTAAACGTAGGCTTGTTTAAACATCTTTATTTATTTATAGATAATGCCTTTTTAATATCTTTTCTGTAGGCTATAAGATACGATAGATGAATAAAAACATTTAAAGTTAATAACGTTTCTTAATAATACATTTCGATATAGTAAAAGTATTCTTATAATTTAAAAAAATGTTTATTTAATGTCTTCGTGATTACATTACTTAATAATGAATTAGCTTATACTCTTTGTAATATTTATAATAATAATTTGGATCACAGATAGTACGTTTTTTTATAAGTATGCAAATAGTTTTTAGTAGACTAAATGAAATTAAAAGTGTATTTTCAATTAATTTATTAGTTCATCTGTTATAGTTTTTTTGTAATACTAATTTTCATAATGATATATTTAAGTTAATAATATATATTCTATTTGTGTATTTTTAATTTCATTTTAAGATTACATTTCGTAATTTTGATATACTTTGTTAACTTTATATATATATATATATATATATATATATATATATATATATATATCTGTGTGTGTGTATTCTGAAAAATATTTTTTACAAAATGCTTAAAAACTTTCATTTTTAATAAATTACAAAAAAATATAGAATGATAATATTCTGTACTTTTTTAGGTACATATAATTTCTATAAGCAATTTTATTGCATATTAATTGGTATATAAAAAATCATTTTTTTCAATAACTAATTAAAAAAATAAAATATTCTTTAAAAAAAAATTCAATAATTATTTAATATTTACTTTAATATGTAAAACGTAAAAATAGATTTAATAACATACTATTTATGTGTGTAAAGAGAAAAATAATTCATTTTTGAATTTTTTCCATAAAATAATCAGTAATTTTAATTTTAGCAAAAGTATATTCGTCACTGTTTTAAATAATGACGTTTGTAATAATTCCAACTTATTTCAGTGAACATTTTTTTTTATAAAAATTAATTAACTACAAAATTAAAATTTTTGTGATCTTGATTTTTTTTCTGAAAAATACAAAAATATTTTTAATTAATTAAATGCTATTTATTTTACTAAATATAACTGAAGTTGTACGAATAAAATTAAACAGCGTATAAAAATTGTAACATTAATTATTTTTTTTATCCTATCAATATCAATACATAACATTTATATTATCTAGATTTTATGTTTCTCGGTTTTAAGATGATGGAATTACCATTGAAATAATTAGCAACATAAGTGAATAATAAATGACTATTGAACAGTTAAAAAATCACATGTTATTGGAATATGATTTCTTTGTTAAAAGTGAATTAATTAATGGTAATATATTTTATGGACATTTTTCATTTTTATGTTCAAGACTGATTTAATCATTACTTCCTTGTCAAGTATTATTTTAACTTAAAATATTGATCATTTTTGTGTAAATTAATAAAGAAGTCGAAAATATAAACTTTAATTTCAAATAGTTATTTTCTTTTAATTGTATAAATTGCTCATATTTTCAATAAAAACGTATTTTAATATATATTTATATTTGAATGAAATTGATATTATATTTATGTATTATATATATATATATATATATATATATATATAAATATATATATATATATATATATATGGAAATATAGGATCATCCATATGTGACGCCTAGATTTATGTTTTATTAAAAATAAACATGTGTATAATTTGTTTTGTTTCTTTTTAATAAAACACAAATCTAGGCGTCACATATGGATGGATCCTATATTAATGAAATATTTTTTTCTTAAAAGGCTTCCAACTATATTTATGAATATAATCAAAATCTTTTAAATGCATTTATAAATAATTATTCTATAAACTAAAAACATTATTTTTTTAAAAAAAAACTATTGTCGAGTCGCCACTGAATCAGGTATTCTTTTTAAGTTAAGTGAGCGTTTGACTTGACGATTTGAACGAATCATGAGTATAATGCGCACTCTGCTCAGCATTTGATGTTGCATGCAATAAGTATGCGTCAAATACTTGTTTAACGTCTAATTTACCAGCGGTTTCGTCACGTAACGAGATGTGTCTGATTTTGTCTTCCTGAACGCCGTTCTCTCATTAACAGGTGCATATATTCGGCTAAGTTGCAACTATTGTTTACATAAACCGTTTTAAATTAGAATGTTGTTAATGATTGTCTGCGCTCAGTTCTGGTGGCTTTGTACTGGCTTTTCTGTTAAACTGTTCAGATTGTTGTTAACAAAATGTGAGTTACGCTCTATATAAACTAAACAGAGTTCAGGATGTTTGATTTGGATTAATTGGGCAATTGTTTGTGTTGCAAAATAATCAAGAAACACATGTGTCAATATCAGATCTTTATCTGTAAACATATATATATATATATATATATATATATATATATATATATATATATATATATAATAGCAATACGATTGAAATTTATTTTCTTTGAAAATCTGCTCGAAAAGTCTGCCTGAAAAACTATTATTTAATTATTTCAAAAAATTAATTTCAATATTTCATAAAATTTGTATTTTCTAATGCAGTGCATTTAAAAGGGATATGAAATACAATCACGGTTGTTCGATTGAAATGCATCCCAACAGAAATAGTGCAATCATGCACGAAATAAGATTGTAAAAATATAAATATTGAATTTATTTTGTAATAGAAAAATGTACGAATGTGTTTTTCTCAATCGAATATTTTGTATTAAATATATTCTTCTTGTATAAATATTCACATGATTTATTTGTTGATCGAATAAAATCAAATAATTAATTTTAAAATAATAAATATTTTATAAACTACATACAAACACACACATATATATATATATATATATATATATATATATATATATATATATAAATATAAAATAGCAATACGATTGAAATTTATTTTGTTTGAAAATCTGCTCGAAAAGTCTGCCTGAAAAACTATTATTTAATTATTTCAAAAAAATAATTTCAATATTTCATAAAATTTGTATTTTCTAATGCAGTGCATTTAAAAGGGATATGAAATACTCGTACAATCACAGTTGTTCAATTGAAATGCATCCCAACAGAAATAGTGCTATCATGCACGAAATAAGATTGTAAAATTATAAATAATGAATTTATTTCGTAATAGAAAATTGTACGAATGTGTTTTTTCTCAATCGAATATTTTGTATTAAATATATTCTTCTTGTATAAATATTTACATGATTTATTTGTTGATCGAATAAAATCAAATAATTTTAAAATAACACATTTTATAAACTACATACATACACACACATTATATATATATATATATATATATATATATATATATATATATATATATATATCATCCAAATGTGAAACCTAGATTTGTGTTTTATTAAAAAGAAAAATGGGTACATACAAGGCGGTGTATAAGGAAACGTGTATAGTTTCTTTTTTTTAATAAAACACAAACATAGGCGTAACATTTGGATGACCATATAGAATATAAATAATAGATATTAATTAATTAAAAATAGACATTACAAATATATGCTAATAAAGCACACATTTATTATTTTCATTGTGTTATACTAACATTTATATTACAATTATGTGTTATAATAATATCAATTTGTATAGCTTTAACACTAGATTTGGAGCGAGTCAATTTGACTCATTTAAAATTTTGTTGCTATATATATATAGAAAACTTAAATATTATTTTTTAAAAACATATGTTGGTTTTTAATTACATAATGAAATATGCAAATATGTAATATAATTTTTTTTGCATATGTGTCATTATGTAATTAAAAACAAACACATGTTTTTCAAAAATAATATTTAAGTTTTTTATATATAATAGCAACAAAATCTTAAATGAGTCAAATTGACTCGCTCCGTAAATCTAGTGTTAATTGTAAAAAATTGCCAAATAGTGTAAACTTAAAAGACAAAACATTCATCTATTTATTCACATATAAACAATATTTATAAATGGAGAGATTTATTGTAATTGTCAATAAATCTATCTTTTGATAAAAATATGTTTAAATTAAATCTGTAATGAATATTAAAATATAATAATAAATGGGGGAAAACATATGTTTAATAATCATAAAAATAAACCATGAATATTAAAAAAAATAAATTGAAAGTACACAGAATATTTATATAATTAAAAGTTATATTAAGAATCGTTGAACTAAATCAGATAAATTAGACATTATCATATTTTACAGTTATAAATTTCGAATTCTAAAATTTGTATTCGTGAAAAAAAATCGCAAAAATGACTAATGCACTGATAAACACACCGATTTACATAAATTAAATGCAATATAATCGTATTCACACGTACTGTTTCTTCGCTCAATCATTTTTTTTCTTTAAATAAGTATAATAATTGTTCGAAAAATATATATAATTAATTTTAATGGTAATTGAAGTTCTTAATTACTTGAATCTATAATGAGTTGCATAAATGAATAAGAAATGAATCTAGATAATCTGCGTTTCGATTAAATCGTTGATGAAAACTCAATGTTTTGCATACATATTTTGTAACCAGTTTTTTCGTGAAATGTTGAAATTATCGTGTTTCTTTCTTTCAGAGTCAGTTCGTCATTGTTCGCGAAGTCGTTAGATGACTATTGACCTTTTGGTTACATTTTGTAGAGCAGATGTTATATAAGAATATATTTTTAAGTGTGGAAATTTAACAAAACATATGTGTGAATATATATATATATATATATATATATATATATATATATATATATATATACATGCATTATAAAATCAAATTAAAGGTTAATTAATTCAATTTACGAAATATTGACATTATTACAAGACTAAATTAACCCAATTTCTAATGACAATAGTAGGAAGAAATACAAATTTAGATTTTTATGATAATAGAAATTTATTGCATACCTTGAAACCTAATTTTATATTTTCTTAGATGAATCTATAATTAATGTATTGTAATATTTATCGGTATAAATAAATAATTTTCATCAAAACTTTAGTAGAAAATATAGGTTATGATGTTTTAATTTTTCATAAAACTAGTTCATTATACAATTTTATTATATGTAATCAGATTTGAAATAAAAATTTATCAGATAGTAGAATGTGATGCAAAACATGTGTTATAAAATTATGTTAAAACAAATAAGTAATTATTAATAAATGATCTATATTCATATGACAATTAACAAGTAAAATAAGATATTATCATCTCTTAGAATTTCACCTCACCAAATAGGTTTTAATATATTATTTTCTTATTATAATTTGAAACAATGAACAAATTTCAATTCCTAGATAATTGTTTTTGTTCTATTTAAGATAAGAAATCCAATTTAAAACATTTATATTAACAAACAAAATTATTTTTGTACAATACTTACGACAAAAGTCCGAACTCATTTCTTTTTACACCACTTAACTATATAAATAATTCTAATATAATATATTTCAACTATATATGTGTATCTTTAAAGATGTCAAATCGTACTACTTAAGAGATAACATTTTGTATCGAAAGAAATTATTTCTGACTAATTAGGTAATTATATTGTGTATTAAAATTTGTTGTAAATTATCTGTAGACTTACGTTAATATTTGTGTTGTGATTTAATACTAGATTCATAATTTGTATGACTATGTATTTTGAAATTAAATACATGTTTTCATATAGAACTATAAATCTTATTAAATAAAAGAAATTATATTTGTGTATTTATTATTTTATAATAACAAATTGAATCAATAAAATTATAGAAGATACACATAAAAAAATAACGAATAATCAATTAGATTTATTTGTTAACTATTGAATTGTTTATAAAATTAAATTGAATTAAATATCAGCAATGAAAATAAAAAGATACTTTTTAGTATTTAAAATCTTAAATAAATAGATAATTAGTCTAACAATGTACGTAATTTATAACTTCCTTTATAATTTTCCTATTTTAAACCCGCTAATTAAAAAATTAAAAAACAAACTCTTCACATAATTTGTCTTACATCTAATTAACATTATAAAGGTCAGGTCTATTTGTCGGGTTTCATTTTATCTTTGATCGTATGTTCAATTAGAGATTTTAAAATGGAGGTGAGTAGTTCGTGACTTCAAACATTTAATTGTGAACTACTTAATATTTATAACAGACATATGTTTCCGCCTTGCAAAAATTTTGCAATGTTGACTTTGTTGCATCATTTTGATAATAAAATATCTAATTTGAATCGAAAATTACAGTTATTAAAATTTAATGATTTTAACTTTTATTAATATAATTTCAAGCAGATAATTGTATTCTTTTTTTATTTTTTAAGATAATGGAATTTAAATATTGAAAATAAATAACAGATATTAAATTTAAAATAATATCAATTTATTTCTAATTGAATAAAATTGAATGTTCAATATCTATTTATATTTATTGCATTTAATAATTCATTATTTTCTTAGAGAATGCATATAATGTTTTATGAGTCTGTGATTTACTTGAAATTAAATAAAGTTGACTATTCAATAATTATTTATTAACATAAAAACATCATAACATTTTATTACCTTCATAAAGCAAGAATATAATATCTTATGAGTCTGTGATTAGATTTTATATGTGTGTATTCTAAAAATGATGATATGGTTATTGAAAATAAATGGTTAAAAATGAACAATAATTAATTATTCTTAAATATTTTGATTATAACTACAAAATCACTGACTTATTTTCAATAACAAAAATTGAATGGTAGTCTATTTGTAGAAAATGCATTTTTTTTAATTAAAATTTTAAAATTCTGATCGTATATATATATATATATATATATATATATATATATATACATATATTTTTAAAAAAATATAACCATGTTTCATATTATTTTTTTACAAGACTTTTTAATACAATATACAATTTTAATAAAATAAACTAAAAAAACATGTTTATTAAAAATAACTTTATTAAAATAGTAACAAAAATAAACAACAAATATATAGGTACAAAATATAAGACTAATTAACAATTTTTTGGACGCAGGTATTAAGAACATTTGTTCTGTATTGCACAAAGCCCACAAAGTATAAAATTTTAGTGTACCAAACAATAAATTATATAAAATATAATATTAAACAGTCTAAATTATTGCACAATTAGTAAAATATAAATAATGTTATTTAAAATATAAAAAACATATTGTATACTAATCAATTATTCAATATTGATTTATATTGACTTAATTTTTATAAATATAATACAATTATTTAATCAATGTTAAATATCTCATTGATATATAGGGTGTCTTAATAGGAGCGTACACTCATCATCGCTCAAAAAAAAAACATTATCGGTCATTCAAAAAAGATGCGTTTTATTTAAAAATTAAATTATGCACTCCCGATGAGACATCCTATATATAGGCAAAGATAGCAGTTGTAATAATATAAAAAGATCTAAAAAGACAAAAATTAAAATATGTTCAATATCAAAAAATGTCATATTAAATAAATAACATCTATGCAAATGAATATTGAATTTTAATTTATGTATTTAAAAAAAAACTCGACAACGAAATAAATTTTAATTAACAAATAAAATTCAGTATCAATGAGAAAATTAAACTACGAATAAAAAAGTTCAATTTAAAATAATAACTCATGTTTTTTTTGTAATATATTTAAATTTTTTGATTGCATTTCTAAAAATCTACTTTCGAATTCTTTTTTAAATTAGTTTAATACTTTTATAAAATTGTACATATCTACTAAGTAGACGCCTGTAAAACGAGATGCAATACATGAAAGTAAGTAAATACTGGTTTCAAAGCACTACGATGCTATTAATAAATTAAAAAGCTGTATTTATACAATCAGTTCTCCTAAAAGTCCAATAATACATCAGCGAACATTTTTATTATCATTGAGAATTTGTGATTTTTTTAACACTGTAATATTTTACTTTCTAAAATTACATATATATATATATATATATATATATATATATATATATATATATATATACAAAATTTTTTAGGAATTATTAAAATTTCAAAATATAGAAAATACAGATAAAGTTACTTTAAAAACCTTTTTAATAATCTACATAGGTTAAAAATATTTTCAAATTTAACCAAATTATTTGGTACATTTGTTTGAAATCAGATAAATAAACATTTTTACGGTTTAATAAACGTTAATTAAATAAAAGTAGATAATTCTACTGTTAACATAAGAATTGTATTTAAAAAATTCATTCGAATTTAAAGCTGATAACATCAAATTCTAAGGAGGTATTCATTTTGAGTACATTATTTAATTATTCTAAACTTTTATTTCAGTTTTTAACAAAAAAAATCACTCCTCTATTCCTAAATATTATGGGATGTCTGTGAAAATGTGTATCATTGAATAAAATGAAGTACTATTATATAAATGGAATTACTCACTTCAACACCACAAGTTTTTACAAAAATATCAATCATTTATAATTAAATTTATTAATAAATGTCTATTAAATATTTTCAACTTGTGATGTTAGAGTAAATAGTTCATCAGTGAAAAATGTAATTAACCACAGTACCAAGTAAACAATAATTACATTCCTTTGTTGAGAAATGGATTAACTACAGTACTCGACCAATTATAGGTTATATTACAATTAATATTATTAATTGTATTTTTTTAAATGTCATTTGTAATGCATATTTTATTAATTATTAATATCCAATGTCTTGTTTAAGTAAGAGTTAATAAAAAATAAAAAATATATAAAAAATCTATAAATTGTAAAAGGTGAGTCATATAACTGTCAGATATCTACCTGGTGAATTATTATTAAAAGTGAAATGATGTATACAATTTTTAGAAATCAGATATTAACCTTTAAGGTACACATAAACATCAATAAAATTTCACTGTGTGTTAAAAAAAACTTTTCAATGACTTAACGTTCTTTTGAAGAACACGTCGCCGAGAACAAATAATTATTAAATTACAACCAACGACAAATAAAGAACACTTTCATATTGTTGTCGGCTTGATTTCTTCAGTAATAATCGGCAGTCGAGTTCAAAATACATACAGTTCGAGCATGTACATAATTGTTAGTGATGATAGGAGACAGTTGCATGGTAACCATCTGGACCAGCTCGATAGACGACGTTTTGCACACGACCATCAGGTAACAGTACGTGATAGTGACCCTTTGTATGGTCTCCGTCACGAGATTCTTCGTGGCCGAAATCATTGCCACTGTGGTAATCTCTCACGCGGTATCCGAATTCATATTGAGCTGCGTAGTGTAACTAGAACATACATGAAATGTGGTAATTAAATGTGATTTACATTGTTTTCTTATCAGTGTTCATTATTTTTTTCGTATTTATATACTCATAAGTATACACAGATGGGTATGTAAATTGAAAAATGAAGAGAAAGTAAAATTAAATAAACAGGTGGTATGTAAATCATCAATCGGTATGTATATTCATGTCTTTTTAAATGTGTACATCTTTTAAATTTTAAATAACACTAATTTTTTCAATTATAATAAATTATTGAATACAACTCTTAATTGTGTCCATAGAATCTTTATAGAAAATTAAACAGTATTTTTTAATTGTTTTATTTTTTGTTGTTTGTGTAAAACTATTTTAATATACTGAAATATTTAAACACTCTAATATATTTAAAAAAAATACATTATATTTCACTATTAACGTATTTATCCATATTGAATAATTGGAATTTTAATGTTGTATTTATTTAAATATCACTTAGTTTTAATTAAATCTACTAATATTCTACATAATGCTAAAATATGTACAATATACATAACTATACATTGTAACAATCATATACAACATTTATTTATTTTGTTATTAAAGATTTTATATTTATATAAATTAACAAAAAATGCTTTATTTTATATTCTTTAAAAAAATATCTCTTGCATAAATTAATTTTTAAATAAACATATTAATTATTTTTTTATATTTTTCTAGAATGCTGATCCTTAACATCCCACTAAATCAAATATGTTATTGAGTCAAAAATGAATTTATTCGTCTTTGAGTTTCAAAAACGAATAAATTCATTTACTCTTTCTAGAAACAGCAATAAGAATCTAATTGATAACTATTGCTAGTCTACATTTTGTTTATATTTTTTACATTGTATTTTATTATTATTTTTAGTTTAAAATTTATCTATATAATTATATTCTAAAGTACAAATGTTTGAAAAGAACTTGTATGAGTTATTGTATTTAATTTTTTAACAATAAAAATGTTATAATATCTTATTTTGAACAAATTACTAATAAAATAGTAAATAAAATCATATATTGTAGAGAGAAATATCAATTAATGTTCTTTATATCAATTTATGATTTTAAAATAATATGTTATCAATTATATAAATATATTTCAAATTAAAAAAAATGTTTTCTGATTTTGTTACAAGTAAAATATATATCAATTTTTATATAGAAAAATTGTATGCTGATTATTGTTTAAAAATATTTTAAATGTCTAATAATTTAATAAATATTATTTATAAAATACCATTTATCTGTAACACTTTTTTATAAATCTATTTTTAAAAAAATGTTATAGCCATAAACAACAATATTTTGCATTTTATTAAGTAAAATAATCTTGTAAATTCAATCTACATTTTTTTTTTTAAAAAAAACAAATATATAAATTAGTTTTCAAAAGTACAAAGCTAAGTTGTAAAATATTTGTAGAATTAAACATTTTTGGAAAAAGCTGTTAAATAAAAAAATAATTTTATTTTATTATTTAATAAATAATAAAATAAAATTATTAAAAATCATTTTTTACATTTTTATAATTAAATACACTGATTTATTTCTCTTTAATAATAAAGAGATAATAAAGATAGATCATATGTAATTAATTAAAATAAAAATTTAATTAGTTAATTTATTTGAAAACTAATTAACTGTATGACTATTATTTCATTGCAGTTACTATTATTTTTTACTAAATGTTATTAAGTTAAAATACAATATGGATTACAGTATAGATTAATTTTGTCTCAACAATTTTAAATGAAATAAAAGTAGGTATTATAATATAATATGTATTAATTTTTTTTCTCAAAAGGATATTTTTTTATTAACACAGACTATACATAGTTAAGAAATATGAATGGTGAAAAAATTGCAAGTAAATAATAATTAATTACATATGTTTATTATTTAATAATCTAATGGTAAAATTAATATTTATTAGAGATGTAAGTAAATATGATTTAATTTACAATAAAAAATAAATAAATTGTAATTAATTTTGTTTGTATTTTTTCTATTTTTATAACATTATTTTAAAAAATATAATTAATAAGTGAAGTAATATGTGATTTCAAGTTGTATGTTATATGCGATTTTAATTACCTTATTTCATTTCATAGATTCGCAAAATGATTTTATAAAAGGTCATTTTTGAACAACCTACTTTTATGTTTATTATTGTATTTTAAATGATTACACATAGTAATTACAACAAGATATTAAAAAATATACATAATGTTTATTACGTTGCAATGACTATGATTTTCTCAATTTTATGTAAACATTTTGTAAGATTACTTCTTGATATTATCTATCATATTCAAAACACATACAACAATTAAACAACACTGTACTCATCTATTATTTAAATGATTTAATTAACGTGCGAAAATTATGCATGAATAAGATATTGTCTTAAATCATGTTAGAGAAGAGCGAAGAATAAAAGACAAATAAAAGTGAACTGTTCCATTACAGAATTTAAAATGCTAACGCAGTTCAAGTGGCTGAGAAAATTAAATTACTTTCACCGTCAAATAAAACAACGTGCATTTTGTGACAAGTACTTTTATTATAATATCATTTGAATACTAGCCGCTATACACATACATATTTTACTACATATTTTGATATTTATTTACATTTGTCGTGTGAGATTTTTTCAAATGAACTTTCTAAAAAAATAAAATATGAACGCGTTATTTTCAATTTTTCGACGTGAAAACAAGACGATGTTTTCATTTTAAACGCACGAGGATATTCTTTACTTTTATAATATTAATTGACATAAATATGAACATTATTATTTTCAGCACGTATTTGAATTTTAAAATATTGTATTATTTATCTCATTATTCATAACTGGAACATATATACATGTGCACACACATGTATATATATATATATATATATATATATATAATGTACTTGGCTATCAAACAATATTATAAAGTTTTGTTGTTGTAGTTGATAATTTTAAAAATTATATATTTTTTATGATTTACGATTTTAATTTAGTGAAAGAATATATCATATTAATATTCTTTTCTAAAATGAAGACATAACTGCATAAAAAATTCTCAGATGTGTTAAATAGAATATCAAGAATTATTTCTGTTAGTATTATTAGTTTTAAAAACGAGAAGATAGTTTAAAAAAATTAGATATTTTAAATGAAAGAAGAAGATATATAAAAAGAAATAAAACAAAGTTATGAATTGGTTTTATATTTTAAAATTGACATTCCTAACTGAATATCATTGAAAATAGTTAGAGTCAAAAATTGAAGTGGAAATATAATCGTTATTATATAAATTGGAATAGAAATATATTTGAGACAAATTTTAATAAATTTTATATAAAATAGGTTTATCTTTTTCAGATAGAATATTTATTAAACATGAAAATAGTACAAGTGTCAAGAATTAATAAAAATAAATAAAAAATGTGTTATTTATTTATTATTTATAATATCCTGTATTCTTTTATGACATTTTTAATAGAGCATAATGAAATAATTTTTGTTTAATGGATATATATATATATATATATATATATATATATATATTATTTTTATTATTTTTAATGAAAGTGATTTGAAAATATCAACATGAATATATTTATGAACTGAATTAAACATGTCACTTATTCAGTTGTAAATAAATAAATTATATTCATTTAATCAAATCAAATATAGATACAAATTAATTATATTAATATAGTGAAAAAAAAGTTGTATCCATATGAGAAGAATATAATTATTTAAAAAAATATTTAATAATTATCTTTTTATTTAAAGCGAACAAAAATGAAATAAAATTATTTAATTTTTAAAATTTGAAAGTTGTTAAGATTAATTTAATATTAATAAAATATGCAAATCATCAAATTTCATTTATATATATATATAATAAATGAAATTTAATAAACTATTTTTATCAAAAATAAATTTCACTCGTGTATGAGGCTGTGTAATATTTATATAGGGTCATCTAAATGTGACATCTAGATTTGTGTTTAATAAAACACATCTATCTTTTTAATAAAAAAGAAACTATATACATGTTTCCCTATACACGTTTTTTAAAAATAAAACAAACTAGGCGTCACATTTGGATGACCTTATATATGCATATTACATACATACAAGGAGAAAAGTTTAAAATGGAAATTAGACGGTAATGTTTCTAAAAAAGAAAATCCCAGATATACAATAAAAATTATTGATTAATAATTCAGAGAGACGTATAGATAGATGGAATAGAAAATTTTACAAGAGACCTTCATCTAATACTTGGTAAAAAGAAATTTATTATAATAATAAACACACACACACACACACACACACACATATATATATATATATATATATATATATATATACAATTTTACGTAAATTTTTTAAACAAATGGTGTATCTATTAATATAATTTTATATAAAACGATATGAAATAATAAAATAAGATACTGATTAATTATTCCGTTATGGTCGATAACTAAAACCACATAATTTTATGCCTCGCCGAATATACTTTATTATATTTATTTTGTATTTGGAAAAAATATTAATTTGTTATTATTATATGTTATTAGTAAGGTTTGATATATATTATATAAGTTAAAAAAACATAGGATATAATATTTCTTATGTATGGTTTTTAATTTTAATATATTTTCCATTCATATTTCTAACTGTGATGATAATAAGAAGTAGTTATTAAAACAAAATTAAAATATTTATTAAATATGTAACTACAAATATTCAACAATTACTAAGAATAAAACATGCATTAAAAAACACAAATACAGACAATATATGTTATTCTAATGGTAATTATTTTTTTTTAAATGAAAATAAGTGCAACATTAATAATAAATAAATGATATAAGGATTGTACTTAAAAATTGAAAAACTCATATATTATCTCTATTATCATAATATTTTAAGCTATAATACTGTTCATTTTCTAATTACAAAAAAATGACTAATTAATTAATAAAAAAATAATTATATATTTCATTTATAAATGAACTTACTTTAACCTTTAATTTTCTGTTTATTTTTTTATCATTTACTCTTTGTTTCAGTGATACAGAAAATTCAAAATGAAGTTTTAAATTGGCATCCTAATAAATACTTAAAAAACAAACATTTTTTTTATTATTTCCGGAAAGCATAAATAAATAAAAATTGGTACTAAAAATGTATTGAATAAGTATTTTTATTTATATATTATTTTTTTAAAAGTTGTGGAATAAATATAATACTTAATATTTTTATATCATCATTACGTTTACAAAAACAAATAATTTTGTTGAAAAATACAATAAAAATTATCTAAAATAAGAAATAGTTCTAGTTTTTTCAAATTATATATATATATATATATATATATATATATATATATATATATTTAATTAACTTCGTCAAAACAATTAAAAATAAATAATCAAATCGAATGAATTATTTTAAAGATGGCCTCCTAATTTATGTAAAATCTTTTTTAATTTTTTTCTCGGTCTACGTGTTCTCCTACGTTTCGGTGGACCATAATGTCCATGAGGAATACGTCTTTTGTGATATCTGTATCTCTTACGATATTTAATAGGCCGGCGTCTTTTATGAGGCCTTTTACGTATACGTTTTTTATGATAAATAGGCCTATGAATATGTTTATGTGGTCTTTTATGGGGTCTTTTATGATGTATAACAGGAGGATTCTTATGTATAATTTCATGTTTACCCGATTCATGCGAACCTACATTATTATAAGTATTGCTGTTATTAATAATTATATATTTTTTATCATCGTCTGAATGATCGGACCTGTCACTTATTTCTAAATTTGAATTTTCTAAAGACGACTCTGTATTAGATTCTAAATACGACTCAGTATTAGATTCTAAATAATCGTAATCGGGTAAGGTAGTCGTTCCTATCATTTCTAAATAAGTACTTTCATTAAAATCGTAATTGTTATCATAATCTAAACTTTCAGTTGTGTCGTACATTTCTAATATGGTTGAACTTTCAGTAATTTCAAACATGTCATTAGATTCAGTAGTGAAATTATTGTCGTCTATATAATAATCATGTTCAAAATTACCTACTAATTCTAAATATTCAGGGTTGTCATAATCGTAATCGGAAATGTTAGTAGAGCGTTTGTGTCTAGAAAAATTATCAGTAGATTTAGTATTAGAAAGTAATTTGTTTTTAAAGTATTTCTTAATATCGTTTACATCTTTTCTATTGAATGTATTTGTGTTATTTTTAATTTTACTTACATTATCATCGTAACCATAGCCATGTTTTCCTTCTTCAGCAATATGTTTATACTGTTGTTGTATATTGGAACCCTGTAAATTCTGAACAGCATAGTTAAGTTGACTAGCATCGTGACTATTCCCAGCAATTTGAACATTGGGTTTCGCCAAAGGATTAATAACATCAGGAACGTTTTCCACAATCGGTGTATGGTCTTTGATTTGTTGTGCATAAGAGTTCTGTTCTACAGGATAATACAAATGATATTTCTGAGCTGCAAGCTCGGCATGGTTTCCTAACAACGCATTAAACTCTCGCAACTGTACAGAAGGATCTTTCCCTAACAATGTTTGAAGTGCTTCTATCTGAGTTCCTGCTTTTTTCTCGTAGTTTGCAGCATCTGGATCAGCGACATGTTGAGGTGCCGTCAAAATGAACGAGTTAATTTCGTGCGGATTGATTTTCTGTGCTTGTGCGTAGTTATAAATCACATTTTGTCCAAGAAGTTGTTGAGCGTTCGATAAGTAATTTTGTGGTAAAACTAAAGGATACTGATACGTTGCCTGCGGTACATACCCTCTCCCAACACGAGCAGTTAACACAGCAGATTTTTCAGACGACGCTGCCACTTCTTGATCTTCAGTCACTCCTTGAACTTTTTTCGTACTTTCACTGACTTCGACTGGAGATACTGTTGTAACAGCTCTTACTTGTTTCGAACTCGTCATGGGATGCCATATTTCTGTTGTCACCTCGTTAGCAAACTGAGTCGATTTTTGTGTGTTAACAAGAACTGGCGGAGCTACTGCTTGAATGATATTGATTTTATTTAAACTTTTTACGATATTCACATCAGATTCTTTCGATGGCGATATTTCTTGTTTTACGTTTTTGGAATTAGCTATCAGTTTCTTACTTAGTTGTTGCTCGGCTCGGTACGCTTGTACATACGAATCTACTTCTTTTTGTTTTTTATACCTATTTCTTAACTGATCTTGTTGCTTTGCATTGGCATAATTGAATTGTTTTCTAGTGTACATATTATTCATCACATGTCGACCGTTTCTTGTTCTTAATATTTCCATATTTAACATGTCTCCTTCATTTACGTTTTCATAAACAGCAGGAATGTGCATTTTTGCAGATAGAACATACTGTATTGATAGAATTAAAAATATCTGAAATAAAAATATTGTTAAGTTTAATTTATCAAAAATTAACTAAAAAAATATCTAATTTTTCAAATCAAAAATCGTTGGGATATAGATTTCATTGCATTTTGCTATAACATATTTAATATTTCATATTATGCTTCAGTTATTTAAAAAATATTTTATCAAAGTGATAATGAAATAAATATTGAAACTAAATATAGCAAAACACAATAAAACATCTATACACATGTTTCTTTTTAATAAAACACAAATCTAGGCGTCACATTTGGATGACCATATATATATATATATATATATAAATAATCGTGTTTTATACAAAAAAAACAAGATTAATTAATATTCAGATATAAATATTAATGAAGTTCTGATTATCAATAGCTACACATTATCGATGTTAAAATTTTAAGATTCAATTTCAATCTGATTTTTAGACTTACAAGATTTTATAATTAAATTAATTAAGTTATTTTGAATTCTATTTCCAGTTTTTCCAATTGTATTTGGAAACATTACATTATTATATACTTTATAATCAATTTACATTTTTTAAATGTATGTTTTCTAATAAATCATAATTAATTCACCAAAATATCGTAGCTAAATTTAGTTTTAAAAATAATTGTCAGTTTTATGATATATATTTATAAGAATACACTTATGGAGGATGGTTTATACATTAAATTTTAAAAAAAAACACATTATGTAAGTGTATAATAAATATTTATTATTTGCTTTTGTGACTATTTCTATTTGAATTCTGAATTTTTGAAATATACAGAAGTACATTAAAGTCAAGTGCATCCATAGTAATTATTATATATTTAGATAATTAAATATTATATTTATGACAATTATTCTTTCTAAGATGAAAGTATTTTTATTAATGAAAATATGTTTTTTAATTTAATATGTTTTTAAAAAATTAAAATGTGCTTTTTGCAAACTGTTGATACTTTAAGAAATTATTATTATAATAACTTATATTTTCGCACACACACACACACATATATATATATATATATATATATATATATATATATATATATATATATATATAGAGAGAGAGAGAGAGAGAGGGGATATTATATAGATCTAATGTTTTATTATTTTACATGCTTACATTTTCAACATAAACTCATTAAATTAATCTATATTAAAATTGTGAAGAATACTTATTATAAAATACTGTAACAACTTTTTATATATTTAACTATTTTGTTTAATAGTAATATATGTATATATATATATATATATATATATATATATATATATATATATATATATATATATATATATATATATATAACATATTTACAACTATTGATTCATATTTAATTTAGAACTGACAGTAAGAGTTCAAAAATATTAAACAAGTTTCTGAAATAACAGTAATTATTTTTTAACATAACTATAAATATAAATTATATTGAATTATCAAGATATTTTAAAATAATAATAAACTTTTTTCCTAATAAATATTCATTTATAATTCAATAAACTAATAATATCCAACTACGAAAGTAGACAAATATCAAATTAATTATTTATGAAAATAAAAAATAATGTATACTATCTGACTTGACTCTTATAATTTCATTTTCTATTAAATTGACTGTTCTAAATTTGTATCTCTAGAAGACTTTCGAAGAAGATTAGAAAAGTTAGAACATTTAACCAATCAAGAATTACATATACAATTTATATAAATATATATATATATATATATATATATATATATATATATATATATATATATATATATATATATATATATATATATATATATCAATATATATATATATATACGCCTAGATTTGTATATATATATTAAAATATATATAACATGTGTGTACTGAATAGAAATATGTGTATACGGAATTTGCATATGTGTATAGTTTCGTTTTAATAAAACACAAATTTAGGCGTCATATTTGGACGACTCTCTCTCTCTCTCTCTCTCTCTCTCTCTCTCTATATATATATATATATATATATATATATATATATATATATATATATATATATAATGTGTGTGTGTGTGTATGTGTGCATACATGTATTTATCTTTTTTATTTATTCCAATTATATATAAATGCATATATCAAAATCTCAAAAATAATAATAAATTAATAGTTAATTATTTGTCATAAAATTGTCTGTCTTACGAAATAATAATTTTTACATTTTATAAAAAAAATATTTCTTTTCTATACAAAAGAATATAATCTTATTCCATAATTATATAATTATTAATTAAAAAAAAATATTAAAATTTAAAATTATTATATTTCAAAAATAATTTTTCAATATTTTTAAAATTAATTTATTTACTTTAAAAAATACAATACATATAATTAATTGCTATATATATATATATATATATATATATATATATATATATATATATATATATATATATGTATATGTTTACTTACATGTGTTAAATACATTGTTGAAATGTCACTTATAAAATCACAGCACTTTTCTTCAGCAACAATGTATATTTTTGTACACGGCAACAATACAAACCACTCAGGCTACTTCACTTGCTTCTTAACAAAAACTAACAAATTGTAACCTTTCGCAAAACTATATCAATGCATTATTTCCACCAAAGTCAAGTTTAAGGCTGCTGTCCTCCGATTGGTTCATCACAATTATTGTCTCATAGCATTAAGCAAGATGCATTCTAGAGAGCAATAGTTGTTGTATTTAGGGAGAACAGCACATAAGAATTTCACTTTCTTACAAATTCAAAACAAATTATTTTACCTTTACTTGAACTTAAGTCATATGTGAAAGTTGGAAAGTACATAAACATATCGTTGACAATCTATCTTGCTTTCTTTCTTTATTTCAACATGTACATAAACATTACTATTAATTTATACTAGCATCAATTACACTCTCAATGATTTCTCTTACTTGTTTATGGGTCATTTCGTCTGAGATCAATAAGCCAATAATATTTTTTTTTCTCATTTGTTAGACAAAAATGGGTAACTGAAAATAAAGGCATTAGAGTTTGATTTCTCTTTTTGTTTTATTTTGCTATTATATGATGATGAGAATAAAGAAAGTGGTAAAAGTACTTATAATGTGTTGAAGATGAACTCGAACGAGATGGAATTAGAGAGATATCAAGTATTCGTATAATTAGTTCTTTGTTCGATTGAATGCATCGTTCTGATTAAATAAGTTGTTTCCTCCGAGATCATTGTCAGTTTTATGATATATATTTATAAGATTACACGCCATATGGGGGATGGTTTTCTTTTTTTTAGAAATATGAGTTTCGTTTTTAAAAGAAATTTATTTATTTCTATTAACAATGAATCCCATATCAACATTTACTCAAAAAAATATTTGTATATACTATATAATTTTCTAAAAAACTCTTAAGTATAAAAAATGTAATTAGTTGAATACAAACAAATCGCTTTTATTCAATATGTTTTCTTGTACTAGACATAAATTCTTATCGATATTTAGTGTAATAAAAATAAAGAATAGTATACAGGGAAAATATTTTCGATTACAATCGAACAAAAATTTCCGACACATTCATTAACTGATTAACAAATTACTGTGAGAAATTTGTATATTTACATAGCACAGAACGTTAAAATTTTAATTATTAAAAAAAATCAGTCCTAATTACAATACATCAGCATAGATGTAGATATTTAATTAGACCATTGAATCATTAAATACGATAAATATTATAAGAATTGTGAGAAAAACATTAAAGTAAATATAATATTCAATAGTAAAAGAATATAACCGCGGGGTTATTGAAAACTTTCAAAGGAAATCGAATCAAAAATGTCGTAGAGGAAAGATATAAAGTAAAGAATATCCATTTATAGTATTTATTTTCCAGGAAAACAATGTTTACTTTGTAAATATACAAGAAAGTTGCATGTTATTTGATAAAAGTATGTATTCTAATGAGGTATATTATTCAAATTTAAATAATTTGAATTCAATTTCTTCTTGTCTAGTTTCACACGCACATGTGTATATATTTAAAATATTTTAAAAATGTATTTAGTATAATTTATTTTATTCTCAATAAGATAATAAATAAAGAAATGGAAATTAACGTTTATTAATAAAATATGTATAATATATAAAAAATTATACTTTTTGGTATTTTGTTTGAATTGATAAATTGTACATTAATATTATTGTATTATTATTCAATTTGAATTTAACCCCATAAAATAATACATAATATCAGATGTATACATCATTATCAAAACTAGGATACAATGAAATTAATTAACCCCTTATGATTTTTTTACAATGACCAAAATATAAAATCGAGCGTTATTTTTTTCTAATAATTAAAATAATATATATATATATATATATATATATATATATATATATATATATATATATTACAAGCCTTTTATGACCCAATGCTAGATGAAAGTCTCACCAAAAACTTTCCAGTTCCATTTATCTAATACCTTTTAATTTTATTTCACACCGACGAATTTTCTTACATTCCTATCCTACTTCTAAGGTCATCCAAATGTGACGCCTAGATTTGTGTTTTATTAAAAAATATTTATACACATGTTTCTTTTTAATAAAACACAAATCTAATCATCATATTTGGATGACCCCATATATGAATCTTTTTTGAAGTCTTGTTATATTCTGAATTCCCAATCAATAATTTCTGTTGTTCATTCTGTTATTCGCATCAAGTATGGCTATTTGGGTTAAATGAGATTATTTATTTTTAATTTATTGTAAAATTTCTACCAGTGTAATTTATGTTTCTATAAACTGAATAAAAGATCATAAGTAAATTGTTAATATTGAATTATAAATTTATATATTTTGAGATTTTAACAGAAAGGCTCTGAGGATGATGGCATCGCCATTGAAATGCGTTAGTCGATATAATTATAGACTATATAATTATAAATAATAAGTGTACAATAAGTGATTATTGAACACTTTAAACTATTGTGATGTTGGGGTTAAAATTCATTTGTGAAAGATCATAAGTAAATAAAAAATTAGATGTATATGAAATAATTCCTTGTTTAAAGTCTCTTTTTTAATTTTATCTACTAGAAGTCGATTTCGTATATCAAAATGTTTCTATTTATTAATTAATTATTTATTTTTAAATTCATGAAATATAAAAAAAATATTTTTTGACATTTTAAAAGATATTTAAATTATAATAAATTGATACAATCTTATTTTTCGTTTAAAATTTTATTTTCTATTTGTTTTTTTCTTTATTTGTATATTTAATTAAAATATGTATATAGATCATCAAAAAATGATTGATCTGTGAATGAATTGATTAAGATATTTATCTTAACTGTACAAAACTAAAATAAAGTAATTTCTTTTTGATTTATAAACAGTAAACGAATGAGTCATGTACAACACTTTATATCTAATAAGATATTCATGAAGTCAATAATCAGTGAACAATTTTGTTAAATTATCAACCTTACATTAATCACGATTTCTATATCCATGACCTGAGTATTACCAATTATTTCATCGATATTGAGAATGATTTTGATCTAATTTAGTCCACGCACCGAGAAAAACATGATATATTATGCAATAAAAATAAATTGTATAAAATTCCATTTCATCTCGGAACACTTTCGTCGAAACTGAAACTTTTATCTATTTTCTATTTCGTTTATTTATAGGCAATTAACTATTGTCAGCAGATGTACAGCGACCACTCTATTACAAATATGTTGTTTTGTGTATTTTATCTAAAGTCCAATTTACTGTAACGAGACATAAAGTAACATTTGAGGAATATAAATATCACTTATTAGGTTACTGAGCCAAGCATATACCATTAATTTCTTTTCTGATATGGACACATGGACGACCTTGAGGATTTTTTTTTTAATATTAGAAAGTAACAACGTGTGAAATCACTCATCAGTATACCTATTTTTTTTTAAAACGATACATTTTTGTTAGACTGGAAGAAGTGACGATGATTAAAGACAAAAACCTTTCATTATTTATTTAATTGCATTTGAAGACCGGATCTAAAAAGATGTACGAATCTTTTAAAAGCTTTTTTAAACATCGAAATACTTTCAAACAATTTGAAATCATATTCAACTTTTATAAATTCACTCTTTCGTATAATTATTTAAAAATTTTAATTTATAATTTAATATAGATTTGAAATATTGGTTTTTTGTCAAAGGGACATTATTCACTTTTTAGAAAGTCACATTAATATCTATTTTTTTTTAAAAAAAAGATTCAATATATATATATATGTTTGTGTGTGTGTTTAAAATATAGTTGTATTGAAAATTTTAAAGTATTAAAAATTATTTTCAAATTATTTAATATTAATCAATTATATCCTGAATTATTAAATCTTATAATTTTTTTTATATTATTTCTATTACAAACTAAACTGTGTTATATTTTTTTATTATTCATTTCAAAATTAAAATGTACATTTCATATATAATATTTCTTACATACATTAAATCGTCTTCATAAATTATACCAAATAATTGACTTCATTCCACATTCGATTGGCACCTTTCATTTTTTGTAATGATATCAATAAACATTTATTGATTGAAATGTATAACATATTTTTGACTTTCTCGAACAAATTTTCTTTGTCACATTTTGAATTTATCGGATCATTTTGCAACTATAATTTTATTATACGTACTTTCGTGTAGTGAAATTTAATTCATATCTTATTACAATAAATTAGTATTTATGTATTAACAATAACAAAATAATTACCACACATATAGAACTAGTATGAATATGTTCTAATTTGGTTTCAACTTGATCACTTTATTAGTTTGTTATATTAACATATAATATTTTTAATTTATTTAATTAAGGTTAGTGAAACTGATTTATATTTTGGGTTGGACTGAAAGTTTGTTCTAATTTGAATCATAAATGATATTGACAGTGTATTTATTTATAAAAGTGATTTGTTAATTAATTTTGTCTTTAACTTACTAATTATGATTGATTTAACAGATGATATTTTGTAGTACAATTAAAAAACACATACAGATTAATTGAATAATATTTGTAGAATATAAATTTAACATCATGAACCAATTTTCAGTAAAAGTTCACGTTTTGTTAAGACTATGTTTACTTATAAAATATATGTAATCATATTTATAAAATTACAAAAAAAACTATTATTTTTAATTAAAAGAATAATATTCAAAATACATTAAAAAATAAAGCATTTTTTTAAAAAAAATATTGTCTTATTTACACTTTAAACCAAGATTTTCTAAAGATCATAAAATATATTTAATAAATAATTAAGAATAAAAGTATTATTATTATTTTTTTATATAATAGAATCTTCTAGGACTTTTAATTATATTTTCTCTTTCCCTAGTACGAACAAAGATTCTTGATTAGTGATGTAAATAAATATTAATCTCTATTCAAATATGTTATAATAAATTATTTTTAGTCACTTTTAAATATTTTTTATTAAATCATCTTCTATGACCAGTGTGTATTATATTATATAATATTTCTATCTTTAATAAAATAAGAAAGATAATTTTTAATAAAAAAAACAATAAATTATGTTATTTAGTTAATAATATAAAGTTTTATATCGATTTAAAAATCAATTATAAAATTAATAAACTAGAACTTAATAAAATCTAATTTGTTTCATATAATATAAGCTTAATTATTGAAAGCTCTTCACTTAAGTTTACTTCCACCTGCTACCTAGTTTACTAACAAAAGGAACTTCGGCCATAATCTCAAGTAAGTTTAATGTAAGAATGTAAAAGTCATTGAAGTGCGAATAAAATTACATGAAAAGAACTTAAGGCCGTTATAAATTATTAATTTTATAACTAAGATTTATATATATATATATATATATATATATATATATAATGCAAAATAAAAAAAATAATTTCAGAAAAATAGCGTTTCGAAAAAGAAAAGTTGTTAAATTTTTAAGTATAAAACAAAGGAGAAAAAATAAAATAAGTCAAGTATGAAAATTAAAAAGATTAATAGCACTCCAGCATTGTTTGTTGGATGATTAAAGAAAACAAGAAGAGTAATCAAAAAATGATTACTTGAATACAATATAATTTACATAAGAAGAGACAATCATGCGAACACTTTATATAAATATATTTAAAATGTGTAAATTTGTTACGAATGAAAGTATGTTTTAAAAACACACACATATTATATATATATATATATATATATGTTAACATGTGTGTGTATGTTTATAAAAATATGTATAGTAAACGTATTATTTTCTTTGAAATATTTTATTCCCAAAAAGGATATTACATACTATTGACTTTCTAAATTATTCCTTGAGAATATAATTTCTTTTTTCACACTTTTATTTAATAAAACTGGAAATTAATTATTAATGTATATAAACTGTTCATGAATCTTTTAAAATCCTATTTAATCTACTAAACTATGTTCTATTGTACTTACATATGTATAATTTTTTAAGATATTTATAATAATTGACATAAATTTAGTAACAACGATCATAAAATTTTTACAAATATGGATATAAATTAAAATTACTGCAATCATTTTAAATAATAATTTAATTTATTTTTTTTACAGTTTGAAACTCAATTTTTATTAGAAATTAAAAAAATGGCCTTGTCTAAAAACAAACAATTTATTTAGAATTATATTATAAGATTTTTATCCTTAAGGGTACTTTATTTTTTTGTTATAAATCTTGATAATTATTTTTTTCAGTGGCTCTAGAAGTGTTTAAGATACTCCATTGGAAATCTAAAAAAATATATACTTAGTTATCTTCAATTTTCTAACAACGTTATTTTTTCAAGTTCAAATTAACTCGAAAAAATAAAAATCAAAAAAATAGTTTCATAAAGAAAAATAACAAGACAGAAATAATGTTGATTAAATTTGCGAATCTCAAGAAAACTGAAATGAATAGACATTAATTAAACTACTATTGTTTATTATAGCTTATTAACATAGATCATATCCCACCTTGGATGCATACCTTGTTGTGGTGGTGGGCTTGTGTGTGTCGATGACATCTAGAACATTGAAAGTGTATACTTCCAGAAAGTCTAACGAAGGCAGTAAAGTCTAGATCGAGGCATCAGACTAAAGTGCATCCAGAAAAGTACGATTAATGGCTAATGAGGACAGAAGAGTCCAGCCCTGTAACTATTGGTCAACGATGATAGTAAAAGAATCACAAGTCGAAGATTTAAAAAAGTTTGTCAACTAGTTAACACTATTTGAGAAAGTAATAGGAAACTAGTATTAAACTCTTACTAATGAATTACATGGACAGACAAATCAGAACAATCCAAAATATAGTATAAAAAATAAGATTTTTAAATTTGGATATATTACAAATGGTGACAGTAGTGAGTAAATTCAAATATGAATTATTTGAAAAATATAATTATTTAAGTATGACAGTTTAAATATAAATGTTTGTTGATTTAATTTCTTTACTTGTTTGATAAACCTTATTCAGTACAAATGTTTGTATTTATATCTACATACATGCGTTTATTTTACAAAACATGTAATTATTTATCTGTATGTGAATTGATTAGAACAGAACAAAACGTTTTCCGGTCTTTATTTGTACAGACATTTGTATTGCAATTGTTTAATTTTTAAGCATTCTCTCAAAATGTGAAAAAATCAAATTGTATTGAAAACAATTATTTTTTAACCTTGTTGATATAGATAACTTAATTTGGTGAAAATAACTACTTATTTTTTTCAACAAACATACATTTTCTTTAATGATTATGTGAGTAATTCTTATTATATAGAACTATTAAATATTATTAGAATAGAAAATAAAATTCATATAACGGTATATTACTAAATACTATCTGTTTGAAGAAAATTTGTGCATTTTCAAAATTATAATATGTAAATATCAAAAACTGTAAAATGTTTTATTTATCTATTATTTTTATTTCTTAAACTGATATTTTATAAATTTGAATTAAATTTAAATATATTATTTAAAAATACGAAAAAAATGTTTTTGGAAAAAATATAAAAAGATATTTAATATATATTATTATTTATAATGCAATGTTTGTATATAAGTAAATATTTTTCGAAATGCACATCAATAAATTAAGGGGTTATACGCACTTGCGAGGCGCAAAAACGACGTTTTTTTAGGAATTTTTTTTAGAAACAGTTTTTATTTTGCAATTACAAATTATGGTTATTTGAATAGATCCTACTTTCAAGAATAAAATAACATGTCGATCATAAAAAAATATTGAAGTGCACCGCTCCTGCAGACGATGTTCCGAACGACCTCCAAAAAAATGCGCTTGGCGGTGATCTCCATATCGGTGGTTTGGATTATTTGAAATCAAAAAATTAGGTCAATTCTTTTAAAGGATAGATTAATGCAGGTATTGGAACGAAGGAATAATAAAAATTTTCATTTTTGACAAAATGGCGTCTACTTGAAAAAATTTTTTCGTTTTTTACTAAAATTTTCGCTCTAAATTGTTTAAAAAAAATAGTAATAATTTTTGTAAATCTTATTCCTTCGTTCAATACCTGAGGAATATATTTGAGAAGATTGTGTGAAAATTTGAGACCGATCGGTTCAGCCATTTCTGAGATATCGAGATCACCGACTATGAAAACACCGTTTTGAGATAAACGCGTTTGAAGTTTCGGAAGTAGTTTACACATAGTTAAAAATTTTTTACAAATTCAGGTGTATGTCCAAAAATATTTATCGGATTTACTTCAAATTTTCAGAGAATATACTCAAATATATGTGCATTCCGAAAATGCAAAAAAAATCGATTTTTTGAAATTTCTAATTGCGTATAACCCCTTAAGTGAATAAGTAATAAAATAGCCAAACGGTATTGTAAAAAAATATTTTATTTATATAAAATAAATCGATTTTTTCCCAAATTGTTCCTTATATAGAAAAAATACAATATATTTAAAGAAATACACAGACATTTTTTTAATATTTTATAATTTTTTCTCATGAATTCGTCTCAACCGAAAATAAAAGACATAATTTTATTCCAACGTATTTACATAATTTTCTAATATTCCTAGACAAAATTTTCTATAAATTTCACTCATTATTATCTACAAACAGAAATTAAGAATTAAATATTTGTTAATGTTTTCCTTTAAACGAGACATTCACATGAATATGAACATTTTTTATAATCTAATAAAAATGTTATTTGAAAAAAAATGTACATAAAGTAGAAATTGAAAGTAGAATTTCTAAGTAAGTGCATCTCTCTATACTTGTATATTCTTAATAAATACGTAAAATGAAACTGACAATGAACTTATTTAATGTCAATGAGATTATCAAAACCTGTACTACATATTGAAACTGGTTTCAGTAAATGAAAACGATCTAAAAATCAAGAGAGAATCTTATACTACTTACTATTATTAGATCGAGAATTATTATTTTTATATTTATTTAGTTGTTTTAATTACATTTATAATTATTTAATTACACAGGAATTAATTAATATGAAAATGGAAATATATATATATATATATATATATATATATATATATATATATATAATTACTATCCTTCAGATAAATTTTAATATAAAATTCATACAGAATATTTTTAATATTTCTATTAAATTTTTACTAGCATAATTATATATTAAAATAAACTTAAATATTATAAACAGAATTTTTAGAGTTAATTAATAAGAAAAAAATTAACAAGAAAAAATAATAAAATTTATATTGATTATTGTAAAATTAATTATTTAACAAATTACTAATAACATATTTCTATATTAATCAATTTATTGCAAACCTCTACTTAATATTAAAATATTATATTATAACAATTATTTATAAAATATTATAACGAGTAATGAATGCAGAACTGTTTCAACTTTAAAATGAATTCAATTATATTTTATATTCGTTTTTATTTTATTTGTATTTTCGAATTTATATATATATATATATATATATATATATATATATATATAGAGAGAGAGAGAGAGAGAGAGAGAGAGAGAGAGAGGGAAATCAACATCAGTCTTATCAGCATATATCATTCTACTGATGTACGAAAGTCTCATTAAAAATATTTATTTATAATTTAAACATAACAAAATATTTTACATAATTGAATCAGTCACCTCAACAGCAAAAAATTGAATAAAAGATATTCAATAATCACTTATAATAAAATGAACAATAAATGATCACTGTGTTTCTCTAAAAACAATGAACTTTCTGTAATTTCTGAGTGATTCTTTTATGTAAAATAGAATTATCTATGATTATTTTACACAAAAGAGAATTATCAATACCAAACGAATATTGAATCATCATAGAATTCTTATATGAACTCTATTCTTCTATACACATTTTTCTCGAGTTCAAATAGGATTCTTAAAATAAAATTACACGATGCTCATCAGATTTTATTCGAATAATTATTTATCTCCTTTTTTCTACATTTGTTTAGTGACTTAGCAGATGATAACTGCTCGATGTTTGGTTAGGACTATAGAGATAAATCGAAATTTGTTATCCTAAAGCAGAAGGATTATATATATATATATAATTTTTAAACAAATGTATTTATTTTTTAATTTATTAAATCTTGTATTAAAAAATATTTTGAAAATTTGAAATGTTGAAAGAATTTCTTTTTTAAAAAAAAATATACATTTTATTAACTGAAAAAGAAACAAGATGTATGTTCATAACGTTAAATACAAAAACAGAAAAAATAAACTGAAATTTGATTTTTTTAATTTAAACAGATTATTTTATAAACTTTTTCATTACAATAATTATTATACAATTACAAATTCTTGTGACATTGAATGAATTGATTTATTTATATAAAAGACCAAATATTACAATAAAAGTTTTCTAGATAATTAAAAAATATAATTAAATATTTTAAAATTCACAAAAAAAAAATGAAATTAAATCAAACATTTTACATAATTTGTAATATTTATTTTATATTTCTCTAATCGTTTCAGTTTGTTAATATAATTTTTAATTGCTCTTTTAATTACAAATATTTCATAAATTAATTAAATTAACAATATTTCTATTTGCTCTATAAATATAAAATGAGAATTGTAATAAAAAATATTTCCGTATTATTGTCTTCATTGACGTTTTTTATATCTAAAACACTTATTGAATAGCATTAAACGTTTCATCATATACTACGAATTAATTAATTCATATTCAACCATATTATCAAACAAGATAAACATTGTGAAGAATAATTAACACAGTACGCAATCCAAATGTGATGAAAAACATGAGATCTTCTTTAGTAACAAGAATAACTAAATATTCTTATCGTCATCTACCATCTGTAGATGCTAGCACACGAGAACAGTTGACTTACACCTGACTGATAAACTTTCTCCGGTCGTTGTCATAATTTTTATTGAACTCCCAGTATGTGAGATGTGTGCTGTACACGCGTCAAATTCGTACGTGAGGCGTCTGTCACATTAAGTATATATTTTGATTGTGAACATACATATTATTATTTTTTAAAAAAAGAACATATGTTCTGGAAATCGATTTTTTCAAAATAACCATTGATAATACTCGTAAATACAATTTCGTATTCGATCAGAAACTTGATATCACATTACTTTTCTTCCTCATTTTATGTTCTTAATTCATCTTAGAAAAAATAGGTTCTTAAAACACTCGAAAAATTATTTTCTGTTCTACTTCACTGTCAAAAATTATAACTTTTAAACCCGTCATTTTAAATAAACATATGGCTTCAAATCTGAATTACAAGCACATTATTAAGTATTTCAATATTCATCAAGAGTTTTCTTAAATGATTTTACATATTTATTTATTACCATAAACCAAGTTTATTTCTTTAGTATTTTATATTCATGATTTCTTACTTTAGTTAAATGTCTGTAAAATTTAAATATTTTATATTTACAATAGTTAATTATATTGAGTTTATGGAAATATTTTTAGTTTTTTATATATAAAATATTGTTTTATTGTTTTTATTTAATTCATATTACTATTTCTTCTTTTTTCTCTTCCCCTTTATATCATTTCTGATGTCAATTGAATCTCGACACTTACAACCTCGAGGATTTTTTAATTCTTTGAATCAAAAGATACTATTATTATTATTATATATTAATCAGGTGATTAACTATCTCAGCGCTAATAAGTGTTTTCTGTCTAAGTTCATCTCTTATCCAGAACTTATGGTTATAAATCACTCATCTTTCCTGTTTCTCTACTGTTCGTAAAGTAACAATATTTCCATCCAACCGCCAATATGTGGCACATGAATAAAATTTGCAGACAGAATTAGCTAGTCATCTGCTACTACAAAATTTCTCAGAATTTATGACCAACACTTATTGACATCAATGAAATTGAATTACTATCAGCTGTTGGCCAGGTTTTTATTTATGTTATTTATTATTGCTATATTCCATTTTTTAAGAAGTTTGTTTATTCTATCGTCGTAAAACGTTATTGGTTTTCAAAAAAATCCTCTATACATGATTTTATTTCTTCATAATCTTAATATCATTTTGTAAAGATCTAAATAAATGATAATTGATAATGCCATATTTTGCGAATATGTAAGATTTTCTCTATGATTCGAAAAATGGACAATTTTTTAGATCGAATAATAATACAAATTCTAATATATGATAAATGTATATATATTTAAATAGTTATAAAAACATACTTTTTTATGAATTAACAATAAACTATTTACTAGAAAAATAAATAATGAAAATATTCATTAATAACTTAAATTAAATTAAATATAATTTACTAGAAAAATGAAAAAATAGTACAATTATTAATAAAAAAATAAAAGTAAGTTAAATATTTAATTGCTCATATACAAAATATGATTAAAAAATTAAGTGAATTTAATTATAACGAAAATAAATTATATCTGAATTAAATAACAACAACATTTTATTTTTTATATTTTTATTTATGCATATTTTGATATTAAAATATTTCAAGAAATTAAAATTTAAATTCGTAAATAAAAAATAATACATTTAATATTATTATTTATAAATTACTAGTAATTAGAAAAATGTAGTGGTTTTATGCAACCTCACATACTAATTAGTAATTTATAGACTAGGAAAAAATCTCGTCAGTTGTTATATACAATTATATATTTAAATAAAAAATTGAAAATGAAATATATTTTTCCTCGAATCTAAATAATTAAAATGTTCAATATCTTATTTGATTAATGTAAGTTAAAAAATTATACTTAATTACCTGCTGTACTTTACCGAATTGTATTTATTTATTACGTATAATTGAAAAAGATAAAAATATTCGACATATTTTTTCAACATTATGTTATCTGAGTTATCTATTCTATATTTCTTATTAATTAAATATATTATATACATTTGTTTGAAAATTAATATGTATTACCTTTACACATACAATATATACCATGAAAGTCAGTATAAAAGTTTTTAAAATAACATTATGAATTGATATATAAATTATCAATAATATTAAAAAAAAGTTTAGTCATCTTTTTTGAACTAAATGATTCTATTAAGCATTATAAAATTACTTCTATTAATATACAGTATTAATTTTCTTTTTCGTTTCTATATCAGTCTTACAAAATGTAGTTGTAGTCTATATATTTTTCCCACAAATTATATTTTTTCATTATCATCTATTAAAATATTATCCTAATCCCACCATCTCAGGATTCATATTAAACGCCGTTAATGAATTGTCCCTGATATACATTGTTTTCAACTTCTTTTTCTATTTGTTTTAGTTCGATTTATATACATGTCTTTATAAAAAAAGTATATTATTAAAATAATAAATTAATTTCATATTTAATTATTACAAAATATTATTAAGATTTAACGAATTTTAATCTCTCCTAAATTCATTATGGACACTTTGGTTATTTAGTTATTTGATTATTGATATTATTTAGCTTAAAAATAAATTCAATATTTAAAATAACTTCTATGACTATTTCATAATTAATGATTTATTTTTCATTTTATACACAGGCTTAATTTTTTACTTGAAATGTAATTTCATTTTGATAGGTAAATAAAAACATGTTAATTGTTCTACCATATTATAACGTAAATTAAATCATAATAAAAACAAATAAATAGAGACTCAAATGAAGATAATTCAGTATCGATTTTATCATCATTTTTTATTATTATAAAACTTTATTATAAATCAATATATTACAAAATAACATACAAAATAGTACATAAATTAATCACAATATTTTTTACATGAATATAGGTGTATTTGACTTTTAAAACCAATCATCTTGGTTAACAAATATTTTAAAAATATTGATACATGAATCTTTATAAAATATATGTTAAATAATTATATATTAGAATGAAAATAGTAATGCTCTACGATTTAGAGTAAATGCATGAAATAAGTGACAAGATAATATATATGGCAAAGATACATTTATATATGTAGAAAATGTTAATGGTTTAATAATATAAATGATTATATGAAATGAAGTGGTTAAAATTTAAAATATATTAATAATAATTATTCGAATAATGTATATAACAAATTGTATTTATTGAAATCTCATATGAAATTCAAGTCAAAAATGCTTGTTTATTTAACTACTTCTAAACTGAATATGATTTAATGCTTGTTTGGTTGAAAGTAATGAAGGAAAAATAAAATGTGTACAAATGAATTATGATGATTATGTTACGGTTATTTTGGATATTTTTTTAGTTTCTAATTATTTATATTCATAAATGTATGTGTTTACATTTATTAAAGAAATAAAAGTAAAAATACATTCAAACCATACGAAAAAAAAACAAATAAAAAATCCATATTTGTCTAAGCTTCAATTAAAAATTACTTAATGAAACAAAGAATTCGTTTATGCTTCTTATTCAGGTTATGAATATTTCATACTATTTTGTTAAAAATACATATTCGAATATTTATAAATACCTATGTAACTAAGCCGTTTTCTTAATTAGAAAAGAACTTTATATTAATCACATGAAATAAAGAAAATAAAATATAAACAATACTTAATTTTTCTGACACATATCAGTAATTTAATTCTCTTCTTTTTTCAACGGTGTCCCTTTTTCATCAGTTTCGACTGATGGCCGCATCGGCGGTTGAAAACCATACTCTATTCTCAAATTCTTACCAAAATTACTTCTGTTTGATTTTGATTGGGGTTGAGCGTTTCTTCTATATTTCAATAAAGCAAGATTTGTAAAATCGTGTCCTTTATGATGATAATGTCCTACGAAATCGCACGGTTTAGCATTAAAAGCATATGTATGTACTGAAGCCGTTCCATGAGCAATCGGTTGTTTGTGTACAGTACTTAAATGCTTCGGTATTAATATTTGATAGCTTGGAGCGTACGAGTAATAATTTTGACTCTGTTGTACTTGTTGCAACTGTTGAGATTGGTGTTTAACATTCTGTTGAATATGTTCAGACTGATGTAAGTTCTGTTGAATCTGTTGAGATTGATGTTGATTCTGTTGAATCTGTTGAGATTGATGTTGATTCTGTTCAATTTGTTGAGCTTGATGCTGCGTTTGCTGCTGTTGAATCTGTTTTTGGAAAGCGAACGCTTGATTGTTCAAATGCTGTAATGAAGCATCTTTATACCCATATCCACTTAAATACCCATAATGTTGTTGATAAATCTGCGGTAAAATATGTGCAGTCTGATGTTGAATCGATTGTACGACACTTTGATCTTCATGATGATGTTTCTTATGATCGTGAATGAAAATAGGATACGGTCTTTCTATATATTGTTTTACATACTTGGGTACTTCAACCGGTACTGAAACTAATTTTGTTACTTGTACAGGGACTGGTTGAGGTACAGGGACAGCGTAAGGTTGTGGTACTTTTACTTCAACTGGATAAGGATGTGGTACTTTCACTTCGACAGGTACTGCGACCGGATGCGGTACAGGGATTTTAATATGTACAGGATAAGGTTTTTCTACAATTTTTGTAATTGGTTTCTCGATGATTTTCTCTACTGTAACTGGTACTCGTACTTCTTTTTCAACGATTTTTTCAACAGGATAAGGTTTATCGACATATTTTGTTACTTCGACAGGTACTTTCACTTCTACTGGAATATGAACTGGGTAAGGTACTTTAACTGGATACGGTTTATCTACATATTTTGTTCTCTCGACAATTTTTTCAACAGGATAAGGCACTGGATGAGGAACTTTAACTTCTACTGGATAAGGTTTATCGACATATTTAGTTACTTCGACTGGAACTTTTTTCTCGACGATTTTTTCAACTTCAACAGGATAAGGTTGTGGTACATGAACAGGGTATGGTTTATCCACATACTTTGTGATATGTATAGGCTTTTCGACAATTCTCGGTACTTCAACAGGAACATGTATATGTTTTTCGACCGGATAAGGAACTTTAACTTCGACAGGTATATGGACAGGTACTTGTACCTCGACAGGATACGGTTTATCAACATACTTGACAATTTCGATAGGTTTTTCTACGATTTTTGTCACTTCAACAGGATACGGTTTTGGAACTGGAACTTCTTTCTCAATGATCTTTTCTACTGGATATGGAACAGGAACTTCGACTTTATGTACAGGAATATCAGCTGTCTGGACAGAAAGTTCTGCATGTTGATCGTGAATTTCGATGTTTTGATTTGTTTTGGAAACTTCTTCGACAACTTGTTCTTTATGAGAAACATCGATCAATTGCGCATTTTGAGTTAAAGCGGTTTGTTCATTAATAAGATGCTGACTGCCCGAAACTCCTACATCGGTTTGTTGATATAACGCATGTTGATCATTTTGGTACGCTCCATTTAATCCAACAATTTGTTGTTGTGAATTATCAGAAACATGGCTAAGACTTCCTTTATTATCATAATAAGCAAACTGGCCTATATAATAAGGTACACTTTTTTGTACTTCGACAACAGTTCCTAGATGTTCATTTTGTTTCAATATTCTTTCATGGTTACAATCTGTTAAAATATTTTCAATCTTTTCACCTGAATTCTGAATCCTTAAAGCTGCTGTTATCGGAGCTAAGAAACTATTACTAACCGGTCTTGGTGTTACAACAATAGAAGGTTCTGTCGGATGACTATGAACGATTTTATTAACTTCCGTTTCGACTGTATTTTGAGTTGTTGAGAAATAATCAGATTTGTCGTTAAAATTCGTATTGATCTCTATAGATCCGGTGATTGATAACGCAGGTTCTGTTGTTACAGAAACACCAGGCGATGTTAAATCAGGAACAACGATTGGCTGAGCGAACTTTTGTCCAGAACTTGCTTTGTGAGCATTATGATTCAATAAATGTCCATGAATAGTCGATTTTAAATCTTTGAAAAATCCTCCAAAATTTAAATTTTTACGATTTCCACTTTTCGAATAGAGAATTTCTGGTTTTTTGGTAGTTACACTTATGGAATTTCCAACATTTGAAACTGCCTCTTGATTGTTTTCAATGGCACTGTTCAAATCTAACACGTCTTTGCCTGTAATTAAATTCTGTGTACTTTTGACAAGTTTCGCGTACGAGTTAAAACTTTGATCAGAACCTTGTCCTGTACTAAACACAGTGCTACTTTGTGCAGTCGGTTTAAATAAATTTATGTTTTTACCCGTTTCAGAACCTTGCGAATGAATTATTTTCGTACCATACCCACCAGCATTTTCTAAATTAATTCTTGTCTGATGGAAACTTTGATTTAAATCTACTTCAGAAACTTGTTCTTCATTCACATCTTGACTAAATTGTTCACCTTGATTACCATACGTTTGTAATTCTCCACCTCCTTGAACATAACTGCCGGATTGTTGTATTTCTTCTTGTTCATTTCCGTTAAGAATAAATACATTCTGAACGCCTTTTCTTCGCTGAGATATTTCATTAGAAAATGATTGAGTAGAATAAGCATTGGTATTTCCAATTTCGACAGTATTTTGATGTTCATCTCCTTGAAGATATAATCCTTCACTAGTACCTTGCTGAATATCTCCTTGACCTTCATTTTGAATCGAGACACTTTGTTGTTGACCAGCAAGTTCACTTTGTCCAATACTGTCTTGAGAATGAACAATTTGTGATATAAATTGATTAGAAACGCCACCATTAAGGGCTTGACCTCCATCTAATTGTTGTTGATGTCCAATTTGATTTATTTGTTGCTGTTCAACAATTTGATTAGCATGTCCACCTCTTTCTCCACCTTGCAAATAAACGAATTGTTGTTCTTGTCCTGAACTTTGCGATAATTCCGAATAACCATTTCCGTCGACATTTCCTCCATTATCTTGATAATAAGTTATTTGCGAAGCAGGTTGTTCGACTGAAGACACTTGAGAGCTTAATGATGCTTGAGAACCGTCACCTTTAACTCCATTATCGCCATTTGTATATATAACTGAATGTTGACTACTTGTAGCCACTCCTGGACTTTGTGAATTTAAAACAGGTTGATGTTGTTGATTATCTGCATAAATATTTCCAGTTGTTGGACCTATATTCGGATCATGAACAATAGAAGATTGTGCATGTCCTGTAGGTTGTATCTGAATATTTGTGGATGTTTCTACTGGAGTTGAATGTTGAATATTTGTTGTGTACGGTACTAGAATTTGACTATGCTGTTGGCTCACTGAACTGTCTGGCCCAGAATGTAAATTTGATGTAACTGGAACTGACTGAATCGTTTGATATGTACCTCCTCGTGTCGGTTGTTTTGATACTGATTCACCGACCTAAAAGATTTGTTTGATATCAATTTTCACTGCATTAATATCATTTTTAATAGCAAGCCTTAATATAAGATTTATAATTAATGAAAATATTCATACCTCTCCGCCATCTTTTAAAGCTTTAACAGCATGTTCTCCTAAAGCAAACTGTGCCGTTACTTTACTATGTCCATCATTGGTACTATATTCAACAACTGGATGATACCCCCAATCATCAGCAAAATAACGTACTCTACTACTTACACCTTTTCTTGGTAAATGTACGTAATATTTACCATGAGCGAATTCACCATCACGTGATTCTGTTTTGCCATGACCAGTTCCGTCATCTGTGCTCGCTATATCATATCCATATTGATATTTTGGAGGATCCTAAAATAATATTAATAATATAGTTACTAAAATTATATGGAAATTAGTTTCATTAAATTGTATAACTTTCTATTAGTTTCAACTTACATACATATTATTGTTATAAATATAATTATTTTATTGAATATAGATAAACAACTTTTTAAATTTATATTTCCAATTTGAAATTTTCATTTTTGCTTAATTGTAAATTTTCAATAATTTTTTTTATATATTTATTTGTAAAATTAAAAAATCTCTCTCTCTCTCTCTCTCTCTCTCTCTATATATATATATATATATATATATATATATATATATGTCCCTCATTTTCGAGGGTTGAGCATGAAGGCCGACAACCTCATCTTGTAAAAAATAACTGTCGAAAAGTGAGTAAACCCCGAATAAAAAAATCTTCACCAATCCGCCTGGTCAACGTGGTGAATAGTGGATTGGTATGGGCTTTATGATATGATGTGATATGATATATATATATATATATATATATATATATATATATATATATATATGTAATTAAATTGATTTTGCAAACAAATATAAATAAACCAAAATATTTTCTTCATAAAAAAATACTTTTTGTTATAAAAATATTCAATAATACATTATCTAATTTGTTCCTTCAATAAGCATTTTAATGGCAATAATCACCTTTAGGATGTAAATACATTTTGCAATTCTGTACTTTGAAGATGTCATTACTTATGAGAAGAAAAAGAAACGATAAATGAACATTGAACATTTTCGTGATTTTTTTTATATTAAAGATTGATTTATTTGTGATAAAAATATGTTTTACCAATGAAAGAATATGAACAAAACGAATAAGAAGTTAAATAAAAAATATAAACAAAAGTAGATTATAGTTTAAACATTAAATAAATAATTATAAATCACTGATAAGATAATATAATAAGAATAAAATGGAAATGAGTTAGTCATATAACACGAAGAAAAGACCACTGATGGACAAAAAAATGATTGATTGGAAACACAGAAATATAAAAGACCAACGAATAGACCTATGGTTATATAAAATAAAAACATGATGATTTTCATTGAGGTGGAAAGAACGAGAAAGGTATTGGATCGTTGTAAATGGACAATTTTGGAAAAGGTCTTTATCCAGCAGTAGATAGTAAGAAATTCACGATATATACATACATTCATATATATATATATATATATATATATATATATATATATATATATATATATTATATCAACACGAGTTAATATAAAGAAAAAAGAAAATATTCATTGTGTAAAAAATATCGTAATTTGTCTTCAAACAATACAAAACATTCATGCAAGGTTAACACGAATGCACTGAGATTTCATTAGTTACGAGTATCGTATATGTAAAAAGAGAACAATTACAAGACAAGTATCCGACTTTTTAACATTCAAAATGAATGCTTGTAAAGCTAGTTAGAGATTTTGTTATGGAAGAAAATATTTTAATTAAACTGTATTCCAAAAGTGATTTACTCGTTAAACAATTGTTCAACTAATTTTTTATGAGAAAATGTTTACATACTATTTACTCACGGTATAATAAATACATTTTAATTATCAGTATTGATTTCATTCTCTGTGTATTTTTTAAAACAAAGGGCTATACAAATATTTAATTATCTAATAACAAAATAGCTGTCATTCTAATTTCAAGTAAGAACTAAGTTTATTATTTCGGTACGATCTAGTTTATTTTTTATTTATAATGTTTTTATCTCTAATTAAATTTATAAATAAAATATATATTCGATATTTTATGATGTATACTTTTTAAATACAAAATATTAGTAATAAAATATTATTAATATATCAAATTATAAAAGATATAAAAAAATGATTACGTTATCAACTGAATTATTTGAAAAAAAATTCTACTAATATCTAAAAATTTTGACATACAATTTAAAAAAAATGTTAAACATGAGCTGCTGGAGATATGTAGAATAAGGTATAATTTTTTACATTATGTATTATATTAAATCATACAAAAACGATTTAATTCATACTGAAAAATATTTTCAATCTATCAACATGTATATAAATTTGTTGTTTTTTGCATCCCTGTTAATCAATCTCGTACATAATTATTATACAAATTTTATGATTCAAACAGATTTAGGTCTCAACAATGTTTTCACTAAACAGAAACAAAGACTTGTTCACAGACTACAATTCATTCAACGCAAATTATAAAAGTTTCTTTATTTTCATTATTAATGTTTATGTTTGTTCACAGCGATTTTTGTAAATGTACTTTTATAGCTATTATGCGAAACATTTTTTTTATATTTTAAACTAAAGTGTAAGTGTTTTGTTCATTATTTTGTTACCTTATCTACACTTGGCACTTTCACGTATCCCGGAGGAGGTGTGGCAGTAGTATATATTATTAGAAGCAGCACTCCTATAAGCGGCTGAAATAAAAAAAATAATTAATACATTCAGAAATTATAAACGCATGCACACACAAATATATATATATATATATATATATATATATATATATATATATATATATATAACCGTCACTCAATTTACGCGGAGTATCCATTCCATGTGGATTTGTTTTACGCGAATGAAAATCGTGTAAATTGAGTCTGTCAGTACAATAGAAAAATTATTGGAAATAAAAGCTAGTAAACTTGTAGAACCACATATTTATTTCACATAGCTTAACAAAAAAATAATGACGTTTTAGAAAACAAAAATAGATAAATTTTATTCGGTGTCACCATCGCTACTGTAATTCAAAACAATCAACCTTTTATATATTTATATCGTGCTTTTATACGTTCAAGTAAGAATTTGCGTCACTCTGATATATAATAAATTCCATGAAAAGTTCTATAAAATGATATCTATCTGACCGCGTATGAAAAGTGCCGCGTAAATCAATACCGCGTAAAAAAAGTCCCGCGTAAATAGAGGTACAATTTGCCTTTTATAAAAAAAACTCACGTAAAAAAAGTACCGCCTAAATAGAAATATAATTTACCGCGTAAAAAAAACTCGCGTAAAAAAAGTCCCGCGTAAATTGAGGGACGGGTGTATATATATATATATATATAATAAATAGTAAAGATTTTTTTTAATGATCATTAAAGATAAATTGAAAATGATTACTCTAAAAAACAATATCCTAAAAAAATCTTAAAAAGAAACCAATAACAATATATTGACATTATTGAATCTTTTTAAAATGTTTAGCGTTAATCTCATCCACTACTTCCATTTAATTTAGTCCTGATGATTACTAAAAAAGAATATTTCTACCTTTATTCGATATTAATGCCATTTTTCACTTATATAGAAAACATATTTTCTAAAAAACATATTTTCTATATAAATTAGAATTTTTTGAATATAATACATTATTTATAATTATTATAAAAATATTTTTATTTATAACCATATATATATATATATATATATAATATTTAAATCATAATTAATTTAGTTCCATTAATTTCTCTTCGATTTAATCCAATAAAATTAATATGAAATTTGATTGTTATATAAAAAAAAATATTACTGTTATTTTTTTTAAAAAAATAACACAAAACATAATAATTGTCCAGTAAGATATAAATTATATAAAAACAGTAAAATAAAATAAAAATCAATGTTTAAGGATAACAGTGAAACAACACAAAAAATGTACACTAACGAAAGTTTACCTGATTTAATTTGACCTGGTTTATTCAAAACAGGAAAACATTACAGTTTATATAACTAATGATTGACAAAAACATTTTGAATGACTTATTACTGTTAAAAAATGTAATAAAGAAAGAATGAAAGTAAAATAACATGTTCTGAATTTTTATTTCAAAGTACTTTTTGTGTAACCTGTTATCATTCACAGAAGATTGTTTTAATCCAAAACGAATTTGTACAAAGTATTACATAAAACTGTCGTGAATGGTCATTCAATCTGCACATTACATAAAAAATAATAGTAATAAAGCAAAGTCTGGAGAACTGCGAATGAAAAGTAAATAATCACATCGGTAAAATAATTATATAGTCAGACTGCATTGTAACGAATTAATAGAGTCTTGTTTTATTTCAGATATATTAATATGAATCGGTAGGTAATTTGTACGAATTTTTTTTAACAAGAAATTTACTTCACGTAGGAAACAATTTACGTTTAAGCTATTTATAAACGAAATGTGTGAAAGTAAATTCTTGAAATTATTCGGATATGCAAATCTGGTTTAAATTCACATCATTTTTAGTAAACAAATATTGTAAGCTAGAAATTTACATTTTCTTTTCGAAACGATTTTATATTACTAATTAAGTTTATCAAATCATGTTTATATTATATATTTATAATTATATAAGAGTCAAGTAAACGTAAAATATATTTTTTGAATTTAATTATTAATTATCACACACACACACACACATATTATATATATATATATATATATATATATGTGTGTGTGTGTGTGTGTGTGTGTATAAACATGTGTATATGTATTTACGTTTATATACAAATTAATACAAATATTTTATAAAAAATAATTAACTACTTCTTAACTTCAATAAAGACCTTAAATTTTACATCATCAGTCGTTTATAAATTCATTACAAAAAAAAATGCACAAATGAACTTAATTACAACCGTATTTTTTTCGTGATTGTTCAATACAATTTCACATAAAATTGCAATTGTACATAAAATTTGCAAAAAATGCATAAGATATCTTTCTTCGATTATTTTTGATATTTATCTTGTCTTCAAATAAAACTGATATAGAATTTTAATAGTACATTTGATTTCTATTTTCAAATTAAATTAAAGAAATCTTTTTTTTAAAAAAAACAATAAAGTTAAAGAACTTTAAAATTCATTAAATTATGTATATAAAAAAATTCACATACATTATTTTCTTTTCCATTCAACCATGACAATTTTCATATGTCTATTCATAATTATCACCTAAACACTACAAGATATCTTGTGATATTTAGATGATAATTTGTGTTAAAGTGAATTTCCCACACGGTCAATAAAATGATTTTAAACCGAAATTTCATATAAAGACAAATATGCAGATGAAATATAAATAGACAAGCTCAATATGAGATCACTCCTTACTACTAAAACAGCATAAATATTGTCTTACAAAAATTTAACGAAAAGATATTAAACATTTCAAAAACAAATTTCAATTAACTCTGAATACAAGTTGAATAACATGCAACATGTTTAAATAAGTGTTTGTAAAAAAAATGTATACATGAAAGTGAAAAGTATATCAAAGACAGACTACTTATGTAAATAATACTTATAATTTTGAATTAGCATCAACATATGCTACATCAGTCAACAGAGCAAGTACTAATATTTTTTGACTGTACATAGTACTTACATGATTGGCACTCTGCTGACTTGTACCGAAACAGGAAACACGAAAAACAACTTTATAAATTATCGATTTTAATATACAATATCAAAAACATGAGGGTGTTGTTATACGTGTAAACAACACGTACTATATATATATATATATATATATTACTCCGAAACTGGACCCACACCTGTTTCAGAAACGTCACGTAATAAATACATATCTGTACTTTCTTTCTTAAATCTGTTCTGTCAGGTTCTTTTCGATGCTTGATCTATCCACTACGAATATTGTGAATTCGCTGATCACTTGACACACTTATTTTAAAAACTGAACTGTTATTAATTCAGACACATTAAACCAGATGTTTAAATATTTGTTACGTTTTTGATTTTTATTTTGGGAAACTTGTGACAGTTAATTGTTCTCGTGTTTAGCTATCAATAAAATCAGAGATAGTCGAGTTTCCAAACAACTTGATTTATCACTTTCAATGTTATTTCAAAATGTATTTGAAAGTAGAAATGAAAAAATACATGTCCGTTGGAAATGAAGTATGTATTTATTATACGTGAAATGTCGTAAATCAATCGACGAATGTGGTTTTATTTGGATTGAGAATTTGTTATATTATTTTCTGTCGAATATATACACATACAAGTATGTATTTCGATTTTTAAAATAAAAAAAAAGATTAGTGAAACATGCACAAATGTTTATTTATTCGAACTGGTAGGCATTCATTGCCATTTAAAGTAAAACGTCGAACCAAAGCAAATTTTAAAAACTTGACCTGAAAATGAAATTACAGTTCTAATAAAAATTTCTCATTTCATATCCACTGAGTGTAAATAAATTCATGTTAAAGAATTAAAATTGACCTTACTCTATGTCTTTTACAAAAACTACAATTTACATAAAATAAAATTATTATAAAATGAAATTTATATTTAACACTAGAACTACCAAGAGCGTCATTTTGACGATTTTCAAATTTCGTGCTTAAAAATTTCGATATGATTTATGTATTGTTCTAGAATTTTATGACGACTTTTAATGAAATATAAGAACAATTAAATATTCCTATTCAATTTCCACTTAGCTACTTTAACTTCCATAATTAGTATGACCTATACCTATTTATACCAAGACACGTCAAATTGACGACATTAGCAATCTCAAAATTTATAATAATTTATATTTAAGTGAATGTAAATACGTATTGATGTCCATCCTTGCATACACATATATCGCTTTCAGACATTTCCTGGAAAAATTTTAGGTACATTTTTCATATGAAAAATAGGTTGCAATCATTATCAGTTGTACTTCTAATGTGATAAAGTTCTTGGTGCAAAATGTAATCTGTGAAAAGTCCAATCTGGGAAAAAAGTATGAACATATTTTTATTAAAAATTCAAATTTATTTCTTGTAAATCCTAGGCAACAATGAAACGATTTACAGGAAGCAAAAAATTATTCGAAAATTCAAAGAACTCACTGGTATAAATGAAGACAGTTCGGATACTAATTCAAGTAATAATGATTTAGACATATCTTGCGTGGAAAATAAAACTGATTTTTCAGACTCTGAAGAAGCTGAGGATGAAATTGAAGTACGAGATATTGAACAAAGTGAAGAAGATCAATATGAAAGTGAAGATTCAAGGAGTGAAGATGAAATTCCCCAAAATAGCCACAAACGCAGTAAGCGATTGCGAATATGTTCAGATACTGAATCGGATAGCCAAACAGAAACCGAACCAAGACAGCAAAAAGACATTGCTGTCGACGGTATTGAATGGGAAGAATTAGGGAATGGTTGTGTTGGTAGATTGCCATTACATACTATATTCAAGGATACTTTGGGCCCAACTGGTTATGCGAAGCGAAACATTATGCTTGGTAATGTTAGTAGTGTATTTCGGCTTATAATTGATAATAGAATTATGAGCCACATAAAAGCTTGCACTGAGCTACAGACCAGAAACATTTTACAGAACGACTGGAAAATTACTATGGACGAATTATATGCTTTTATAGCCATTTTGTATGCTCGAGGAGCCTACGAAACAAGAAACATGAAGTTATCGTATTTGTGGTCCAAAAATGGGGACCTTCTTTCTTTGCCGAAACTATGAGTAGAAACAGATTTTCGGAAATTATGAGATTCATTCGTTTCGACAAAAAAGCGAGAGGAGTGTTCGCTTACGAACTGACAAATATGTTTGTGGCAAGTGTTCATCACAGATAACATGTATTTGTAAAATATGTGATTTATAGTTATTCAATACATATCAAATGTGCTATAATATAAATGCAAATAGAAAGTGTTTTTGTTTGTTTTTTTGTATTAATAATTAATGAATTATTATATTAAGTATAGTTTTTGTTAAATTATATTCTTTTATTTACATAAACTAAGTGAAAAGTTAAAATGAAAGCCATGATCAAAAATACGTCAATTTGACGAGTGCGGTAAAACTAGGTATATATTTAACATCGGTAGTTCTAGTGTTAATAAAAAAATTGTAATTATTTTACCAAAAAAAACCTTTGTGGAAATCAATTTCAAATTTAAATCAATCATATGATACTTTAATTAAATAACAGTTTCAAAAACAAATCCAACAAAAAATAAACTTAATGGAATAAAATGATAAATGAAAATTCATTTTTTCAGTTTATATTATTGTAAAGGATTTTACTGATTTTTTTAATTGAAAATACTCCGAACTTCACATCATTATTAGAATTACTTCCTTTTTAATAATTTTATTCAAAATATTATATATCATCTTTATTGAAACTCAAATAGTTTTTTCATCAAATAAATACAAACATCTAGAAACAAAATTCATAAGTACATTAGTAAAAAAATATTATTTAATAAAATATAAACGAAAGAAAAAACAAAAATAAACGTTACACAAAATCACAAATATACTGGAACTGTCTCGTGTTTAATAAGAGAACAAAACCAACAAACAATACTAAATAATTGATATCAATCATCTGGTAACAATGTAATTTGCTCATTACTTGACTTCATTACATATTTAGTAATAAACAAACGATGAGAAAGAATGTTAAATGTCTTCATGTTGTATTAAAGCTCTTCATATGAAATTATTTTCTGTATACTTTCTTAAACGACTAGTAAGTTAACTTATTTGTAACAATAAAACAAGTAGTTTTATTGACCTTGCTATTACTTATTATGTTCACGTTCGCATGTGAACTTTTTTAGCTCTGATTTCACTATTTATCTCGTTTTAAATTTCAATTTAACAGTAGAGTTTGTGATTCGAATTTTTATTACTAGACGTTATCAATATAAATTTAAAAAATAAAAATATATATGTAAATAATTTTCTTTTAAATTATATAAAATTAATGGAAAATCTTCTAATTTATATTTTTTATTTACCCTAACAATATTTATGTAATAAAATATGTATTATAATTATTAAAAAAAATTAATAATAACAATTAAATTGTTCATGAATTTGTTAACAATAACCGATATCAAACAATTTCCTTCATAGACAATTTTTAATTAAATGTAATAAATTAATTTGTAAAACTATACATTCTACTAGATGAAGATAAACTTTGTGAAAGTTATCACCAAAATTAGTAATAGCTGTACAGATAATTTATTAGTTCAAAAAGAAAGAACTCGAGTTTTATTTATATCATAATTGAAAGTTTGTGTTCATACATATATTCATAGATTATATATATATATATATATATATATATATATATATATATATATATATGTATATGATTTTTTGACTACATTATTGTTTTCTCAACAAGTTCAGATTAATTTGAAAAAGAACAGAAGCATTAGACAAAGAGAATCAAAAATTGGTTTTATAATAAATCACGAGACAAAGTCATATACAATAAATTGGTAGATTAAAGAAAAATAAAATTAAAAGTAATAAAAATAGAAAGAATTAAAATTGTGTTTATTAGCACAAAAGGAACATTTATAGATAAACAGAATAATAAAATTTGGATGGTGTTACTTCAAAGGAAATTTTTATATTATTAAATTGAATATATTTCTATACGTTTGGAGAAAAATATTAGATCAATATATCTTATCTGTTCTAATTTAAAATTAAATAATAGAATAATGTAACGACTCTAGATAACACAGAGAAGTATGGGAAGATGTATATTAAAAATAACATGTACAGATAAGAAAATGATTAAGTAGATTTGGCAACGAATAAAAGTTATAAATGATTTAATAAAAGTAATCAATTGAAAATGGAAATAGACTTGTCATAAAACAAGAAAAGAAGATTACCAATAAACAACAAAGATTATTGACTGGAAATCCAAGTTACAGGTGAACCCATGAATACAGGTATAAAAAAATTTATTCATATGGAATGGGAAAAAAGGTAATAGATCAATAGAATAAAAAGAATTGAAAGAATTCTTTATCTAGCAATGGATAAAAAGAGCCTGCTGTATCCATTGATTATATAGATGTTTTTTTTAAAGTGTGATAGAACTTTTAATTGAATCCTTATCGAAAGTTCTATCTAACCTAAAAACACCTTTATCATACCTTTATATATACATATACAAACACACACATGTATATATACATTGATGCACATAAATCATGGCACACATGGGTAACAAGCAATTTATTGATATAATTCAATGAAGTCGTTAAATTAAAAAATATATATTTAATTGAAAATAAATATAATATTCATTAAATTTATTCATTATATAATATTCATTATATTTATTTTCAATTAAATATATATTTTTTAATTTAACGACTTCATTGAATTATATCAATAAATTGCTAATGTTACCCATGTGTGCCATGACTTATGTGCATTAGTGTATATATATATATATATATATATATATATATATATATATATATATATATATATATATATATATATATATATATATATATATCTGATTAATATTTCCAATTTCAAAACAAATCTGATTTTTTGATTAACATTCTTCTTCCTTTTTATTAATATTTTTTTAAGAAATAGTCATCGAATTTCTTAAAGTTTTCATGAAATTCTTAACACTTTTAAGTTATTTTTTTTATATTTCAATAAGTATGTTTTTTATCTATAATATTAATAAATTTTATCAATTTTTTTTAATCCAAAAGGTGATAATTATAATTTATAATAATTATATTCAAATAAAACAATTCAAAAATATTTACCAAAAAAAATATATGTAATTGTTTTAAGGGGTTATACGCAAATAGAAATTCCAAAAAATCGATTTTTTTTGCATTTTCGGAATGCACATATATTTGAGTATATTCTCTGAAAATTTGAAGTAAATCTGATAAATATTTTCGGACATACACCTGAATTTGTAAAAAAATTTTAACTATGTGTAAACTACTTCCGAAACTTCAAACGCGTTTATCTCAAAACGGTGTTTTCATAGTCGGTGATCTCGATATCTCAGAAATGGCTGAACCGATCGGTCTCAAATTTTCACACAATCTTCTCAAATATATTCCTCAGGTATTGAACGAAGGAATAAGGTTTACAAAAATTATTACTATTTTTTTTAAACAATTTGGAGCGAAAATTTTAGTAAAAAACGAAAAATGTTTTTCAAGTAGACGCCATTTTGTCAAAAATGAAAATTTTGATTATTCCTTCGTTCAATACCTGCATTAATCTATCCTTTAAAAGAATTGACCATATTTTTTGATTTCAAATAATCCAAACCACCGATATGGAGATCACCGCCAAGCGCATTTTTTTGGAGGTCGTTCGAGACATCGTCTGCAGGAGCGGTGCACTTCAATATTTTTTTATGATCGACATGTTATTTTATTCTTGAAAATAGGATCTATTCAAATAACCATAATTTGTAATTACAAAATAAATACTATTTCTAAAAAAAATTCCTAAAAAAACGTCGTTTTTGCGCCTCGCAAGTGCGTATAACCCCTTAATTAACATATCTAACATTTTTGACTTTATATAAATTTTAGTTCGAATTCCAATTATTCCAAACATATTTCTTTAATATTTATTTCTCATCAAATAAAAATGACTGCTTATTTTAGAAATATAATACAATATTTAATTCTTTACTGTTTAAAATTTTCCAGTAATTTTTTTTAATCGTGCTATTTTCCTAAAGATAATAAACAGTAATTGATTATTATGATTCTAGTTATAAATATCTACAATTAGACCACGCTTAATGTAGATAATAAATCTTATGATCACTTTATGCGAATTCACACTATTCGAAATTATAATTATGTGTAAAATATGATAATTGGTTCCAGCTCAACGGAAATTTTAGTTTGCATTAAACACGACCTAGTATCGCGTTATACAGTTCCCATTAAATCAAATATCGCATTATTCTAACTCGCATTAATTGCAACCTAACTGTATGTGTAAATGTATATATATATATATATATATATATATATATATATATATAATATTTGTTAATCATAAAATTACATATTTTATCCTAAAAATTTAATACACCTAAATTGTAATATATGGATCTATATTCATAAACGATCTTTTTTTAAAAATTAATGATATTCTTTTGTACATAAAATTTGCAAAAAATGCATAAGATATCTTTCTTCGATTATTTTTGATATTTATCTTGTCTTCAAATAAAACTGATATAGAATTTCAATAGTACATTTGATTTCTATTTTCAAATTAAATTAAAGAAATCTTTTTTTTAAAAAAAACAATAAAGATAAAGAACTTTAAAATTCATTAAATTATGTATATAAAAAAATTTCTAAATTCACAGTCATCAATTCCGCTGAAAGTTTGCAAAAAGTTAAACTAATAGCAAAATATCACAAAAAGAATAACTTTAATGATATGTATTCAACTCTTGAGACAATAAAAAGTTAAATATGACAAAGTGATGTATTGAAATGAAAACAAATAATTTAAACCAAAACTTTAAAACATTTATTTAAATTAAATTTGTAAATTATATATATATATATATATATATATATATATATATATATATATATGTATTTAACTTAACATCAGTTCAAACACCTATAAAAATATCAAACCAAATATACAATGTTCTGAGTACTATTAATTAGAAATTCAACAAACACTACCTTGTTTATACCGTGAAACCGTCCTTGACTCTTTCTTGACAGTGAACTTAATAATGATTGCAGAGATTGTTAAACTAACAAATTGGTTTTAATAAATATGCATTATATACAAGTGAATATTTTATTAATTTATTTGAATGAAAGTTGTTATAAACTTGTTTTTAATTTTATGACAAGTTTCGTCAGTTAAGAACAACGGTTTTAAAGTTATACATTTTTTTTATAAAATGATGTTAAGTACTTTTTCTCGATCATTAATGTTAAATGTATTTAATTCGTCGTTTTCAATTGGAAAATGATTATTGTTCTTAAATTAATTATTACTTAAAATAACATGACATCTAAATTAAAATCGATTTTTCGAATCTATTTTGTGTATACTTTATTTTTAGAAAAAATAATTAAGTTAAATAATATGCCATATTCTCAGTATTAATAACATTTTTTAACAAATTCTAAATGTAATAAATAGAATAAAAAATTGATTATATTAGGTTGGCAAATATCTCCCTTCCGCCTTCTGGTCTTTTGAATTTCGCAGCTATATAAAAAAAAATAAATAAATAAAAAATAAAAAAAAGCGGAAGGGAGATACTTGCCAACCTAATATATTAAAAATTAAATTTTTATTTTTAAGGTTAAAAAATTATATTTTTCTTGCCTAAGTAAACTTTCAATAATATCTAATAGTTAATAAAAATCATAATGTTTATATAAATACATATATATATATATATATATATATATATATATATATATATATACATATGTGTGTGTATGTACAGAGGAAGAGAAGAACGTAAGAAAGAATTTTGTCAATTTTTTTATATAAAATATTCAACTGTATAAATATTAGAAAGAATCTTGGGAAAAATAAAACAGGAAAGACTAGCGGCAATACAAATATGATTATAGAAGGTAAAAACTAGTTACACAGAAAAGTTCGAGATGAATTCTAATGAATATATTTTGAACAGAGTTCAATAAAAAAGGAAACTTGTAGTTAATATAAAACGAAGAAAAAAATAAATTGACATAATGTCTGCTATGACAGGATATATTTAAAATAAATAATTTTAAATATAAAATTCTTGGAAAAAAGTAAATGGTATCAGATAATATATACTAAGTGTATAGAAAAAAGAGAAAAACAGAATAAAATGGTTATTAATATTTATTAATCTAATTATAAAAATATGTATATACGTAATCACAGCTATTAATTAATCGTCATAAAAAATGATTACAGGAAACAACTAGTTCATATAAATCTTAATAAAACATGAATTTTCAATATACAAACATAGATCAAAGAAATGATTAAATTCGAGACAAAATTAATATCCAATAATTTTAAATAAAACATATTACAGAAAATATTTTATTTAGATTTAACTCTATACTTAATTTTTATAAAATAAACCATTTCGATTTTGGAATTTAAAACTATAGTTTTATTTCAATACTTTGTTAACTTTTAATCATATATATATATATATATATATATATATATATATATATATATATATATATATATATATAATTAAAATAAAATAAAAATTAAAAAGAATATATTTTTTATTAAATCGTTTTGTATATCAATAAAAATTATAACATAAAATGTATTTCACAGTAAAAAAATATAACTATATTACTTCATAATGAATTATCTATAATTATTCATATACATTCATGTAAATAAAATAATCAGAAATATAACTTTTAATCCAATATGTTTTTTTTTTTATTTTTAAATGAGATTTCTTTTTGGCTTATAAATATCTTATAAAAAAATATTAATTTTATAATTATTAAAATATATAATATTGTTTATGTATTTTAATATTTGCAATATTATTTATAGAGTTATATTTTTATTGTTTTATTTACTTACGATTAAGAAGGAAAATTTTAATTTAATAATTTTTATAAAATAATTTTAACATTTCATTCATATAAATTGATATACATAAATTATATCCTCCATATAAACAATTTCATAAATAATTTATTTATATAATCCATAGCCTATAGTTTTATTTATTAAAAAATAATTTTTAAATTAGAAAAAACTGATTTTTAATTCAATGTATATTAGTGTGGAATCATAATTTACTTTTTAATTTTATATGAATTTTCATATTTATAATATTTGTAAAATATTTTTTGATTATTTTATATACCTTTTTCCGGGGAAAAATATATAAAAACATAAATAAGAAAAAATCAATAAACTCATATTTTTAAAATAACAAAAATAAATTTTACCTTTAGTAATAGCACCATAATGTCAGTCAATATTCAACAAAATAGAAAACAAATAAACGAAATAACGCGCACAAATGGAAGATCAGCGAACAACCAACAACTCCAACAATTCAAACCAACAATGCTAAATCACTGGTCGGATTCCGGTACACTTGTTTAAACACCACCTGAGTTTGCAATAGTCGTAGTTGTAACGGTAGCAGCAAAAACCACCACATGACTGGACCAACTGGCCTCACAACAAGCCCATTTCATCTGTTACCGGCGTGGCCCTTTCACTGTCATCCGACGTACTCTACTTTCGTCTATATCTGTATCACCGGCAGCTATCACACAAACACACACACACATATCGTTTCATGCATACATTCATCTAAGTGTATATAAACTTATTACTATATAACGCACGTTCTCTAAATGGAAGGAATGAATAATCACATGTGTGAAAAATTCGTATTGACGATGATGTTATACGATGTAGAAAGAGTTGGAGAGAGTTCTTAACTGTTATACGTATATCACAAAAATGTAAATTCATTAGTATTTTTTTATTATTAATAACGTGGTGAAATATAGCTTGAAATTATGAAATAAGATTAGTTTCATGATTTAGATTAACTGATATTTAAACATTCTTACTTTTACTAAAGATATACATACATATATAATAAATAAAAATGAATTATAGTTAAAAGTTTATAACATTTTTTAATAAAAATATCAATTGAATTAAATATAAAATTTGCTCAAAAAATACTGGTTAAAATTCATTTGTGTTAAATACTGAACAAGTTGAATAAAATACAATTTTAAGATTAAGATTAAATATATTAAATTTAGCTACTTTTCAAATAATATAAAAAGCCATGTTAAAAACTTGATATTACAATTTTATTTTGTCATTTCTTTTCAAATTTAAAATAACATTTTTAAATTCATGGAAAATTAAATTTTAACAATCAATTAACAAATTATATTATTATTTTTTTTTAAAAAAACGATCTATTTTACTCGATTCTTATATTTCATCTACTAAAGTCAAATTTTTTCTATTCTGTACATATTACAATGATGTAAAAATAAAATAAAAAATATTTATTTTTCAAAACAGTTTTTTAAAAAAATATTTTTTATTTTTAATATATGTTTAAAAATTCTTATACTGAAAATAAATTTATTATTTCAAAACATATTTAAAAATTATTAAATATTTAATATAATATCTCTATACTACTGAAAATATCTAAAATGTTTGTATTTAAAATAAAATAAATCTGAAAAAATTACTTCTTTACCACATTCGACTTTTTAAAGCAACTAAGATTTCTATTTTGAGAATAAATAATTATTCTTGTGACTAAGTTACAACTAGAGACAAGTGATGCAATTTATTAAAATCTTTAAACTATGGTAATATTCAATTAAGCAAAATTTGTTCCAAAACTGAACCTCATATCATCAGATTTACAACCAAATAAATAACTTTTAATTTTGTTATTATATAACATATAAATGAGCACACATTTGTACACCAAAATAACTTTAAAAAGCATTTCTAAACACTTTTATTTAATGATATCCCTTAATTACACTATTAAGGAAATACAATATATTGCAATGACGGTAGCATTTTGTTGTTTGAAATTAATTAATAAGATATATGAATAATCTCAAAAATTGAGGTTATAATCTTTTTAAAAAATATATTACTTTGATTTTTTCAATTGCAGTAATAGTAATCAACACAACTCTACTGATTACCATTTAAAAAATGATTATTTTCACAAAAATAAGACATCAAATGAACGATAAATAAATTGAAAGTCTGTTGATGATATGAAATATTGTATGATAATTATTGAAAAACATTATTACCTCAAATTTAAAAAAGTAACAAGAAAAAATAGATTTTTTAAAGTCTATAAAGATATCAAGTGAAATATGTTATTTAAGAAATCATTTCTAGATTTTCTTTTGAACTTATTTTTCAGAAAACCTTTACATAATCAATATGGAAGATAGAAAATTCTTCTATAAAACTATTTCTAGCTAGAAAGTGAAACCAAATCAAATGGAATCCAAATATACCAAATATACGCGGAGTATCCGTTCCATATGGATTTGTTTTACGCGAATGAAAATCGCGTAAATTGAGTCTGTCAGTACAACAGAAAAACTATTGGAAATAAAAGCTAGTAAAGTTGTAGAAACACATATTTATTTCATATAGCTTAACAAAAAAATAAAGACGTTTTAGAAAAAAAAATTGATAAATTTCATTCGGTATCACCTTCGTTACTGTCATTCAAAACAATCAACCTTTTATATATTTATATCGTGCTTTTATACGTTCAAGTAAGAATTTGCGTCACTCTGATATATAATAAATTCCATGAAAAATTATATAAAATGAAATCCATCTGACCGCGTATAAAAAGTCCCGTGTAAGTCAATACCGCGTAAAAAAAGTCCCGCGTAAATAGAGGGACGGGTGTATATTGTTTAACTGTACTAAATAAAAACGTTTTAGAGACAAAATATAATATAATAAAAATGTACATCAGATATGTTATATATATATATATATATATATATATATATATATTCGTATTATTGTAATTTAATGTTTAATTAAAATATATGTATATAACTCTTTTATTTAATAATTTTAAGTAATAAATTTCTTATAAATATATGTTAGGAATCAGCATTAAAAATACTACAAAAGTAATCTAATTGAAATTAAATAAAAATCAATACTCAATTATTATCAAAATAATTACTGCCAGGACAAAAAAAATATAAATAATCATAAACAAAAAAATATATAAATTGTAAATAAAAAAATAATTGTCAAATGTAATTAACAGTCATTATGACAAATATTCTATAAATCTATGATATCTAAGATGAAAATTTTAATTATATATATATATATATATATATATATATATATATATATATATATATATATTAGGTTGTCAAATATTCCCTTCCGCCTTCTGGTCTTTTGAATTTCGCATATATATGTATATATATATATATATATATATATATATATATATATATATATATATATATATATATATATAAGAAATTAATATCTTTTATAAAATGTCTATATATGAATTCGATTGAATATGTATCTTGTTACCAATTTTCATACCTAACATTTAAGTATCATAAAATTATGAATAAAACACCTACACCATTATCGGCCATTTCCTTTCTCAGTCAGATCTAAAGGAGTGATTTGACATGTGTGTTAATAACTACCATTCTATAAATTTACAAATTTGTCTAAATCGTGAGAGTAAAAGTGATTTATTTAGTTCGAATTCATATACTTTTCATTTTTTTATTGTCAGTTTCCGTACTTGAAGTAATATTATTTAGATTTGAAAGTGATCGAATGAATTTTTATGAATAAAACGAATATGAGACATTTCCTCAGTGACAATATAATCGTGATAATATGGTAAGTACTTAAACAGAAAGTGTTCTATTTTATACGACCTCTTAATCATCACATTAATGATTGAAAGTATATTTATATACAGTAAATATTTCATATCTAGACATGTTTTTATCCAAAATTATATCGCCTAAACAGTAGTTGAGTGAGGTTATAATCTGTTTTTTTTTATCAGTTTTCATTTATCGCAAATAAACGTGCTAAATTACATTGTGGTCGTAGTTATTAACCAAATGTTCAATTATATTTAATGATATTGTCAATAAAAGTATAAAGGAAAGAGTAAATGTGCAAATAATCAGGTAATACATTAAATAGTCTATCTTCAATATACATATATGTACATATTTAATATATATATATATATATATATATATATATATATATATATAAATTCGTTTAAAAAATCAAGATTTCTGTACATGTTTTATAAATTTTTAATATCTTTTTTAATTATAGTTGATAATTTTATATAAATTAATTATTTTATTCTATATAAAAAATATTTTTAATGATGTATTTTTCATATTGAAAAATGTATTCAATATAATATATATATATATATATATATATAAATTCGTTTTAAAAAAAATCAAGATTTCTGTACATGTTTTAAAATTTTTAATATCTTTTTTTAATTATAGTTGATAATTTTATATAAATTAATTATTTTATTCTATATAAAAAAAATTTTTTGAATGATGTATTTTTCATTTATTGAAAAATGTTATTGGAAGTCAATTTATGAATTAATATTAATATATATATATATATATATATATATATATATATATATATATTTTTTAAATAAATCATTTATTTAAAATTATCAAGATTTCTGTACATGTTTTAAAATTTTTAAATATCTTTTTATATATATATAAATTGATAATTTTATATAAATTAATTATTTTATTCTATATAAAAAAATTTTTTGAATGATGTATTTTTCATTTATTGAAAAATGTTATTGGAAGTCAATTTATGAATTAATATTAATATATATATATATATATATATATAATATTCATTTAAAAAAAAATCAAGATTTCTGTACATGTTTTAAAATTTTAATATCTTTTTTAATTATAGTTGATAATTTTATATAAATTAATTATTTTATTCTATATAAAAAATTTTTTTTAATGATGTATTTTTCATTTATTGAAAAATGTTATTGGAAGTCAATTTATGAATTAATATTAATATATCTATATATATATATATATATATATATAAATTCATTTAAAAAAATCAAGATTTCTGTACATGTTTTAAAATTTTTAATATCTTTTTTTAATTATAGTTGATAATTTTATATAAATTAATTATTTTATTCTATATAAAAAATTTTTTTTGAATGATGTATTTTTCATTTATTGAAAAATGTTATTGGAAGTCAATTTATGAATTAATATTAATATATATATATATATATATATATATATATAATTCATTTAAAAAATTAAGATATCTGTACATTTTTTAAAATTGTTAATACCTTTTTTTAATTATAGTTAATAATCTTATATAAATTAGTTATTTTATTCTATATAAGAAATATTTTTATGATGTATTTTTCATTTATTGAAAAAGGTTATTGGAAGTCAATTTATGAATTAATATATATATATATATATATATATATATATATATATATATATATATAATATATATAATAATTATATAATTATTTTTAAACCATATTTCACTACTGATATTTTTCTTTTATTTAAATTCAAAGTTATAATTTTAGAAATATATTTTAATTTAATTATGAACTATAATATTTCTACTTTTTTAATATTTTAATTTCAAGTGTGTGTGTGTGTGTGTGTTTATATTGTTTAATAAAATATATGTACTATTCATATTTTATTTCCACTTTTATCGATGAATATACATATTTTTTATAAATTAATCATATGTAACCATAAATAAATTCTTACTGATACAATATTATGAAACGTTAACGACTTCATTGTAAAGTCTTATTACCTTGTTATCGATTTTAATGAATTTCCTGGATCAACTCGTTTTGATACAGTCGATTTCAATCAAAGATACGAATTGTTTAATTGAACAAATACGTAAATATAATCTGAAGTATTTAACTTTCATTTCTGCATTAAATACGTTTATGTATACATTTCTGTTTATAAGTATTGAACATGTGTAACGAACATATTCGTAGAAAATAATTTATAACAATATCAACTAAATTTATAATAGGAAATGAATTGAAACCTTATTATTAAGTGGTATACGTTTGGAATTTGATTTGAAAAACTAATGATTTTATAACCTTATATTATATAGGGTCATCAAAATGTGACGCCTAGATTTGTATTAAAAAGAAACATGTGTATAGGGAAACATGTGTATATTTTCTTTGGTTTCTTTTTAATAAAACTCTAATCTAGATGTCATATTTATATGACCCTATATATGTATGTATACGAAGATCGTTTGATAAGTATGGTAAAAAAGTAAGAAAAACTAAATTGAACAATTTAATTTAATTAATTAATTAAATTAAACAATAAATAAATTTAACATTCTTATCAAACGACCCTCGTATAAGAAAAAAATCGAAATAGACTGGAAGAAAAAGACTTTCGATCGATAGAGGTAGAAAATTTTGGGAAAGATCTTCATCCAGCCATGAATAGAAAAAGGCTGATGATATATATATATATATATATATATATATACACGAGGGTCGTTTGATAAGTATGGTAAAAATGTAAAAAATCTAAATTAAAAAGTTTAATTAAATTAAACAATAAATAAATTTACCATATTTATCAAACGACCCTCGTATATATATCTTGTTTACTGTTGAATTGAAATTAATGTTTAAACCGAAGTATGTTCAATACATAATTTGAATTAAACTATTCCGGATATCCGGTACATTATTGAAAATCAAGTTCATATAAATATTCTTCTTACAAAGATTATTTTTTTACTTTGATTAAAAATAAGTACTTTAATTATAACTCTTGATTTCTTATCTCGTATAATATATATATATATATATATATATATGCGTGTATGTGTAAAAATATGTTGCTAACGCGATACAAACACTAAAAACAAATCGATCCATATAATACTTATCATAACACACCGCCTCACATATAATTAATACCTTGGGGCCTGGTCCCGTTTTTACTTCATACATACAATCATCATTTCTCCGCACAAGAAAGTAACCTTCATATATTTTTCAATATTTGCCGTCGTCGTTTTCTTGACTTCAGAGCAATGTCACGAGTTGACATTGAAATAATTATGCGTTGGAGTTGTATGTTCGTGTTTGATTGTATCCCTTCATATATAATTAATTTACTATTCCAACTTACCTAAACATATATTAAATGTACATGTTTGTAGAGTCATAACTTTCGAAATAAATATTGATTGATTTAATTACAAACAAGTGTGTTTTTCAAATGGACCAAACGTTTGTTTACGATATAGATTTTTTTTTAATTTCTCTTATTTTATTACGTTTTTTAATTAGATAAGAGAGGTATAGGTTATAAAAATAAACATGTATATTTATTGTACTATAAAAAAACATTTATAAATTTATATATATTTTAAAATTATAACTGATATCACAAAAAAAATTCAAATACTGACAAATACATATTTTAAACAAGACAACATTCAAATGACACACAAATGATCACAATTGTACTTTCGGATTATGAAGTTTCAACAATGGTTTATTGTTCACTTATGTGCTTATGAATAAAGACGTTTATATGTACTTATACATATATTCTACATATTTTTACAAACATACATACATATATATATATATATATATATATATATATATATATATATATATATATATATATATATATATATATATATGGCCAGAGAAGAGGTAGGCTTCAGATCAAATTACAGTACAACAGACCACCTACATACCTTACAACAGATACAAGAAAAATACAACGAATACGAGCAACCCCTATGTTTGGCTTTTGTAGATTTTGAAAAGGCGTTCGATTCGGTCAGTACACCATCAATTTTCTCATCTCTAAAAGAGCAAGGAATTAATAAAAGATACATGGATTTGTTGAAGGAAATATATAAAAGTTCATCAGCGCAAATTAAAATACATGACCTATCAGACAAAATAAAAATAGAGAAAGGAATTAGACAAGGAGATAGTTTATCGCCAAAAATATTTAATGGAATTTTAGAACAGATCATGAGAGACGCAAATTTTGAAAATAAAGGAATCAAAATAAACTGAGAATATCTGTCACATCTAAGATTTGCGGATGATATACTACTTATAAGTGAAAACCCAGAAGAATTACAAACATTACTCGAAACCCTCTTAGAAAAAAAGCCGAAAAGTAGGGTTAAAAATAAATATGGGAAAAACCAAGGTCATGTTTAATAATTTCGCTGAAAGAAGTAACATACAATTAGAGAATCAGTACCTGGAACAAGTGGACGAAATAAAATACCTAGGGAAAACTATAAGATACGATGGTGATTTATGGCCAGAAATCAAAACGAGAATCAGAGCTACATGGGCAACATTTGGGAGACTAAATAGTATAATGAAAAGCAATATACCAATCAGTTTAAAAAGAAAGGCATATAACCAATGTGTACTACCGGCCTGTACGTATGGAGCAGAAACTTGGACTCTAAACACAAGAATGAAACAGAAACTGGTAACTGCTCAATTCGAGTATGGAAAGAATAATGTTAGGAATTTCCAAACTGGACCGAAAAACAAGTAAATGGATAAGGGAACAAACAAAAGTAATGGATATAATAGAGCAAGTTAAATCGTTGAAATGGACATGGGCAGGACATATAGCAAGAAGAGAGGACAACAGATGGACGAAGATTGTTACGGAATGGAGACCAAGAGATAAAAGGAGACCCAAAGGAAGACCACATCAAAGATGGAGAGATGAAATTGTGAAATATTGTGGAGGGCAAGGTTGGATGAGATTGGCCAGTGACAGGAAAGAATGGAAGAGGCTCGGAAAACTCTTCTTATTTTAATTATGACATTCGACGAGGCTTTCGCCTAGCAGTGGGCTGTCAGTAGTAGTAATAGTATATATATATATATATATATATATATATATATATATATATATAGTCCCAGTCGGAGAGTCCCTCATTTTCGAGGGTTGATCATGAAGCCTGACAACCTCATCTTGTAAAAAATAAGTGTCAAGAACGGAGTAAACCCCGAATAAAAAAATCTTCACCAATCCGCCTGATTAGCGTGGTGAATATGACCAAATACCAGTGAATGGTAGCATTTATTGAAGCTTTCGTCCAGTAGTGGATTGATATTGGCTTTATGATGTGTGATTATATATATATATATATATATTATTCAAATTAAATATAATGATTGGTTATTTTATGGCTTGCAAATTATATTCTCATTAAAGTTAACAACTTTCATGTAATTTACGTCACATTCCTAAATGTTGCTATTTTAAAAACAACTATACACACACATACACACACACACACACACATATATATATATATATATATATATATATATATGTATGTGTGCGTATGTGTGTATGTATGTATGAATATATTATGTATACTAATGTGTTTGTATCAATTATAATTCAGTAGCTAAAGACATGTGATTCGAGGATGTGTTTCCGTTCACATCAAGGCATTAGACCATCGATACATTTTACTCGAATCATAATGTTTTATCTTCTTCTTCCGTTTTATAAACATAGGCGATTGCATCGATGTGTCTACCTGACATCGTGATCTAGTTCATAACGTTTATTACTTGTTTACAGTCCGTCGTTTGATTTTATTTTTTGTCGATGTTCTTTCATTTTCTTTCTTGACAGCCGATTCGATTTATCAGACTGTTTCATGCACACACGGAACTGCTTCAAGCGTTCTACTGACTATAACGAAAGTAAAACTTGCTTTTTTTCATTTCTTTATATATACATACATACATATATATATATATATATATATATATATATATATATGTATATATGTATATATTCAACTATATCGTAAAACAAACTAAGAAATTCGATTTGTACTTATTATAAATTTACATTACATTCTGGTTAATTTGTACTACAAAAAAATATAACTTTGGTTTAATTTTGATTATCTCGGTTGTCAATTTTAATGATTTCCTGTTATATTCTATGCATTTTTTAAATATATCCTACACATATGCATGCATTTTATATATATATATATATATATTTATTTATGTGTGTATGTGTGTGTGTGTGCATGAGTGTATATGTGTATGTGTGTGCATGTGTGGTATATATATATATATATATATATATATACTTTGTTATGTTACCACATATGTGCAATAATATTATTCTTATATCTGCAAATATTCTATAAATCAAAACAAAGATTTCAAAAATAGCGTTTCACATAAACCACAGCAAACAAAAGTTAATGATACATTTAATTGTCAAATAAAATATAGATATAAGAAAATAAAATTATAATTGAAATAATTTCATAGTACATTCTGAATCAAAATATTGTTAAGAAATATTTTTATATTTCGTGTTCATATTTATCCTAAATCATACATACATATATATATATATATATATAGAGAGAGAGAGAGAGAGAGAGAGAGAGAGAATGATCCAAATATGATGCTTAGATTTGTGTTTTATTAACAAGAAACAAGTGTATAGGATGATGTATAGGAAAACATGTGTGTTTGTTCGTAAGCCCACGATTATTTAAAATTGTGGAACTGATAGTAGATAAATAATGAACTATAATTTTCATTTTTCGTATTATAAAAGTCTCAGTATGTATTTTATTTATCGTATTTTTATGTAAACTAATTTTTTCCCATCAATATCAATAACAACCGTTGCTATCTTGAACGATTTATTTATTTATTATTGTTGCATAGCAACAATAATTCGTTGCTACGCAACATAATACTTTGCTATGCAACAATGTGTATAATTTATTTTTAATAAAACACAAATTTAGGTGTCACATTATATATATACATATATATATATATATATATATATATATGCATAGTTGTGTATTTTTTGTATATAATCATAAACAGATAAATTTAATTTCACATCCATAGCTGTAGGCTAATAAATAACTATAGTATTATTAAAATGCAAATGCGTTTACATTAAAAACTATAAATAACTATTTACATTAACACTTTTTTATAAAATCATTCTTTATTCTAGTTCACCATCATACGGGAAATAAATAATTATATATCATTGGAAACATATAAAGACGTTAATTCGACAAATGATCTTTTTTTAATAATTAATCGGAAATCGTATTTAAATTTATATATATATATATATATATATATATATATATATATATATATATATATATAAATGTATATGTACAATGAGAAAGAGTTCTTTTTAATATTTAGAATAATTTTTATGTTTTTTATTGAAATAAATTTAAACTTATCATTTGGATAATTTAAAAATTATTTGAAAAATAACTGTTGTTTTCACTAATTAAATTCATGTATACAACAACATTAAAGTATTAAATATTATAATGTTTCCTTTTCCTGAATATTAAGCAATTATTATCTATTTTGTTTTGTTAATACATATTTTATGGGTAATATTTTTGTAATTTTTTAAGATATTGTCAATTTTGAATTGCATTAAATTCTCACGAAATTAAAATTTATGAAATATTTAAAAGAGTTTTCAATTTTAATCATATTGACAGTTCAGTTAGTTTGTAACAATATTCAAAATGTCTATTTTATATATATATATATATATATATATATATATATATATATATATATATATATATATATCCTTGTGATGTAATTACGAATTACCAAATTATAGTAAATAGTATTTTGAATATCTTAATAAATAATTATTTTATATTACAGATTTATTGTTACACCACTGCAATCAACTATTAAAAAATGTTAAGTACAAACATCAAGATTTTTATCAAATAAAAAGTTTACAATGTTGGTGTATGAAGTTTCTTGCCGAAATAATGCAGAAAATATGAACAAATTGGAAATTCTAGGTAATTATATGTACTTGTGACGTTATATTTAAATCAAACTACTTGGTATAGTATAAATGATATGATTGTTATCGAAGAAATGAGCAAAAAGGGAGCTTAATTTTTTTTATATAAAGTACATACATATATAATTCGTTAATAATAGAAAAATAGATAAGTTACTATGTTTTTTCATCGTTTTTCTCAGTTTTATCAAAAATATATTTTATATTTCTAATAATTTATTATCACATTTTAAAACATTCTTCATTATTTATATTGCAATACTCTATTAAAAAAGTTACCTGAATCAATTTCTCTACGCAATACTCAAATAAATATCTGCCCATTAATACTTTTAATTTGATGTTTTATTTATGTATCAACCTAGTTTAAATCTCGATATAAGTTTTTTATTATTATGTGTAACAGAAATAATTGTCATTTTTGTAAATGTAAAATTTAATTTATTGTAATTTTTAATTAGCGCAAATTTCATAACCAAAAGTGCGTAATATGAGTAGATACGTATATAAAGGTTATATTAAATCACGTTTTTATTATATGAACCACTTTTTTGGCAACTTTCAAGCCATTGCCATTATTGAAGAAAAAGTGCATTTAAAACATTCTTTATTTTGTATGTTCCAAAAAGATAATGATGCAACGATCACGCCAAAAAATATATCGAATATGTAATACTTTTTATGATAACTCTGTTATATTTAAGTTTATTTATATCAACGATTTTTGTTTAAAAGATGAATAAAATTCAAGAAGTCATTTAGATGTCAGTAGTACATAATATACAAGTAACGATTGGAGAAATATCACTTATATATAGATAGATAGATAAATACATTTTAAATGTATCAAACCAAATCATTAAATGACATTAACCAACTTAGTATTGTATCAAAACTTAGTATATAGACTATATGAAAATTTAATTGAAAATACAATAAATCAAACATTTATTAGTCCTCATATCTAGTGATCAAAGTAGAATCGTTTCTGAACCGTTTATTATAAAAAATGCAAATATCAATTGAGGAATTTCAATTATTCAATACTGACTTCTGTTTTAATGGAACAAGTCAATTAAAATATACGAGGTTGTTTGATAAGTCCGTGTAAAAATAAAAACTGCTTCATTTTTTTGAATAAATCGTTTTTATTTTTCAACATAGTCTCCTTTTAGGCTTATACACTTCATCCAACGCTGCTCTAGTTTGTTGATCCCTTCCGAATAATAGGATTTGTCCAAGTCTGTAAAATAGTCATTCGTTCCTGCAATCACCTCCTCGTTCGAATAAAATCTTTTTCCCGCGAGCCATTTCTTCATATTAGGGAACAAATAATAGTCCGATGGAGCCAAGTCTGGAGAATAAGGGGGATGTGAAACGATTTGGAACCCTATTTCCATTAGTTTTGCGGCCACAACTGCTGAGGTGTGAACTGGTGCGTTGTCGTGATGAAAGAGGACTTTTTGTGGGCTAATCGGGGACGTTTTTCTTGCAACTCGGTTTTCAAACGATCCAATAACAATGAATAATATGCACCTGTAATGGTTTTACCCTTTTCCAAATAGTCGATAAAGATTATTCCTTGCGAATCCCAAAAGACAGTCGCCATAACCTTCCCGGCCGAAGGAATTGTCTTCGCCTTTTTCGGAGCAGATTCCCCCTTGATAACCCATTGTTTAGACTGCTCTTTGGTCTCAGGAGTGTAGTGATGTATCCATGTTTCATCTACAGTGATGAAACGACGCTTAAAGTCCTGCGGATTTCGCTGAAACAGCTGCAAACCGTTCTTGCAACACTTCACACGACCTCGTTTTTGGTCGATCGCGGCACCCACCTGGCGGATAGCTTTTTCATGTCCAAATGTTGGTGCAAAATATTATGTACCCGTTCACACGAGATGCCTACAGCACTAGTAATCTCACGCACTTACACTCTTCTATCATCCATCACCATATCATGGATTTTATCAATGATTTCTGGAGTGGTAACCTCAACAGGGCGTCCAGAACGTTCAGCGTCTCTTGTGCTCATATGGCCACTCCGAAAATTTTGAAACCACTTATAAACCGCACTAATCGAAGGTGCAGAGTCACCATAATGTTTATCAAGCTTCTGTTTAGTCTCCTGAGGCGTTTTGCCTTTAATGAAGTAGTGTTTAATCAACACGCGAAATTCTTTTTCGTCCATTATTTGACAATCACTCGATTTCCTTGATTCCAACGATTGTCAAACACAAAGGAATAGACCGATATGGCTGAAACTTGATGTGTGTTCTTCCAAGAGGTGCTACTAATTAAAAATAACCTCGATATGCACCAGTGGTGCCATCTTTCGGAATTTACACGGACTTATCAAACGACCCCCTCGTATATAGACTATGAAATTTAATTGAAAATACAAGAAATCAAACATTTATTAGTCCTTATATCTAGTAATCAAAGTAGAGTCGTTTCTGAACCGTTTATTATAAAAAAATGCAAATATCAATTGAGGAATTTCAATCAATCAATACTGACTTCTGTTTTAATGGAATAAGTCAATTAAAATATAATTTACAGACTGGTTTAATAAAAAATATGTTTTAAAATAAATTGAAATAAAAAAAATATTCTAATATCTTTTTTTCAAAATAATATTGTGTAACTTTTTAGTCTATGAAATATTCGAATAAAAAAATAATTAAGTAATTTATATTAAAAAAAATAATAACAATTCATAATATTAAAAAAATTAAAGTTATTTATAATTTCAAATTAATTAATTTGTTTATCATTCAAAGAAATAAAAACGTTATTACATATTTTATTATTTTTAAATGTCTGCATAAAAACCATATGTGTTTTTTTAAAAAAATAACTTTTATTTATATTTAATTTAACTAGACATTTTCTTCTTTAAAAAATTAACTTTCTGTTACTATTAATCTATAAAAATACATTTTGAAAATAAAAATAATATATATTCTATAAATTTCTTTACATTAGATGGAAAAATAAATAAATATATTTATTATACAAATAAAGAAAAAATATATACATTTTATTATCTTCATGTACTTGTATTAAAAGAAAACCATTACTATGTGTATATTTTTTTGAATTTGAGATCATATCTAATATTTTAAATTAGTATATTTGAATAGAATGTATATTTCTTTTAGAATTTCATCAGATAATAAGTTTATAATATTTCAAATAAATTTTATAATTTCAGTAAAAGGCACGATTTATTTTTATAAAATAGATTTAATCATAAATTTATAATTAATGACGCTCTAAGTACATTCTTTGTTTTCACTTTAATCAAAATTATTTATTAAGACCTAAAAATAATATTTATTTATAATAAAAGATAAAAATCGATTTTTTTGTACATTTATAATAAAGAAACTCTTGTAATATTCATATTTGTATACATAAATTATGTATAATTTTTTTTAGAAAAAAAAACACAAAACAATAGTAATAACCAGAAACAGAAAGTATCTAATTAAAAATGGTGCAACTGAATATTTCTCTGAAAACGCAGAAATCGTACAAGTACGTTACATTTCTCAGAAATGTTGATATACAACGACATAATTTTTATATAATCCGAAACCGACTCAAAATGATTTTTTAATCTGTTCAGAAATTCTGTATAATACCGGAAACGAGTTCGTGAATATATTTCGGTAAAACCGTAAATACAGGATTGCAGTATAAAATAACGTTCACTGCATTTGCATACGAACTCTTATCTTAATTGAACTGCTCGAGATATAAATGAATATGGAATTGTATCACAGGTACAAGACAGTTGTGTAACGAACGGTGATTAATAGACGATACACAAGATAATAGTCACGTCCAATCGCTCCGTTCAAACGAATGTGAGAGTTTATATGATTTAAAAGAATAGCGTATACTATATTTCATTATTCATAGTAAGTTCAATTTTCAAATACGTCTCTTTTTTTTGTTCGGTTTCGTTTTGTATGGAAGGCGTGTTTTCATTTTCTAAATGTGAATGCTAAACTTCAGTCATTATATTTTATTGCATTAGTTACGGTATTAATATATATATATATATATATATATATATATATATATTAATATTACGTAACATTTTTGTAACCTACGCTTTTTTATTTTTCTGGATATATAACTAATTTTAGAAAGCTAAAAAGACTAAATATATTCATCGCATACGATTAAAATAATCTAAAACGTCGATTCAAATAATGAATGGTTACAATAAACCGTTTAAAAAAATAATACACTTGCGGATATTCATAATTTTGTACATAGCAAAGAGTATTGACTTGTATAATCTTATTTACTAAATTTTCTTGCTTTGGAATTTTACTTCCTTTAAGTAAATAAATTGAGATTTCATTTATCAATCAAGAATGTAATTAAGAAATTAACAATATTTTATATACGATATAAAAATGTTGGATGTGTTTCAATAACAACTCAATTATCTAGTCAATTTGATGAGAAGTAATTATAAAATTTTTAAATAACTAAATATACAATATTTGAATATTTTTCTTAAGGGGTTATACGCACTTGCAAGGCGCAAAAACGACGTTTTTTTAGGAATTTTTTTAGAAACAGTATTTATTTTGCAATTACAAATTATGGTTATTTGAATAGATCCTACTTTCAAGAATAAAATAACATGTCGATCATAAAAAAATATTGAAGTGCACCGCTCCTGCAGACGATGTCCCGAACGACCTCCAAAAAATGCGCTTGGCGGTGATCTCCATATCGGCGGTTTGGATTATTTGAAATCAAAAAATATGGTCAATTCTTTTAAAGGATAGATTAATGCAGGTATTGAACGAAGGAATAATAACAATTTTCATTTTTGACAAAATGGCGTCTACTTGAAAAAAATTTTTAGTTTTTTACTAAAATTTTCGCTCCAAATTGTTTAAAAAAAAATAGTAATAATTTTTGTAAACCTTATTCCTTCGTTCAATACCTGAGGAATATATTTGAGAAGATTGTGTGAAAATTTGAGACCGATCGGTTCAGCCATTTCTGAGATATCGAGATCACCGACTATGAAAACACCGTTTTGAGATAAACGCGTTTGAAGTTTCGGAAGTAGTTTATACATAGTTAAAAAATTTTACAAATTCAGGTGTATGTCCGAAAATATTTATCGAATTTACTTCAAATTTTCAGAGAATATACTCAAATATATGTGCATTCCGAAAATGCAAAAAAAATCGATTTTTTGAAATTTCTAATTGCGTATAACCCCTTAAGCAGCAAATGTATTTAATTTCAATTTTTAGTAATTGTAAATTAATTCGTGGATTAAAATTTTCATAAACTTAAATATCAGTAATTGCTTGATGTATACAATTTCTTGTTTTAATTTACTGAAACTAATTTTTAATTAATAGCTTGATAAAATTAGTTTTAATAAGATTCTTCGAATAGATTATATGAAACTATTTTAACTGTCTATTTAATTTTCTATATATTTCAACTGAAGAATTAATTGTACAAATCAAAAAAGATTTAACAATTCGATGAACGGAATTTCAAATCTCTAAAATGATAAAATTGTGTTTTTTTATTCAATAACAGTACTATTTTTTTAGAAAAATAATTAAATTTATACAAAAAAATTGTTAAAATAATTTTAAAGACAAAAATGAAATTTACGAAAAATTAAACCGGTTTAAAACTGTTAAAAATACCTTCATATAAATTAATTTCAAATTACGAATATAAATTTAATATAATATTTTTTTAGAGACATTAATTTTATTCAGTGACAATTTTCAGTATAAAATTGAGCTTTTCTCTAATACTTCACATTTAAGTGCAACTTTATTGATCTTGTGATATTTCCAAATTTATCTAAGTAAATTTACTTAATTTATTACTCGATGAGATAGATTGGTAAACTTTTATCAATACAAGATTTATATAAATCTATTTAAAAAAAAATCAAAAATGTAAATTTACTCAAAATTTTAATTTTTTAACCACTTAATTCAGAGTGCAATTAAAAGAACACACGAAAAATAGTTTGAAAAAATAAATCTTTAAGGGGGTATTCTAGTCTAGACGCACGAATTTTAGGTACTTTTTTCAGGCGCTTTAAAAAAAAACAACAAATATTTTTACTATCCATTTTTTATCAGTTATTTATTGACATTTTAAGAGTATAAAAAAGTATTATTAAAAACAAAAAATTCAAAATTGAAAATTGAAAAATGTATAGACTGACAAAATGGGGGCTCGAAAAAAAAGGTGTCTCCTGGTTGACGTGGTTTCAACCCTTCCGGTCATCTGAAACAAACATTTTTTTGAAATTATTCAGAAAGAAGGTTGTAGTAGTATCCCCGTCTAGGGAAATTTAAAAAAAAAATTTCGCAAAATGGCGACAGTGTAAAAAAACTTTCATTTTTTTGTCCTATTTTTTTCAACTTTGGAATTTTTTAAAAATAGTAAAAAACAAAATTTTCAAAAAATCCTAAGCGGGAGCAATTACTGTTATATTGAGAAGCTCTGTACCAAATTTCAAGTAAATCGGTACATTAGAACTTGAGATATCACGTCAAAAGTAGTTTCGAGAAAAACACGTTTAAAGTTTGGAGTTGAGTTTAAACCGGATTGGTTGGCGCGTCACAAAAATAGTTATAACTCCGAAAATAATTCGAATTTCGAAAAATCCTCCTAAGAACATATTCTTAAAGGTCTAAACTTTAAAAATATGTAAAAAATCGATTTTTTCGAAATTCTAGACTAGAATACCCCTTCTAGACTAGAATAATATAAAATTAAAAGATTATTGATAACAAATTATAACACTAAATTATTTAAAACTAGTCAATATAACTGCAAAGGTTGTAGATAATCAAAAATTATTATTAACTTTATGTTGTATTTGAGTAAATGGTTCAATTGTGAAAATTCAATCAAAAAATTTTAAAGAAAATCTTATAAAAATTAATTATATGTTATTATTTAAAATAATAAAATATAATATTAAATCAGCTCAGGTTTTATTTAAAAATATATTAAAAAACAAGTTTCTTTATTTATATTCTCAAAATTTATTTAACATTATAAAGAAAAATTGATTTATGGAAATTGTTAATATACATATTTACATGTATATATAATTTTCTATTTCACAAAATATTCTTAATGTATATATTGTACGAGGGTGGTCCCAGAAGTACCCGACCCAACAAAGAAAAAACAAAAATTTTGGAAAAAAATATATTTATTTTTCAACATAATCTCCTTTCAGCTCTATACACTTTTCCCAGCGATGTTCAATAAGTTCGATACCATTTTTATAATAAGAACTGTCTTGCTCCTCAAAATACCCATTAAGAATCACTGTTCATCGTTGGGAAATCTTTGACCACTGAGCCTCAAAACAGAAAATAATCCGATTAACTGCCATGAAGTAGCATTCAAACTTTAATTCATTAATTTTGGCCATTGCAATCGTTTGTGAAATTGTCTTGATGAAACAACACTTTCTTCTTAGCCAAATGCCATTTTTTCAAATTGCAATAAGTTCGCATAATACTCGCCGTTGATAGTTTTTCCTTTTTCAAGATAGTCAATGAAAATTATCCCACGCGCATCCCAAAAAACCGACGCCATGACCATTCCTGCAGATGAAACGGTCTTCGCCTTCTTTGGAGCCGGTTCTCCCTTTTCAGTCCATTGTTTTGATTGTTCTTTTGTCTCGGGTGTGAAGTGATGGACCCATGTTTCATCCATGGTTATGAAACGGCGCAAAAATTCTGTTTTGTTGCTGTGAAACTTCGCTAAACACTCAATTGAAACATCTTCACGACACTATTTTTGCTCGAGTGTGAGCAAACGCGGCACCCATCTTGCACACAGCTTTCTCATGTCCAAATTTTCAGATAACATGCGATGTACCGCACTTTTTCAAATGCCTACTATGTCTGCTAGCTCGCGCACTTTCAGTCGACGATCATCCAGTACCGCTTTGTGGATTTTCTTCACCATTTCTGGAGTCGTCACCTCATTTGGTCGACCACTGCGATGCTCGTCTTGGCGGCTCGTACGGCCTCGTTTAAACTCTGCTACCCAATATTTCACTGTTGTAAACGAAGGAGCAGACTCACCCAGAGTAGAATCCAGTTCAGCTTTTATATTGGTTGGGCTGAGGCCTTTCAAATAAAAGTATTGTATCACGTAACGATGACCAATTTTCTCCATTTTCACAAATTCACTGAAAACGTTCACTATTGATGGCTGCCAAACAAATACTAAACAACGTGGCGTCGTCAAACTTGAAACATATGCTTTATAGATTGTGTACTTTCTAATACAGTGATATTTTTCAAACAACTACCGCCATATCTAGGTCAGGCCGGGTACTTATGGGACTACCCTCGTATATAGAAATTAATTACCAGTAAGTAATTATTTATATTTTATTTTATATTTTCACTTAAATTCATTCCTTATTGTTATCTTATACACATGCTGACATGAATCGTACCTTAAATTTTCCAAAAGACTGAATTAAAAAAGTACATATTTTTTATATCGACACATACTTTTTTTATTGACGGTCTTATTGAATTATTATTTAATACTCATTAATATTAAACATTAATAAATCAAAACAGTGTAACAGGAAGTTGTTTTTAACAAGTTAATTGTACAAATGATATAAGTCCAGCTTTATGCAGATACCATGTAATGATTTAGCATTATTTTTATCCACAAAGAATAGAATCCATTATGCACATGAACAAAAAAAATTATATATATATATATATATATATATATATATTTGGAACTTTCATTCGGAAATGTGTAGGATTTAATTAGTGTCAACGTTCACTTTTTGTTGGCAAATATACATATGTATATGTACACACACACACACACACACACACACATATATATATATATATATATATATATATATATATATATATATATATATATATATGCATACATACACATACATTCATGTTATATATAACGATATTGGAAATTTATTGAGGTTAATCTTGTTGTCTTATATCATCGACAGGTTCCACATCTGAATATTCATATATATTATTAAAAATCATATATTTGTCAACGTCTATAACAATAGACTAGTAAGAAAGCATAAATGAATTATAATATTTATTGTTATCTAATTTTAAATCGTTGTCATTTACAAAAATTAATATATTGTTCAATTTATCATTTTCAATCTATTTCATTGTATACAAGATATTTACAATAAAATTAATTTCTTTTGAAATATGTAAATGATTTAATTTTAATTTTTTTAATGCAATCAATATATTGTTCAAAAAAAATAATTTATATTTTAAATTATAAATTCGTATTTATACACATATAATAAAAGTTTTATCTTTAATGTATTGATTGAATTGAGGACGTTAATTTAAAAATTAAAAACCATACGATAATTGATGTTCACTATAAATTTATAGTACGGTTTTTAAAAACAAATTATTTTTGTCTATTCGAAGATAATACTGTTTTCAAAATTTGTTTGGAAATAAATTCAGATAAAAATTAATCGACTAATAAATAGATTTAAAAAATAATACATGTATAAAATATTTATTACATTTGTATTAAGATTCGTGCTTTGTTTTGAACAAAAAATTAATGCAACAAAAATGTTTCTAAATTGAGATAAACATGACACAAAAAACGCTGATTAAAGAATTATTTATGGCTAATCTATAAATTGCATCACTTCAATGTCAACCGTTGTTATTGATACTGGTAAATTGTATTACCAATTTATTTTATTTGATGTGCTTGATTAAACGCTCTAATAGAGCATTAAAAAGGTGCTGTTGAAATAACTTAAGAACCTTATTAATGTTTAGCGATGCATGGAAATATATTCAATAAATTTGACAGGTTGATTTTATATATATATATATATATATATATATATATATATATATATATATATATTCTTTCACTATATCAATAACTGATTACAATTAAAGATTTTTATTTTATTTAAAATTAAAAATAAAGAAAACTTATTTATATTAAATCTTCTTATTTTTAATATTATTGATATTATCAGTAAAAGAACGTGTCTGAAATATACACTCGTCCCTCAATTTACGCGGAGTATCCGTTCCACGTGGATTTGTTTTACGCGAATGAAAATCGCGTAAATTGAGTCTGTCAGTACAGTAGAAAAAATATTGGAAATAAAAGATAGTAAAGTTGTAGAAACACATATTTATTTCACATAGCTTAACAAAAAAAAATAATGACGTTTTAGAAAACAAACGTAGATAAATTTTATTCGGTGTCACTAACGCTACTGTAATTCAAAACAATCAACCTTTTATATATTTATATCGTGCTTTTATACGTGCAAGTAAGAATTTGCGTCACTCTGATATATAATAAATTCCATGAAAAATTCTATAAAATGAAATCTATCTGACCGCGTAAAAAAAGTCCCGCGTAAATAAAGGTATAATTTGCCTCGTAAAAAAAGTTCCGCGTAAATTGAGGGACGGATGTATTCATATAATAAAATATATGTATGTATATTGGTAATTTTTTAGACTAGAAAATACTTTTATTAAAAAAATATATAATGAGATTTTAATTTCAACTTCCTAAGCTGATAATTATTTGTGTTTTATCTATTATATATATATATATATATATATATATATATATATATATATAAAGAAAGAGAAAGAGAAGATATAAAAAGTTATTTTTTTCTTACATTTCTATTTATTTTTATAAATAAATCATCATTTCATAAATTGTTTATTATAAAATTTTGTTAATAAAACTAAAAGTGTATATGAGGAAAAATGACAAATATAACTTTCAGCAAATCTTTCTCCAATAGTAATATAATTTTTGTTTGAAAAATCAAATAATAATATATTTGTTGTTTTGGAACTGTGGCTGATTCACTTTACACAAATGAATTTTTATTGTTCTAATAATTTCTGTTGTTCATTCTGTTATTCGTATCAAGTATAGCTATTTGGGTTAAATGAGATTATCTATTCTTAATTTATTGTAAAAATTCTACCAGTATAATTTATGTTTCTATATATTCAATAAAAGATCATAAGTAAATTTATACATTGAATTATAAATTTATATATTTTGAGATTTTAACAGAAAGGTTCTGAGGATGATGGAGTTGCCATCGAAATGCATCAGCCGATATAATTAAAAATTATATAATTATAAATAATAAGTGAACAATAAGTGATTATTAAACACTTTAAATTATTGTGGTGTTGGGGTTAAAATTCATTTGTGCAAATAATAATAATTAAATATTTTTATTTGCCTAAATTAATACTAGGAAAACTTTCATTCATTTTCTAAAAAATAACTCTTAAAGAAATTTCCTGTTAAAATACTAAAATACAGAAGATATAAAACAAACAAGATTTTTAATAAAATAAAAAAATTAAGACTTCAAAATAACGTCATTATTTTTTTGTTAAGCTATGTGAAATAAATATGTGTTTCTACAACTTTACTAGCTTTTATTTCCAATATTTTTTCTATTGTACTGACAGACTCGATTTACACGATTTTCATTCGCGTAAAACAAATCCACGTGGAACGGTACTCCGCGTAAATTAGGGCCGTCCAAATGTGACGCCTAGATTTGTGTTATATTGAAAAGAAACATTTGTATAATTTCTTTTGTCTCTTTTTAATATAACACAAATTTGAGCGTCATATTTGGATAACCCCCCTCTCTCAATATATATATATATATACATGTTTATTTGGCATTAATTAGAAATTAATATTATTTTTTTCTAATAATAAAATAAAAAAATTAAGACTTCAAAAAAACGTCGTTTATAAAAAAATCGTTTTAATCGTTATATAAAAACGAAAATGATTTTTTTTAGAGAGGACAGTGACTAATTTATATATTTAATACCATAAAAATGTTTTAGAAAAATCTGTTACATTTTTATATTTCGATATCGTATACCTAAATGATTTAAAAAAAATGTATTTTCGAATAATTGAACAAATAATAATTTTTTTTTTACGTTATTTGAATGTCAGATCAGTTGAACAGTATGACCTTATATTTTTATAAACGACCCACAAATGGTCTTCCACAACGAAACTTCTTACAATAAAAAATGACAGTGCGAAAAAAATCGATAAGTAATCTAGAACAATGCACATAGAAGAGAATACGGATATCAAATACGACACGCGTATTTTTCATACATAAAACTAATTTCCTATAAAACGTCCGTTGTAATTGGATGTATCAAATTGTTCGACTGGAAGATCTGTACGTCGATAACTGAAGAGAGTATATAACACCTTCATATAGTGAAAGAACCGTTTACGTCGTTCCTATTGTTTCGTTCCGTATCGAGATGAAAGGTAATTCTGTTACTTGCTACCTGCTCGCCATTGTGCCGGTCATCCATGAGACAAATTATTATTGTGTTAATTTTTCAAAACAGTACGATTGTTTTCGAAATGAAATTACTTGAACAGGTCGGAAAAAAAACAACTAGGCAGTGTATGCAAAGTTTATGACCCTAATGAATCTTTTTCACTATGAACATTTTCTATTTGGTTACGCATCGAACATAACAGTGAAAACTGGATAATTGACTTACAAGAATTCTCTTTGACATGTAACATATATGTACACAGGCATGTGACAAATTTTAAGAAATGATATTAAGTCACACGAAACGTTTTCACATTTATTACAACGGGTTTTTACTATATATTATGAATATCAATGTTCTACATAGAATTTATTAGTAAATAATTTGTACCTACACACACACACACACACACACACACACATATATATATATATATATGTGTGTGTGTATGTATGTATGTGTCTCTGCGTGTACAGCGAAATAAAAGAAAATAAATATCTCATTTCAAATCTATGATTGATGCAAAACAAATACTTCAAAATGATTTTAATCAGTTCATATTTCCGCCCTAGTTAATCGATGCAATTGTAAAACTTGTTACGTTTACGTCACTGCTAGAGATCTACATATTTTTTACTTTATTTTTTATGTAACAGTATTCAATTATTAATTAGGCATCAAATTTGCATATCATATATGTTTATATTAATAGAGGAAGTTGGAACATACATACATACATACATATATATATATATATATATATATATATATATATATATATATATATATATATATATATATATATATATATATATATATATATATATTTCGTCCAGTATGGACTATATATATATATATATATATATATATATATATATATATATATATATATATATATATATATATATATATATATATATATATATATATATATATATATAGATATATATTTAAAGAGAAAATCTAAATAACAAGAAATATCTTTTGATATACTTAGATTTATATCTTTAAGGATTTCCTTTTGCTTCTTTTAATAAATTATATATATATATATATATATATATATATATATATATATATATATATATATATATGTATATATATATATATATATATATTTATATATATATATATATATATTAGGTTGGCAAGTATCTCCCTTCCGCTTTTTTTTTTTTTTTTTTTTTTTGCACATAGCTGCGAAATTCAAAAGACCAGAAGGCGGAAGGGAGATATTTGCCAACCTAATATATATATATATATATATATATATAAAAATATATAAATATATATACATATACACCCGTCCTTCAATTTACGAAGGATTTTTGTACGCAGCAAATTATACCTCTATTTACGCGGGACTTTTTTACGCGGTATTGATTTACGCGGCACTTTTTATACGCGGTCAGATAGAATTCATTTTATAGAATTTTTCATGGAATTTATTATATATCAGATTGACGCAAATTCTTACTTGAACGTATAAAAGCACGATATAAATATATAAAAGGTTGATTGTTTTGAATTAGAGTAGCGATGGTGACACCGAATAAAATTTATCTATTTTTGTTTTCTAAAACGTCATTATTTTTTTGTTAAGCTATGTGAAATAAATATGTGGTTCTACAAGTTTACTAGCTTTTATTTCCAATACTTTTTCTATTGTACTGACAGATTCAATTTACGCGATTTTCATTCGCGTAAAACAAATCCACGTGGAACGGATATTCCGCGTAAATTGAGGGACGGGTGTATATATATAGGGTCGTCCAAATGTGACGCCTAGATAACAATTAACAATTAACATAAAGCCAATTTAGGCTAGTGCACAAACAATTTATTATATACAGCTAAATTATATATTTTTATAGAAAAGCTTATTTTATACAATCTTCTATTATACATGTTAAAATTCTTGTACAACTAAATTTGAAAACAATAAAACTTTCTTGAATCTTGACGCCTAGATTTGTGTTATATTGAAAAGAAACTTTTGTATAATTTCTTTTGTCTCTTTTTAATATAACACAAATCTGAGCGTCATATTTGGATGACCCCCCTTCCTTCTTACAATATATATATATATATATATATATATATATATATATATATATATATATATATGTTTATTTGGCATTAATTAGAAATTAATATTATTTTTTTCTAAGAAGATAACAATTCATTATCATCATATTACAATTATCATTTTATGAATAATTCGAAAAAGTATATCCTTCTGTAAAAAATATGACAAAAAATTTACTAGAATGAAAATAATAGAACAAAACGTTATTATAACGTTTTGAAAATAAAGAAACAAAATGAATTTTTGTAACTAACTGCTATTTTCATGAATATCATTTAAATAAATTCATATATAAAAACAAGTACATTTTCTAAATTATGTAAAATTTTCAATTTCTAATATTAAATGAAATGAACTTCCTACACTGAATTCTAATTACTTTTTTAAAAAAAGACAGTGGTATTAATTTTCATATAATAATTTTTGTTTTATATTTTGTGTAATTGAAAAAATAAATATTCAAATTTTAAAAAATTATTCAAAATATAAATATTCGAAGGTCATTTGATAAGTATGGTAAATTTATTTATTGTTTAGTTTAATTAAATTTTTCAATTTAGTTTTTCTTACTTTTTTACCATACTTATCAAACGACCCTCGTAATCTTTTTTCAGTATATATTTTCAGTATATATATATATATATATATATATATATATATATATATATATTATATATATATATATATTCATTATCATTATATTAGGTTGTCAAATATCTCCCTTCCGCCTTTTTGTCTTTTGAATTTCGCGGCTATGTACAAAAAAAAAAGCGGAAGGGAGATACTTGACAACATAATATAATAATGCCTAATATAGTACTTTTAATGATTTTTAAAAATACTAATATCTTAAATTCAATGAAAGGATTTATAATTTTTCCTTTAACTATTTTACAACCCCTACAACTTTTCATAAAAAAAATATCAAGAGTATTCTGTTAATAATTGTATACAAATAAGTTATTAACAATTATTCAAATATTAATTAATTTATATTTGAAAAAAAATATATTAACTTTCTCACTCATATTCATTAATAATATTCGTGTTTAGTGCATTTAAACAATTTTAGCAAACACAATTTCCAAAATTTTGCTGAAAACTTTTGTGTGTGAATATTTCCAAGATTATATATATATATATATATATATATATATATATATATATATATATATATACATATACATATATGTGTGTGTGTGTGTAAATGTATATGTGTTTGCGAATTTTCATACACCAATATACCCTACAATAAAATCTTACTGTTCGTGCGATTTGATTGACGGCGACAGAAGACCGCCCTAGGCCCAATATCGAATTCCTGCTCACCAGGTAGCGACAATAACCGACCATCGTTACCGAAATGGAATTTTGAAAAGTGAACGCGCGAGCGCAACGTATTTTTTTGAACTGGTTTAAATTATGATCAGATAAGTTTCACTTTATTGACGTACTGACGCCAGGTGTTCTCGTAATTACTTGAACGCAGATCCGCGCGTACGAAACGTTCAAATTAATATGTTCCTTTATACGAATCGTATAATTAGATAATGAACAAATATTTATCAGACGTAACGGATCGACAAATTACAAATCGTTTGAAACGAATTCGAGTTCTGGAAAAAAGTACACTCGATTCGAATTATTTCGATCGAGATTTGAATTTCGTACGAAAGTGTGAAATTAATGATACATACAATCGGATTTTGTTTATAGAATCATTTGGCAGGTGTTAATTTATACAATTTTCACTTTTTTAATTCACTGATATATTTATCATTTTGAAAAATATAAATAATCTTTTATGAATCATATATATATATATATATATATATATATATATATATATATATATATATATGTTTTATAAACTCGATGAATTTATAATTAAGTACTTTTCTAAAGCACGCATATGAATAAAAGAAATTATACTGCCTACACGTACTTTTCATATAGATGTTCAATTAGCCTTCCATTGATGACAGGTGACGTGCAACGTGCACAGTTATTCGAAAATAAAAAAAGATAATTACAGAAGTACAGAGAAAGTCAACATGTACAGACAGTCATAAATGTTCATAAAATAATAATAATTAGGTTTTATAAAGCACGTGCTTTAATTTTTGTTCGATTAAAACCGAAAGTCTATAGAAACATTCATTATTTGATTTTTTGAGATATCCTGTTTTAAGTTATTTAATTTCTCAAGAACACTGTTAAATATTAGAAAACATCACTTCATTATTAATTTTAAAAGTAGTCAAGTATTAATTAATCATTTTTTTAAAATATTAATTATGGACATACAGTTTATTTTTATTATCGAGATAAATGAAATGTTGAAAAGTTTGAGCTAAGATTTCTTAAAATTAAGAGTTGAAATATTTTTATAAATTAATTGTTATAAATATTCCATCTCCTCTGGATAAACTAACATAAATGTATGCAGGTCTTTCATAAATAATTCTTTTTTAAATGCTGAACTTAGATTCGTTAATTTCGACATTTAACTGATCAAATTTAAAATTTTATTTTTTTAAATGATTTTTTTAACCTTTACAAATTTCAAAGTAATATTAATTTTTACATGTGTTTAATAATAATAAGTTATCTGTTTAAAACAACAACAACAAAAAATGTTTTAATGAAAATAAGACTGTACTTTTTTATTTCCCTTTTTTAATATAAATGTAGAATTCTGCATTGAAAAAGCAGTAACAAAAAATATTCAATGTCCAGGAATCATGTTGGAACTTTACAAAAAGGTTTAGTAATCAATATTAATCACTCGATTTGCTAATATACATTTCGATGATCATAATATCATTGTCAAAATATTTTATTGTAAATCTACTACTGAATTTCATAATACAACATTTTGGTATTAAGGGGTTATACGCAGTTAAAAATTTCAAAAAATCGATTTTTTTTGCATTTTCGAAATGCACATATATTTGAGTATATTCTCTGAAAATTTGAAGTAAATCCGATAAATATTTTCGGACATACACCTGAATTTGTAAAATTTTTTTAACTATGTGTAAACTACTTCCAAAACTTCAAACGCGTTTATCTCAAAACGGTGTTTTCATAGTCGGTGATCTCGATATCTCAGAAATGGCTGAACCGATCGGTCTCAAATTTTCACACAATCTTCTCAAATATATTCCTCAGGTATTGAACGAAGGAATAAGGTTTACAAAAATTATTACTATTTTTTTTAAACAATTTGGAGCGAAAATTTTAGTAAAAAACGAAACATTTTTTCAAGTAGACGCCATTTTGTCAAAAATGAAAATTTTTATTATTCCTTCGTTCCAATACCTGCATTAATCTATCCTTTAAAAGAATTGACCATATTTTTTGATTTCAAATAATCCAAACCGCCGATATGGAGATCACCGCCAAGCGCCTTTTTTTGGAGGTCGTTCGGGACATCGTCTGCAAGAGCGGTGCACTTCAATATTTTTTTAGGATCGACATGTTATTTTATTCTTGAAAGTAGGATCTATTCAAATAACCATAATTTGTAATTGCAAAATAAATACTGTTTCTAAAAAAAATTCCTAAAAAAACGTCGTTTTTGCGCCTCGCATCGAAATGCACATCAGTGAATAAGTAATAATTGAATACTTTTATAAAATTTTATGATATTAGGGCGAGTAATTATTTTTTTACTAATTTCCTAATTCAATTTACAATTCATGATCATTTCTGTTAGAAAGAATGAAAAGCTATTCTTCAATTAAAATCCATCCATGCTATATACGAGGATCGTTTGATAAGTATGGTAAATTAATTTATTGTTTAATTTAATTAATTCAATTACATTTTTCAATTTAGTTTTTCTTACTTTCCATACTTATCAAACAACCCTCGTACTTCATAAAGGCTTTAAAAATCCAAATAAAAATTTTGAATTTTCTTCTTTTTTCTAAATTCGACGAGCTATCATATAAATATTTATTATATAAATCCAGTATACAATTCTCAAGTAAAGAAAGTATTACTAAATACTAATATAAATATTTCAATAATTTCACCAATGACAACTGTAGCACCTTAAATTGAACAAGGCCACATAAATACTATTTTTCTGAGAATGAAAATTATTAGATACACTCTTTACTTATCAATAGTATGACAATTCTATCAATAATTACTTTCGCACATTGCTCTTAACTGGACACTAAACCCTAGACAAAAAAAAACTGTAGAAAGTAATTGCAAGAATAATCTTACAATTTCAACAAATACTTTTCTATGTAGATTTTATTCATTTATGTAGGTCAATTATAAATAGTTAATATAAACAATTAATCAGAACAGACAAGTAAATCAAATAATAATAAATCAAATGCATAAATCAGTTAGTAATCAGTATTAATAAATTCAAAAATATCTCAACTACAATCGTTTTGTAAAATGTTAAATTCAAAAATTAAAACAATGCTTTTTTATGTTCCACTTGAATGGCATGTATATATCAAAATATTAGTTGTAAAAAAGTATTATAATTAAAAATGCATCTCGTTTAAGAATTCTTGAACAGTCGTGTATTCTATCTTGTTAACATCTGCAGATTAACCGACTTCTCTTGTACATTGCATCCACTTATCATCAATCATCTTTCACTGAAATCTGTCACGTTTCAATTCTTCAACAGATTATTCTTTTCAAAACATTTCCATTTTTTTTATTACTCGATGTAAGGCGTTTTCAGTTTCTAATAATCACTGACGTAAACTAGATTAGATTAAATGCTAATTTAGCTTACCCACTGGGCAATTCTGAATTCTTTAAGACGATTATTAAATCATTAAGAAAACAGACGATTTTATTTGTTTATTTGATGTTTAACGAAACGTAAACAATTTGGAAATTTAAATATCATATTGATTTTTTTTAAATAATCATACAATCCACACAATTATATATGTATGTGTGTGTGTATGGAGTTATTTAATTGTAATTTTATTGATATCTATATTTATATTTTTCACTTTCTACTAAGAATACATTAAAAAATACACTGAAATATTAATCACTTAAAGAATTAATTCATTAATTCAATTTTTTGATAATGTTTTGATATTTAAAATCCATTGTGTTAAATCAATTTTAATTATTTAACACAATTTAAAATAATATTTTTTTATTATCTGTATTTCGATGAAATGTGATGATATTATTTGTAGATAAATGAATCATTCATCTCACAACTACAAACTTTTACAAAAGTATTTTAACAAATTGTTGTTCACTTTAATTACTAATTCACATTTCAATAGACATTCCATCATCTTTAGAGCGTGAAAAAATATAATAAAATTTATATTTATACATTTTTTATATTTCGATATAAAACATGAACACTGAAAATTATCTTACATTTTTTTTCAAATTTTGAAATATTCTTATATTTTAGATGATTGTTCTTTTAAAAAATGTTAACAGGATCTTTGAAAAAAAATAAATAGTTATTTTTAACATTGATCATTTTCTATTTAAGTATTTCAATCGAATTTAATGTTTTAAATCAAGAACAAATTAAATCTTATTTTTATAATATTTTTTCTCAGAGAAATGATTCTTATTATATATAAATATATTTAAAGCGTTTGTCTTTGATATCAAAATTGTTTACAAAATTCTTCATTACATCTAAATTAATATTAAAAAAATATCGATATATTTTGGTTCAATCAAATTGTCACACATTAAATTTTTATTCCCTAGTATGTCTTTCTACAACATTTATAATGTACTCTACTGTCTTATTTGCACAAAAACATAAGTAAATAATTTTAATTTTTTTACAAATTTACAATATTTTATTTTATTGAATTACAGTTCACAATCTTGGTATTCTTTACTCAAATTAACAGAATGAATAACAAAAACTAAAACTTATTTATAACTATTATTAAGAAAGTATATTTAAACGAATCAATAAATAATCTACATGAGCTGTAAATAAAAAATTCTATTCTCAATCTAAATAGTAAATCAGGAATGTTACAGAAATGTACCAACGATTCTATTTGAGAAAAAGAAGATATAGTTTTTTCACAGCTCATGAGCCAGAAAAACTATGTTATTGAAACTGGAGGTCTGTATTTGAAAATTAAAGTGACATATTTCAGAAGACCTAAATTGTGTGTGAAGACTTGAAGAATTAATCTAAATAATTTTTAATAATATTCATTCCAATTATTTTTTTCCAAACGAAAAACATTGACAATTAATGAATATTTCGAAAGTAAAAATATTTTTTTAAGAAAGCTCATGACAATAAATAATCATATAATAAAGATTAAACCTACATTTAAATTACAAATGTATGCTAGCATGTATTTAAAAAATTAATGATCTTTTTTACTGTCGAAAACTTATCAAGTAAAGATAAATATGACCAAAGATACATAAAATTTTGTTATGCCATAAATTGTTATTTTACTGTCGAATTTAATAATATATTTTAAAATAATTATTCATTGGAAATATCGACAAGATTACAACATGGTTTCCTAAAAATATCACTATTTTAATTTATTTTCATTTTGTGATTCTGAAAGTAAATAAAAAAAAGTGTGTGTGTGATGAAATGAACAGTAGAAAAAGTGGGAGGTGTTAATTTAGAGAAATTATATATATCATGAAAACTAATATTTCTCTATAACGAAAGAGAAAAGTCTAACCAATTCATCTCACTTGTTATCACTTTTGGTAGTGAAATATAAGACTTACATGTCAGAATAATTCAGCAATTGCAAGCATTAGAGAAAATCATGAAAAAATACATATTATGAATAACATAAAGATAAATATAGAAATAAATTCGAGATAAAAACAAAGTTAAAGACATCATAACAATATTACAAAATTTTAAATAGAATTTGATCGTTTTGTTGCAAAAAGAGAACAACAATGACAATAAAAATTATTGATTGAAAACTCAGAACTATAAAATGACCTCTAAAGAGATCTATAGTTGGGATGAAAATATGAAAAAAATTATTAATATGAAATGAAAGAGACATTGGTCCGCTAGTAGTGGAAAGTTTTGAAAAAAATCTTCATCCAGTGGACAGAAAAAGACTGGTACTACTGATGATGATATATGTATATGCATTTATTTTCCAAGTAAAGGAATAAACACATTTAAATGTTCCTTCAACAGTTCAAACAAATTTTATATTCCTTAATTTCAACACTAAAACTCATTTTTCTTCTTAATGATAATCATTCTCAGTTAAGATGAAAAATATTTTTTAAATCAAATTAAATTATTTTTTTATTTATTCATGTAGCTTCATTGTGCATATTGTTTTTTATAAATGTTATCTAAACGTTTAATATATTCTCTTTCATATACCCATATGTATATATTCATATATATTTAATCTAATAATTTCAATTTTAAATTATTCATACTCGCATACGACAAGATACAATAACATGCGATTATTATCTAATGTACAAATTAAATTTTAATATTTAGCACTGAATTTAATTAACAACAATCTAAAAAATCTGACGTCTGTCAACCTATAAAAATATGACAAAAGTGTATTGATTACAAAAAGAATAATAATAATCGAACGAATGGTCGAAAAAAATATCTGACATGGACGCCAAATATAAATTGCTGAAAGAGACGTAATTCATCGCGTGTTTCCAGAACGACTTCCTCATAACTTCGCCATATACGTCAAAGAACGACACATGAACATATCGAATCGCTCTACCTTGTTAATAAACGTACGAAAGTGAAATAAAAATTGGCGATATTTATATGCTCACTTCAATACATGTATTAGTTATCATTCGGTTTCTATCGTCGACTCGTTCATGTTTTATTATACCGGATATTTTACATATTAAATGCACATATATATATATATATATATATATATATATATATATATATATATATATATATAAAATAGATGGTCCAGGTGGTTCGCATAACAAGGCGGTGACCAAGTCTGCTTTTACTTGCTCTAGATTTGACCACCCGCCGTTGGCGCTAACATACGAGATGTGTTTACTTGCTAAAAAAATATTTCGTTTACATTTCATATTTTAAAACGTATTATATATATATATATATATATATATATATATATATATATATATATATATATATATATATATATATATACAAGACTACTTCGCATAGTGCGGCTAATCGGTTCCACTGATTTGCCCGACTATTTGAAACCGGACTAATCGAAACATTAACTAAATACAAAAAACGTTAATTGGTTCCAAACAAATTTTTTCCTGTTTTTCAGTAAATAAAACGAGGGTAATATATTCAAATGTTTGTATGTATCAATTAAATCAAGAGTTTATACATTCATTTCAAATACATTTTCAATTAAAATTTAATTATTAAAAAATCGACTTTACTCTAGAGTTTAAATCGAAAACTAATAGAAAAAGAAAAGACCACAAAACTAGAACTGCGCATGCGATGCGTATAATTTTAAACCGTACTATAGTGAAACCGTATTAATTGAAGCCGCACTAGATATTAATGTATATATATATATATATATATATATATATATATATATATATATATATATAATTTGAATATAGGCATGAATTTAAAATGATCTAAATGTAATAATTTTTGACAGTAAACAAGAAATAACATTTTAAAATAATATATATATGTGCAATCTTCAAAAGAGCTAAAAATTTTGAAAAAGTCAAAATTTTCAAAAAAGCTCAAAAATTTCAAAAAAATCAAAATTTTCAAAAAAGTCAAAATTGCATGTTCAACCCACCTTAATCCATCGATGGGTCTTATAATATAAATTTATATAACAGCATAGCCCTATGGAATAGAGTTTCATATATTGAAAATCGCATCCTTACAATATTCTGATTATTATTATTATTCATAAATTACGTCCAGGTTAAGGGGGTATTCTAGTCTAGACGGACGAATTTTAGGTGTTTTTTTCAGGCGCTATAAAAAAAACAACAAATATTTTTACTATCCATTTTTTATCAGTTATTTATTGACATTTTAAGAGTATAAAAAAGTATTATTAAAAACAAAAAATTCAAAATTGAAAAGGTACAGACTGGCAAAGTGGGGGCTCGAAAAAAAAAGGTGTCTCCTGGTTGACGTGGTTCCAACCCTTCCGGTCATCTGAAACAAATATTTTTTTGAAATTATTGAAAAAGAAGGTTGTAGTAGTATCCCCACCTAGGGAAATTTTTTAAAAAAAATCACAAAATGGCGGCAGTGTGAAAAAACAGTCATTTTTTTGCCCTATTTTTTCAACTTTCGGAATTTTTTAAAAATAGTAAAAAACAAAATTTTCAAAAAATCCTAGGCGGGGGCAATTATTGTTATATTGAGAAGCTCTGTACCAAATTTCAAGTAAATCGGTCCATTAGAACTTGAGATATCACGTCAACAGTGTCGAAAAAAGTAGTTTCGAGAAAAACGCGTTTAAAGTTGATTCGTTCCGGCCAGACCGGATTGGTTGGCGCGTCACAAAAATAGCTATAACTCCGAAAATAATTCGAATTTCGAAAAATCCTCTTAAGGACATATTCTTAATGGTATAAGCTTTGAAAATATACAAAAATCTATTTTTTTCGAAATTCTAGACTAGAATACCCCCTTAAATATAATGTTTATAATTTTATATATTGTTATAAGAAATTATCAAATATACCATTTTGCATTTATATGTTAATTAAATATTTGATTCGGATATGTAAATATTTATCAATTTCTAAACCGTAACAAAACATAAAACATTTCAAAAATTCATATTTCAAATAAAGTAATACAATTTTCAAACAAATAGTTATGAATTAATCCATTATATGAATTGAAATCGTGATTAAATAAACTTTTACTTCGAATCATAATTGAATGGGTTATGATAAGTCATCTTGCAATTAACTTCTCCATTCTTTATATTAGTAATTTTACATTACGAAGAAATATTTCATTAGAAGTATAATAAATATACGCTTTCTTATGCACTTATATGCGGAAAACAGTATTAATTAAACTTAAGTGCAATGTATATTCTACTTAACTACAAGAAATATCTTGGATTAATAGCCTGATATAACATCAAATACATAACTTATTTACGTGGATTTAATAGGAAATATGTATATGCAGGTTTATATTTACAATTAGATAAATAATTTCAATTAATTAATTAATTCGTTTATATATATATATATATATATGTGTGTGTGTGTGTGTGTAAGCTTTATAAAATTTAAAATATTAATTAAAATTATTTCATTTTTTAAAATAAAAAAAGGAATTATTTTTTTTAAATAATGTTATTTATATAATTCTTTTATTCGAATATAATTTGTTTAAATTTGATGATAATTTAATTTATCTTAATTTTATTATCAATATTAATCTTTTACAATTATTAATTCTCATTGTTTAATAAATATTATTTTGAAATATTATAGAATAAAAAAAAGAATTTAAATTATCATGAATCTAATACACAAATCTCTATTAAAGTTTCTCGACCAGAAATTTCACTTTCATTTAAACAATTTGAACTGAAATTACTAAAATCATTTTATATTACTTTCAGCTGTTGTTTTAATATGAAACTAGCTAAATGGTTTGAAAATGATACATTATATCTTTTTTATAATGTGATTGAATAAAATATTATTTTTATACATCATAATTTTATTCCAATCAACATAATATCAAAACAGACGTTTTTATTATTTTAAATTCTCACAGTTGACTTGTAAATTCTCTAAAACCTATTATATAAATAAATTCTATTTATATTATTTTATAACTTAATAAACAATACATATAAACTGATCACCACTTTTCTCTCGGTTCAAATTAATTATTCTCGTCGAAATAAAAATATACCCGATAAAAATTCAAATAACCGCTCGTAAATCATAATTATATAAAAAAGTTAATTTATATGTTTGAAATTTCATACGGAGTGTAAACGATCCAGTCGATAGACAGTCATTTCTCTAGACCGATTGCTTTAGGAGTGGCTATTCGCGACAATGACCATCACTTTCATTGGTCTCGGGCTAACAGACGAAATATCCAGTGAAATAACATAGTCTCTAATTAAAATACGACCGACTTATATTTTTCTCTAAACGGTTTCAATATTATAATTTTCTCGATACTTATAAACTAATTATTAGTTTTAAGTGATTCTAGAAAATATCAAATCTGCATAAAATAAAAAAAGGATTCGATACAATTATATTTTGAATATAAAATATATGTATATACATTCACATGTACACATATATTAAGTTATTATATAAACATTGAATCAAGTATTATTTTTTTTGTAATCAATTAAACGAAACTAACATAAATAAGTATATATTTAAAATTAATATTTATTTATTCACTCGTATAAGAACGATAATTATTCTTCGTAACTAACACAGATTTTTCAAATAAACGTTCTATAACTTTATATAATACTCTTTACTAAAATAAATCATGATCTCAAACGCAATATTTTTTTTAATTATAATATTTAATCACTTTTAATTACCTTGTACACATTTTCATGACAATATCCACATTCTCTAAGCAGACAAATATAAAATATTGTTAAAATATAGATGGTACAATTTAGGGTTTAATATTATAAAAATGATAATCGTTCTATAAAAATTACACTGGATGATTAAAAATAAATATTATGCAATTATTAAATACTAAGATTTGTGATCTTTAAAACAATCATTGACAAAATGAGTTTCACCATACTAACAAATTGTAAATATTTTTTATCTAATAAAAATACCTAAGGAGCAAATTCTTATATAAACCTGTAATAAGTACAACTAGAAAATTGTTGTAAATTAAAATATCATATAGATAACAAAAAAAGTTAAATATTAAAATCTGCCATAATTGTTTACAAATGTTAATTAAAAAATAATTTTATTATGTTTTATAATTTTTATACAATCTCAAAATTTTTTTAATACATACAGGCGATCAAGAGAATTCTTGTATTTCTTAGTTTATCATGAAAATTGTAATGTTTTCATTACAACCATGGATAAAAAAATTGATACGATTGTAAATTTATTTGCAGGTAATTTATCAGATATTCCAAGTGAATATGAAAGCGTGAATTTTTCTAAGGATGATTTTGATGTTGAAAATGTAGGAAGTGATAAGAGATACTTATGCATCACCATTTGATATGAAACATAAAACTTTTTTGGCATGAAGGTATGTGATTTTTTCATAATTGAATTTAAAATATTGAAACACAAAAGAATATTAAAAATAAAATAAACAGTAAAGAAAAAAGAATATTTTTCTCAATTAATCTATTCTCTAATTATTTATTTCAACTGTAATGTCAAATTGAAAGTAATTGTTTATTAAACGTTTTCTTCTGGATAGAGGTATCACCAAATATTTAAAAATAAATGTTCATATTTAATATTATTTAATTTCAATATTTAATGCTGTAGTGAATTCATTTGTTGTCTCATATGTCATAACGTCGTAACAACATTAATAAAATGATCTATTCTATATTCTTTTTATCTCAACAATTCAATTAATTCGTTCATTAATAGATTAAACAGATAGGTAGTCAAAGAATATCTTTATTTTAAAACTTTATCCATGGTGATCGATATTGTTATTACTCCTACTTCAAATGAATCTAACCTAATTAAAAATTAATAATCACTAATAACAATCTTCATAAATGTCAATTTTAATTATATCAAAATTATTTGGCCAGTTCTAATTACATGCTTATCTTTTTGCCTCTATTATTTCCAAAGATTTTCAATATTAAAAAAAGTATTTGTTTTTGATAGAAGAGCAAATTCCAAAAAATTTAGATTAACCTGTATGTACATATATTTAATCAAAGTAATTATCCTCTGTATTGTAATATTTTACAGTACATTAAAATATAAAGTAATATCAATTATATTTTCAGTTTCGTATATGAAATTATTAATAAAAGTAAGATTATTATCTATACTAATTGTCTTTTTTGATTTTTGGTCGAATCTAGTTGTTTAAGAATGTAAGAAATTATTTCAGAATAACAGATTTCAATTTATTTTAAATTCTTATGTCTAAATTTTAAATATTTATCAATATTAATTTTATGATTCTCTGTTTTAATTTTTATATTTACTGTTTTTATCGACGTAAGATTAAAAAGTATCTTTAAGAAATATATATATATATATATATATATATATATATATCATTTTAATTGAAGAAAAAATCTTTTTACAAATTAAACAAGTTGTTTTTAATTTTTAACAAAATCAATAAAGTAAATAAATTTAAATTAAAACCAAATCTTATTTATTGAGTATTGTTAATAAATGCACAAATTTTACCTTTCATATAGATAATTAAATATACACAAGTGTATTTTAAGAGATTGTATAGTCTTATTAAAAAACAACAATCTATTACTTGGTATAGTGAATTGAACATTAATGTATGACTTAGTGAACTACATTCATAAAAAAATAAATTAATACGTATTGTTTTTTAATTTACATATATGAAATACCATTTTAAACAGAATATTAATTTGTATAAGAAAATAATAAAATATATTCATTTTCATTTTGAAGCAACAAATCGAATCAATGAAATTTCATTAACTTGGAAAAATATACAGTATGTTAAAATTAATTACATACATGTATATCCAAATTATTTTATTTATAAAATTTTAATATTTTCAATTAACATTTGATATTCGAATATAAAATTTCTAAACGTGTTTTAATTATTGATATTCATTAATTTCTAATATAAGTAATTAATTGTAGTTAAAAATTGTGATCTACTACAAAATATTAAAACACTTAACTAGACTTTTGTAAATAATAAATTTTAAATAGTGTACAGTAAATGAAAATATTGGTCTACAAAGATTCGATACTGTTCAGTGATTTTATATGTTTCTTAGAAATATTAATAAAAATTATATATGTTCAAACATAATTTATATTTCACTCTATGGCAAAAATAAACAAGTAGATAAATAAATAATATTTAGTTAATTTTCGTATTATCATTTAAATTATTCCTCTGGATAAAATCACTGAACTGAAACGAAACACATAATATCTGTTTTTATTTTAATTTATGGTTTATTAAGATTTAGTCAACATTTTTCTGGGTAATTATATATAATTATGAATATACTAATACAAACATGAATATATATATATATATATATATATATATATATATATATATATATAAACTTTCAACTTCAGATAATTCAGTAATAAAAATAAATTTATACTACAATATCTACAATAATTTATTTTGTTTATAAAATATTAAAAAGGTTAGAAAAGTTTTTTGGTAATTAAACTTTTGAATATAAAAAACAGTTAAATAATAGCATCTCATATAAATATTTACAAACGTTAGTTAAAAAATAATCATATAACAGCTTTGAATGTTATTTTTTATTAATTATTCCTTATTTTTTAATATTTATAGAAAAATTATTTATGTATATTTTATACAGTCTTCTAATCCTATTACAATAACAAATCAAGTGTTATTTAATTCTTTATATCACAACAGTTATTCAATCAATTCATTAATGAAAAAGACCCTCTCTTTTAATTTTTGCTATTCAAGTAATTGAGTTTCTTTCTTTTGTTCAAATTTTGAGATAAAATTCTTAATATTTTTATTTTACAGAAAATTGTATTTTATTATTGTAGTGATATATATGTACATACAAAATATTTTAAATTTTAATAAAATTGTTACAATCATAATTCATATATATATATATATATATATATATATATAACTTATATTTGAAAAAATAATACTTAATACTCTTCTATCAATTTTATATTTTGTATACTTAAAAGTAAATTTCAATGAATTTCATATCTCATAAATATTTTTAAAAAATGTACATCTTAAAATTGTCATTTTTATATTTAACACGTTCGCGGACGTGAATGCTATAGCATTCATTTACATTGTGATGCAGAATTACATAAATGCTGTAGCATTCAAATTTTAAAGCCAATTATTATTCATTTAATTTTATATAACCTTAATTCTTTAATTTTTAATTTTTTAATTAATTGTATATAATTATTAAAATGTAATATTCTGACTACTCTTACAAAATGTATCCAATCAAATTTCGGATATCACAATTAATTTTAAAAAATCGCCTGCCTATTTTTGCAGCTCACTAAAATTTTTACAGTCCACGAACGTGTTAAATAATTTCATTGGTTGAATTGTTCATTATTTTATAATTTTTCATATTATTTTATGAACATATGGAAAATTTGAAAAATTGGTTTCATAATATTTATTGAATAATCATTTAAATAAATAATAAAAAAATATGCTTTATTTTTTTATTGATTTAATGTAATATTAAATAAACCTAAATATTTTATTTGTTCCTAGTGAGTAATTTTCTATACTCTGTCACATAAGTGTATATATATATATATGTGTGTGTGTGTGTGTGTGTTTATATTAACCCTTTAATGTATACGAGATATCGGTGTTATGAAATTTTATTCGTCCAAAATATTAACTCCACACTATTTTAATCTGAACAAAAGAAATCTATACTCTTTTTAGAAAACGAGATATTTTTTATATGTCAAACAGTTTATAGAAAAAATATTATTCACTAAAAACATGCATAAGATCTTCACTTAAAATCATTTACAGATCCACAAAATAATAAATTATAGAGAGATGTATATTAAAAAGTTATTAATTACATTAAATTCAATCTAAATCTCAGTTTATATACACAAGACCATATATTACGTAGAAAGTAAAACTATAATAAATAAAATCGTTCATGTTCATCAACAAAACTAGAACATACAAACTGATAATAAACAAATATTTTCAGAGGCTAGTCTCATAAGAAAAAAAATACGAAATTAATTCACCGCATTGCAAATATTTTCATTCGCAGTAATTGATGTGTAGTCAATGCAAAACGATGCTTCTTATTGCAAATTCGATATTACCTACAATGTTATTAATTACGAAATGTACGATTCCACGTATTTCTCTGTATCAGTTACACGTTCACTTTTTTTACACACGATTCGTAACGTTTAATAAATAATTAATTGAATAAATAAAAAACGGTATTTAGTGCAATGAAGATGAATAATATTCGTATTATTTGTATTAAGTGTTTGTGTCTCGATTCGCACGAAACACTTCAAATATATTTGTTAATTTTAACACTAATGTACGTCTTGTAAATAAAAACTATTACGTTAGAAGTTCATATTTTTTAAATACTCTATTTTCTGTATTGATTTATTAAATATTATATATAAAAAACATACTCAATAACATAATAAAAATGATTATAAAAAAGAATTGATTCACTAAAACAATTTAATTCTGTTTTTGGATTTTTTTCTGAGTTCTCAGTCATCTTCTTGCTGTACTTAAACTTTTCACTCTTATTATAATGTCTGTAACTATTGTTAATTTTCAAATCCATTCGTTTGTCTTCTCATCTTTACATGTTATTCTTTATATGCATCTTCTTCCATGCTAATTTCTATCGCCTGAAGTCAACTATATTATTAAAATATTTAGGACTCATATTTCATTACCATAAGTGAAAACAAGTAGATCATATTGATCAAATACTTTTCTCTTCTAAAATAAAAAAATATTTGACTTTAAATGTAGACAATTCTATCAATTAGTCTCCTGTCCACTTCTACATCTTAAAGTTCTTTTATTTCAATAACTGTCATAAATAAAAGTAATTTTTAACGTCTTCTACTTCTATTCTTCAAATTCATTGAACAATGCTCTTATCTTAGTGTAGTTAATTACAACGCCATTTTTTAACTTGCTTTATCAATTTATTTGTACATTTTTTAATTTCACCTAAATCTGTTAAAAAAATAATTACATCATACAATATATTTCTTCTGTATTATTTTCATTGAAAAAATTAAGTATTTTCAATTTAATTTCTAATATCTCATCTGTCTATCAGTCATTTTATGATTTATTCATTTTCTTGATTCTCGATTTATAAAATCATTTTTTTATATATATGTAAAGAAAACAGACGGCTATGTTCCGTTTCCTTAGTAATTTATAATTTGTTAATAAACTTAAAATGTCGTTTTATAATGTTTGTTTTATTTTCTTATGTTATTTAAAATAATTATCCCAAATTAATAAACTGTATTGTGTTTCTCTAAAAATTAAGTTTATTTATTATTATTACTCTATTATTTATATTATTTACAAGATTTTACTCGACATTTTATTTATATTATTTACTAAGAATATATATATTATTTCCTTTTGCAATCTATTTTTATAATTGTTATAATATATCATCCTATATTTCTTTATGTTGCCTATTATATATATATATATATATATATATTTATATATATATATATATATATATATACGAGGATCTTTTAATAAGTATGTTAAAAAATTAATAAAAAATAAATTTAAAAGTTAAATTAATTAATTATTTAAATTAAACAATAAATAAATTTACCATGCTTATCAAACGACTTTATGTGTATATATATATATATATATATATATATATATATATATATATATATATATATATATATATATAGATAGATAGATAGATAGATAGATAGATAGATAGATAGATAGATAGATAGATATATAAAAAATAGTAAAATGATCTATGTCTAAAATATTTTTAACACATTTTCTGTCACAGTCGTAACTTGAAGTCTATAAATAAATTAAATAATTTTTTATTTCATGTATTTTATATCATTTACATGTCTGTTCAAATCGTGTAGTTTGATAAAAAATAAAGAAGATACAATATCAAATTCAAATTCAGAACAACTAAGGAACCACTAAATAAGAAACTTCTGTTGGCAAAAGTGTCTGATTAGTCAACCACAGATTGACGAATAAATTCAGATAGAGTCATATATCATAAAAACCATGGTCCAATGATGAATTGTAGAAGATAGTAAAACTAAAAACTTATTCAACGTATGAGTTCGTTGCTGAAACTACAGTTTAATAATTTTACTGGTATGTTTTTATTATAAAATATATATACATATAAATTTATGTATATATAATAATTATTATTATTAAAAAAAGTATTCTAGATACAATTCCTCAAATGTCAACTGTCAAAAAATTTAAAAAAATATAATATTCGCTTATTAAGAAATAAAATAAATCTCTAGAAATAATTATTAATAATAATTCATTAAAAATGTTTTTGGAATGAAACTATCTCA